>OY019130.1:56157653-56162653 GCA_955652365.1 Eristalinus aeneus | reverse complement strand
CTAATTGTGCCGAATCTTCTCCCAGCAAACAAGCTTGGACAATTCTGTAGACAACATTAAGTTGCTGCGGTAATAAACTACAAATCAGGCAGATCATGGCATAATTTTGTCGTGGCTTCGGCATACTTCCCCTACGATTCCATCGTACCACCTCCACCAAGGGAAGTAGCGGAACTCGTAGAGTACTGAGAATCGAAAAAGATGGGTCTCGTTATCTGTTGTGACGCTAATGCTCAGAACATCTTCTGGGGCAGCAGCAAATGTAACAGAAGAGGGTCGTATCTTCTCGATTTCGCACTTTCGTCTGACTTGACTATAAACAACGTTGGATCGCAACCAACGTTTGTCACGACAAGAAGACAGGAGGTGATTGACTTAACGTTATCAAATAGATATCTTAAGGAGATCACAGACTGGAAAGTTCTGTCGGAAGTGTCCATGTCGGACCATAGATACATAGAGTTCCGAATCGAATGCGAAACCAATGTCTCGCAGAGGAGCGGGAACCCTAGGAGAACAAACTGGTCAAAGTTTAGGGAAGAGTTAGCAAATCGCATGGTGCCTCTCCCAAAACTCAGAACGAGGTGTAAGGTTGAGGTGGCAGTTCGGAACCTGAATGAATCGATACTGACTGGGACCAGTATCGATTAAAACAAAAAGAATATAAAAGGCTTATTCGAGCTTCAAAAAGCTTCAGTGAAACCAGCAGACTAGTGAAAGTCCTCAAAAGGGACAAAGCAGTGAGGCTGGACACACTAAGAAAACCAGACGGTACCTACACCGAGTCTAAAGCTAAGATCCTCCAACTCATGCTTGAGACTCACTTCTCTGGGAACCGGATCACAGTTGGCTCAAAACCAGTGCCGATTTCCGAAACTGGGGATGAGCAGACAAATTCTACTCGCAGAGGCTGGTACACTTCACCGCTCGTCGTAACTGATGAAGCTATCAAGTACGCTGTAGCGTCTTTTGATGGTTTCAAGTCACTAGGCACCGATGGCATATACGCAGCACTGCTGCAAAAGGGCATAGACCCTATACTGCCGGCTCTGAAAAGAATTTTCACTGCCAGCCTCACGCTGGCATACGTTCCAAGTACCTGGCGTACAGTGAAAGTAGCCTTTATACCGAAAACTGGTAAAGGAGACTACTCACTCTCCAAAAACTTCAGGCCTATCAGTCTCACCTCCTTCATGCTAAAATGCTAGGAGAGGCTGGTCGAACTGCACATGCGCAAAAACGCTCTGCGATCACACCCTCTATCTCAAATGCAACATGCCTACCAGCGCGGAAAATTTTGCGCAGAATTGTAGAATTGAAAGTGCACTTGACAGGAAAGACTACGCACTGGGCATTTTCATCGACATACAGGGCGCTTTCGACAATGCGACTTTTGATGGCATGTGTAACGCGGCCAGGAATCACGGCGTAGAGGAATCATTGGTGTTGTGGATAAAATCAATGCTAATGAACAGGACTATAATCGCGGAGGCGGAGAGTGACAAGTTTGTAATGTCGGAGGTTAACAGGGGCTGCCCCCAAGGCGGGGTCCTGTCTCCCCTCCTATGGTGCATGCTGGTTGATTTTCTGCTTTCCGTTTTGAATAGTTCTACCACCTATGCCCAGGCTTATGCAGACGATGTAGCCGTATTGGTTACCGGACCATGTTTTGCGGCCGTCAGCGCACGCGAACAGGCGGCTCTTGACATAATCGATAGCTGGTGTACCAGGAATGCGCTTTCCGTCAATCCTCTTAAAACTGAGGTTGTTCTCTTTACTAGAAGGAGAAATATGACTGGTTTGACTCAACTGGTACTTAAAAGTGTCAATATCCCACTTTCCAATGAAGCCAAATATCTAGGTGTCATCCTGGACAGTAAACTTCTCTGGAAAAGACACATTGAGACGAAAACCTCCAAGGCGCTGTAAGTCTTCTGGCAATGCAAGGGAGTTTTCGGGAAAACCTGGGGTCTATCACCAAAAAGATCCATTTGGATCTATACGGCAATGATAAGACGACTCCTCTCCTATGCATCAGTCGTTTGGTGGAACAAGCTTTCGCGCAAATACGTGACTGCCGTGGCCAGAAACTGAACCGGGAAAGGAATGTAGTCGGATTTTCACGGACGGCTTCAAGACAACGGAGGGTTCTGGAGCTGGGGCATTCGTGGAAAACGACAACATTAGATTTCACGCCTCCTTAGGAAATTTCGCGTCGGTCTTCCAGGCGGAAGTCTTCGCGATCCTAATGGCCACCAACTACATTATGAAGAATAGGTGGAAGGCCTTACTCAACCCTTTAACCACTTCCAAGATAGTTCAAGAATGCAAGGCTTCCCTTAATTTGGTCAGCAGGCTGAATTCGCTAAGACTTATCAGGGTCCCTGGTCATCACGGGATCCTGAGAAAAGAAACTGCCGATGAATTAGCTAGACTAGGCTCATCAGAGGCATTCGTAGGACCCAAACCCACCTTGGGACTACCCGCGCCCCTGGTCAGCGCCTCCGTCGATGGTTGGGTCTCCCTACAGCACAACCAGAGATGGCGTGAGTCTCCAGGATGCAGGGAGACCAAGAGTATGCTCCCAAACGTCTGCAAGAAATCCGCTTCTTTTCTGTTATGTTTAGACAGAAACGAGTGCAGAAGACTTGTTGGCGTATTAACCGGACACTTTACCTTCGCTATGCACCTGAGTCGGCTTGGGCTTAGTGATGTCACACTCTGCGACGCCTGTGGAGAAGGTGAAGACACCTCAGAGCACTTTCTGTGTCAGTGTCCTGCTTTCGGTCGTATCAGGTGGCGGTTATTTGGCGCTGATGTGGTGGGAACTGAAAACCTAAGTTCTATATCACATAAGTGCATCTTGTTTTTTCTTCGGAAAACCAAAAAATTACATTAAATGAAAGTTACTGCCTGGTAGTACAATGGACCAGTATTTGAGTCTGAGTGCTCCAGTGTAGTTGATCCCAACCTCCAACCAAAAAAAAAACGCGTGGCACCTCCCTCAGCATCTTTGACAGCTTGTAACCGCCGTGGATTTTAAAAGTTTTTCAGTAAAAGATGCCTGAATCCCTTCCCAAGCTGCCTGAATTTTAGCTTTTAGCTCCTGCTTCTTGGAGCGGGTACTTTCTTTAACCCGCACTTTTATTTCGTGCCATAAATGTCCAATAGGGTTAAGATACGGCGATTGTGGGGCTGTTTTTATCTGCATTGGAGAGATATAAAGCAACCATTCGCGTACTAAATAGGAGGTGTGCTTCGGATCATTATCTTGTTGGAAGGTAGACCTGATTTTATCGCGGAACTTCGTAAATTTCGTTTTAAAATATTCAAATACCCAATTTTGTCCATAGCATTTTCTACAAATTCGAACTTTAGACAGCCATTTGAAGCCATACAACCCCACAACAGCACAGATCCTCCCCCGTGTTTTATGGTTGACTTTATATTTTTAGCTTTGAAAGCTGTATTTGGTTCCCTCCAAACAATTTGTTTGCCAGACCCAAATAAATTTATTTTTGTTTCATCTGAGAACAAAACACCTTCCCAAAAACTTTCCGGGTGGTTTACATATAGTCTAGCAAACTCCAATCTCTTCTTCTTATTAACTAGGGAAATGTACGGCTTTCTTCGGCCGATCCTATCATTTAAATTATACTTTCTCAAGACTCTGCGAACGGTTTCCACTAAAAGAGGCTTACTAATTAAGGATGACACCTCAGCCGTCAACTGTGGAACGCTGGATTTTGGATTGGACTTGATTGTCCCAACAATATACCGCTCGCTTTGTTCTGAGAACAATTTTTTCTTCCCCTTCCAGGTCTGTGTTCATATCTATTGTTTATTATTTTTTGTATGCGTTGCATGCGATCGCCCTACCGTTTCTCTTATTTTTCGCATCGACTTCTCCTCGCAAAATAGCTTAATTATGATCATTCTCGTTGACAAAGTAGTCTGTTTTCGCATGTTTTCCATATTTTCGCACAAAGAGGAGAATATCGGTCTTTTCAGCTTAAAAACGTGTGCAGAAATGATCATCAGGGACATTTGTTGCTTCATTCCTGAACAAATTTGCATGTATCGATTCTGCGAAGCTGTGTATAACGCACACATGACATCTGTATGCTCAATTTTGTGTGTCGATTTCAGGAGTTGTTTAATTTTTCATGCGAAAAGTACCGGTAGGAAGTCAACTGTCTGTGAATTTGGCATATACTCTTGTTTAAGATATGTATTCAGTTATGATTGTATACCAAAAAAATAAAACGAAAAATGTGGTCGTCCTTAAAACAGCACGAATATGAAGTAATGATTGGTGTATGCTTAATTTTGTGAGGTACTGTATACTACAGCGATTGCTACAGAGAGAGAAGGCAGCACTTATTCGGATGCGTATTTTTTGTTCGAGGCAGACTTAAGTGAAAAGTCTTGAGCTTTGACCCCATAAGCGAACACCTCATGACAATCCGTATCAAGGCTAAATTCGTGAACATCAGTCTTATTTGCGCTCATGTCCCGACAGAGCAGAAGAATCACAACACCAAGTATGACGTCTATGATCTCCTAGAAAGAACATACGATCGATAGCCCAGCTACGACACCAAGATCATTTTAGGAGACTGCAACGCTCAGCTGGGAAAGGAGTCTTCGGAAAACACAGTCTGCATGATAACCCGGTTCCACACATGACTGTAGCGCCATTAGAAGAAGAAGAAATATAAACTTAACGAATTTCTATGGCCACTATCGTACATAGAAATATGCTTTTTAAATTTTCCAATGATGGCTAAAAATTAACTATAATTATTTTATTATTTTTTTTGGTCTTACTTACTGTTGCGGCAAATGCAACTCGGGCATCTTGTTATTACCTACGGAGAATTTTTATCCAGGATGTTTCTAGCCAATGGTATTGGCACATCTGCTTCAACCTTATGGCCTTTAAAGCGAATGATACATGAATGCGAAATTTGCAAATACTAAAGTGTGGAAAAAAAATT
>OY019130.1:56150153-56152653 GCA_955652365.1 Eristalinus aeneus | reverse complement strand
CAGCACAATAAATTGTCCGTGTTCATACTTCTATCATTGAAACATTAGTAAAGAAAATCTTTTCGGACAAGTAGTCTTAGGTACAAGAACTGAAATTTAGGATTGGCCATGTTGTGAGTAAAGTTGGTACGCACGTACGAGGGGCCTTCAATATATTCTCGGTATCGGGTTGAAGCTGTGGTTATATATAATATATAAATTGACTTCTTTATCAAGTAATACTATTATTTTAGTGCATTCATGTAAAATTTCTATATATTTGTGATAATAACGAAGGTTGCCTTTTATATTTTGGAATTAGGTAACCCTAATGTTGCAATCTGACAACTGCCAATTCTAACATAAAGTTTGAAATTTTCGATGTCTTACGTACTCAGAACGTTTTGACATACGAGCGCTATTTGTGTTGTTTACAGTAACTTAAAAGGTTCATCTCACCCAAAAAATTGAATTAAATTGTGAAAATTTCCGTGCTATTATTTTTTACAACTTTCGACGTGGATTAACTCAACAATAGTATACTACATGTTCTACTAACTTAACTAACTAAACGGATGACTTTAAATTATAGAAAAATTGCCCACAAACAAATAATGAAAATTGAATATATATAAATATAATAATACTATATATATATATATATATAATAATAGTTCTAACATTCGCGGATGAATTTAAATTATTTTTGTCGATTAATAGCATAGCCGATTGCATTAAGTTTCAGCCGGATATACATAGCCTAGCGGAATGGTGTAAACATAATGCCTAGAGCATTTCAAAATAGCTTAATTATGAGCATTCTCGTTGACAAAGTAGTCTGTTTTCGCATGTTTTCCATATTTTCGCACAAAGAGGAGAATATCGGTCTTTTCAGTTTAAAAACGTGTGCAGAAATGATCATTAGGGACATTTGTTGCTTCATTCCTGAACAAATTTGCATGTATCGATTCTGCGAAGCTTGTGTATAACGCACACATGACATCTGTATGCTCAATTTTGTGTGTCGATTTCAGGAGTTGTTTAATTTTTCATGCAAACAGTACCGATAGGAAGTCGCCTGTCTGTGAATTTGGCATATACTCTTGTTTAAGATATGTATTCAGTTATGATTGTATACCAAAAAAATAAACCAAAACATGTGGTCGTCCTTAAAACAGCACGAGTATGAAGTAATGCTTAATTGTGTGAGGTACTGTATACTACAGCGATTGCTACAGAGAGAGAAGGCAGCACTTATTCGAATGCGGATTTTTTATTCGAGGCAGACTAAAGTGAAAAGTCTTGAGCTTTGAGCCCATAAGCGAACACCTCATGACAATCCGTATCAAGGCTAAATTCGTGAGCATCAGTCTTATTTGCGCTCATGCCCCGACAGAGCAGAAGAATGACAACACCAAGTATGACTTCTATGATCTCCTAGAAAGAACATACGATCGATGGCACAACTACGACACCAAGATCGTTTTAGGAGACTACAACGCTCAGCTGGGAAAGGAGGACATCTTTGTTGGAGTCATCGGAAAACACAGTCTGTGTGATAACACATCCGGAAACGGACTCAGGCTGTTGAACTTCGCCTCGGGGCGGAATCTCTCTGTGGCTAGTATGCGGTTTCCACACTTGGAAAGGGACCTCAGCCAACTTGGAGTGCGCGATTGGAGGCAGCCAGCGAAATATCTAGCTGGCTGGAGAGGCATGTGGGTTGAGGTCCAGTTCCACACATGACTGTAGCGCCATTAGAAGAAGAAGAAATATAAACTTAACGAATTTTTATGGCCACTGTCGTACATAGAAATATGTTTTTTAAATTTTCCAATGATTGTTAAAAATGAACTATAATTATTTTATTATTATTTTTTGGTCTTACTTACTGTTGCGACAAATGCAACTCGGGCATCTTGTTATTGCCTACGGAGAATTTTTATCCAGGATGTTTCTAGCTTATGGTATCGGCACATCTGCTTCAACCTTATGGCCTTTAAAGCGAATGATACATGAATGCAAAATTTGTAAATACTACAGTGTGGAAAAAAAAAGTTATAAATATCCAAAACGATATCGAAGTCATGCTGATGCTTCCTTTGAAAAGTACACATTATGAAATTCTTGAAGGTTCACTCTCTCCATTTTCTTCCTTAGGGTGAACGGGTGGGCTTATATTGCAGGTAGATTCTTGACGAGGAGCGATGCAGCCAGCTTAGTATTAAGAATGAAACGGAACGAACGAATATGGTACTGTCATTAAAGGACCCTAGCAAGCCACCAGCATTAATATGGTAAACATCAGACTTGATCCAATCCAGGCAGTTTGTAATCCATTAAACAAGGGATTCATCTACATTGAAAGCACGCACGAAACTGATGCCCGTGGACCTATTGTAGCGAAAGCTAAACTCCCAATTTTTAAGAAGTTTTAGCGACTCACAAGCCGATGATAATAAAGTTATTCAATACAGTGAATGTAGAGTTCTGATTGAAGCTTTAACAGAGAAAGTTCATC
>OY019130.1:56135153-56145153 GCA_955652365.1 Eristalinus aeneus | reverse complement strand
ATATATAAATATAATAACATTATATATATATAATAATGGTTCTAACATTCGCGGATGAATTTAAATTATTTTTGTCGATTAATAGTATAGCCGATTGCATTAAGTTTCAGCCGGATATACATAACCTAGCGGAATAGTGTAAACATAATGCCTAGAGCATTTCAAAATAGCTTAATTATGAGCATTCTCGTTGACAAAGTAGTCTGTTTTCGCATGTTTTCCATATTTTCGCACAAAGAGGAGAATATCGGTCTTTTCAGTTTAAAAACGTGTGCAGAAATGATCATTAGGGACATTTGTTGCTTCATTCCTGAACAAATTTGCATGTATCGATTCTGTGAAGCTTGTGTATAACGCACACATGACATCTGTATGCTCAATTTTGTGTGTCAATTTCAGGAGTTGTTTAATTTTTCATGCAAAAAGTACCGGTAGGAAGTCGCCTGTCTGTGAATTTGGCATATACTCTTGTTTAAGATATGTATTCAGTTATGATTGTATACCAAAAAAATAAAACAAAACATGTGGTCGTCCTTAAAACAGCACGAGTATGAAGTAATGATCGGTGTATGCTTAATTGTGTGAGGTACTGTATACTATAGTGATTGCTACAGAGAGAGAAGGCAGCACTTATTCGAATGCTCATGCCCCGACAGAGCAGAAGAATGACAACACCAAGTATGACTTCTATGATCTCCTAGAAAGAACATACGATCGATGGCCCAACTACGACACCAAGATCGTTTTAGGAGACTACAACGCTCAGCTGGGAAAGGAGGACATCTTTGTTGGAGTCATCGGAAAACACAGTCTGTGTGATAACACATCCGGAAACGGACTCAGGCTGTTGAACTTCGCCTCGGGGCGGAATCCCTCTGTGGCTAGTATGCGGTTTCCACACTTGGAAAAGGACCTCAGCCAACTTGGAGTGCGCGATTGGAGGCAGCCAGCGAAAGATCTAGCTGGCTGGAGAGGCATGTGGGTTGAGGCCCAGTTCCACACATGACTGTAGCGCCATTAGAAGAAGAAGAAATATAAACTTAACGAATTTCTTTTTTTTATTATTATTTTTTTATTTTATTCAGTAGCGTAATCAATAATGTATACATGTAGTAGATGATTTGTTTAGAGATATAGGACATTTTTCCTTTACAACTAAGAATTTATAAAATTATTAATGAAAACAGCATGAGATTAAGTATGAATAACAGTACAAGGGAAAGCTACAAGTAAAACCCTTATTTAACTCTTACAAACTAGTATTGCAATATCCCTAGCGAACTCTTATGCATTTTGCATTTAATTAATCTGACAAACGACTAATGAATTCATTGTTGAAATTGAGACAATTGTAATAAAATTTTTGGGTTAGCTTATCAATAAGAATATCTAAAAAGTTGATGTTGGTATTTTCGTGCAGCCTTCGGGTTGAATAATAACGCGGTAAATTAAGCATAAGTTTAATAATTTTGTTTTGGCATGTTTGTAGTTTGCGTTTGTTTGTTAAAGCACAGTCGTACCAGACAGGAGGCCCGTACAGTAGTATGGATTGAAAAACTGATTTAAACAACAAAATTTTGTTGTTTGAACTAAGTTTTGATTTCCTATTTATTAAGGGATAAAGAATTTTTATAAATTTATTAACTTTATCAATAGTTTAGGAGATATGTTTTTGAAAGTTTAACTTCAACTAACTTGTCTATTAAAATCCCAAGATATCTACAATGTTCCGACCAGTCCAAATTAAAATTGCCCATTTGAAGATGAACGTTATTGGGAAGGAAACAGTTCTTGCGCCTGCGAGTAAACCAAATAGCTTGAGTTTTTGTAGGATTTATTTTAATCTTATAGAAGTATTTCTCCAATTTGGATAGAGCTGTTTGTAAGACGTTGTGCACGTGTAGGTAGTATGTTCCTGATGCAAATATAGCTGTATCGTCACCAAACATAGCGATTTCAACTCCGTTACCGAGATCTGGAAAATCTGCAACATATATATTAAATAATGTAGGACCGAGTACCGTACCTTGTGGTAATCCGTATCCAATGGTATGTTCAGACGATAAATCATTTACTACCTTAACTATAAATGGTCTATTATTCAAAAAGCTCTGAATAATTTTTATGATTTCTTTTGGAAAGTTAAACTGAATTAGTTTGTATATCAAAGCTTTATGCCAAACCGTATCAAAAGCTTTTTCAACATCTAAAAGTATTAATCCAGTTGACTCTTTAGATTGAAATTTATTTTTGACATGTTTTTTTATCCACGCGATTTGATGATAAGTATTGTAAGAACGTCGGAATCCAAACTGAAAATCGGGTAGAATATTATTCGTAGCTAAATGAATTTCAATTCTTTCCTTTATTACTTTTTCTAAAAGTTTACCAATGCTGCTTAGTAAGCTTATAGGTCTATAGCTGTTGGGGTCGTTTTTCGGTTTACCAGGTTTAGCAATTGGGATTACGAGTGCTGTCTTCCAGCAAACTGGGAAATAGGAGAGTTTAAGACAAGCGTTTAAAATAATAGTTAAATATCTTAAGCCCATTGGGGGGAGGGCTTTTAATAACACGTTGTTTATGCCATCTAAACCAAGACTTTTTCTATTCTTGAGGTTTTTAATAAATTGTTTTACCTTTACTTCATCTATTGTGTAGGAGTCAGTTAGTTCAGTGTTTGACTGAGAGAAGCTTGTGACAGCGTTAGAGACCTCAGTTGAAGTAGATGAATCGCTCAAGTTTTCGGTAATAATATGATTTAAGGCAAATTTGTTTGCAAGAAGGTTGGCTTTATCTATTGGAGCAATATGGAGCTTATTTTGTTCAATCAGTGGTGGGATACTTACTCCTCTCTTTTTGATAATTTTTGAAATTTTCCAAAAAGGTTTACTTCCTTTGTCGAATGAGGAAAGAAGGTTGTTCCAACGATTGTTGTTAAAGTTATTCATTTCTTCAGCAATAGCAGTGTTGAGATATTTTGTACTATGTCGAAAGCAATCGTAATGATAGCGAATCCATTTTCTCCTTTCAGAGTTTCTCAATCGTATTAACAGTAATATATTGCTAGGTAGAGGAACGGAACGACTACTATTCGTTCGAATCTTGGGAACAGAAAAATCTACAGCTCTCTTTAATAAGATGTTAAAATTAGTACACAACGTTTCAATTTGGTCTGTATTGTTGATTGGGGTGGAATTAATGCTGCTTAAACAATAGTTTTTATTAATATATGAAGCAAACCGACTCCAGTTAGCGGAGGAATATTTGTAATAATAAGAAGGTTGTCTAATTTGAATTGAGATGTCCAGTTTTATACCAACGGGAAGATGGTCCGAGCCTAAGTTATCATAAGTAAAAGGTGGATTGCAGTGTTGTGAAATATTTGTAATATAAAAGTCCAGTGTAGATGGGCTTTTCAATCTAGACGTAGGAACATATGTAGACTTTGGAGGGTATAGCAATGAAAAATGCGGATGAGTCTCATCAATGTTAAACAAAATATTACCCCAATAATTAGCTCTGAGGCAGTTCCAAATTTGGTGGCGACAATTTAAATCTCCTCCAAAAATGAAACCTCGTAGCTTTCGCAAATCATGTTTAAAATGAGATATCTTATCAGGTGATCTATTTCCACCAGGGAAATAAACGGAGAAAATGCTCACTTTGGAATTATTGTTTAAAAAGACGTCTATACCGATCGATTCAATACACCGCATTTGCATTTTTTAATTTTATAAATGATAAAAAAGTTGATATTGCGTTACTGACAGAGACATACTTAAAAGACAACAAAACTTTATCTAACCCCAATTACAATTGTTATCGTCTGGACAGGAGTAACGCCCCCGGAGGTGGTGTTGCTATTATTGTATCAAAAGATATTGCACACACCGTGCATACGGACAGGAGTAACGCCCCCGGAGGTGGTGTTGCTATTATTGTATCAAAAGATATTGCACACACCGTGCATACCGTATGCACCTCCGGGGGCGTTACTCCTGTCCAGACGATGACAATTGTAATTGGGGTTAGATAAAGTTTTGTTGTCTTTTAAGTATGTCTCTGTCAGTAACGCAATATCAACTTTTTTATCATTTATAAAATTAAAAAATTCAGTTTTTTTATTTGTTATGCTTCTTGCATTCCAAGTAACTATGTTAAGTGAATTAATCAACATAAACGGAAGAATAAATATACTTAATTGCAAGAGAGGTAATGACATTAAATTGATCGCTTCTTGATGAGCAGGTTTGAAGCTTTGCTAGCACTTCATTTAAGAGAGAGGAAATTTCCTCGTAAGATAATAGTTTATTACTTGGAGTGGGTGCTGCTGGGTTTGACATCCTCTCTCGAGCCGCTGTTATTCCATTATCAATACGGATAGAAGTAAGTGGCTGGGGGCGGTCAGCTGGTTTGCTTTGATGAGTTCGTAAAGCAATAGAACGAGTTGGTAAAGGGGGGAAATGGGATAGGGATTGAGGATCAGCATGCATTTGCGTGTGAACGGCTGATACAGATTTCTTATGGTTACTCCGGTGGGGGGCAGCGAGCTTTTTAATTCCGAGAGAAATTAGTTCATCTTTAATCAGTCTTTCGTCCATTAAATCAAGTCCTGATAAGATCACTTTTAATGGCAGATTTTCTCTACGAGCATATGAGAAAAATTCAAAATTCAATTTTGTAAGCTCAGACATCACTGAGTCATGTATACCAAGGGAGGGAAGGATTACTTTATGACCGAGAGAGATGTTTTTTATGAGATATTTTTCAATTTTCAAATCACTCAGCACGCGGCGAACGCGTTCAGTAGTAGATTTTAACACCACTAATGGGGGGACACTTTCTTTAATGACGTTCGAACGTTCATTATTATTATTATTGTCCACTGTCTCTGAATCAGCTAATAGCTGGAAGTAATTTTTATTATTGATCATTGTTAAGTCACTATGATTGTTAGTTTTGGTGTTATTACGAAATTTACTGGGAGGCCATTGAGTGCCTTCACCAGAATCGGTACGAGTTCGTTTTTTCGGAATTTTAGTCGATTTCGCGTTTCACAATGAGAGTAACACAATTGCACACACTATGAGTAATGATACGTGAATGACGAATTTCTATGGCCACTGTCGTACATAGAAATACGTTTTTTAAATTTTCCAATGATTGCTAAAAATGAACTATAATTATTTTTTGGTCTTACTTACTGTTGCGACAAATGCAACTCGGGCATCTTGTTACTATCTACGGAGAATTTTTATCCAGGATGTTTCTAGCCAATGGTATTGGCACATCTGCTTCAACCTTATGGCCTTTAAAGCGAATGATACATGAATGCAAAATTTGTAAATACTACAGTGTGGAAAAAATTATAAATATCCAAAACGATATCGAAGTCATGCTGATGCTTCCTTTGAAAAGTACACATTATGAAATTCTTGAAGGTTCACCCCCTCCATTTTCTTCCTTAGGGAGAACGGGTGGGCTTATATTGCAGGTAGATTCTTGACGAGGAGTGGTGCAGATAGCTTAGTATTAAGAATGAAACAGAACGAACGAATATGGTACTGTCATTAAAGGACCCTAGCAAGCCACCAGCATTAATATGGTGAACATCAGACTTGATCCAATCCAGGCAGTTTCTAATCCATTAAACAAGGGATTCATCTACATTGAAAGCACGCACGAAACTGATGCCCGTGGACCTATTGTAGCGGAAGCTAAACTCCCAATTTTTAAGAAGTTTTAGGGACTCACAAGCCGACGATAATAAAGTGATTCAATACAGTGAATGTAGAGTTCTGATTGAAACTTTAACCGTGAAAGTTCATCTATCTTCAAGCGTACGTACACAACCAAAATTTCGACGTGATCGGTCGCCAAATGTTGAAGAATATAGGTCTTCGAACATCAAATCATTCACATTGGATTCTAGAAATAACAATTCTAGAACCAATTCTTTCGCGGCATTAGCAAATCTACCTACTTTGGACAATGAAGATATCGACTGTGATGAATTCATAAGTTCCACTGTTTCTAAAATAAAAACAGAAATCCCCTCGATGTGTGTTTTGCAAAAGACTCTTTATATCGTGAACATCAAATTATCAATTACTCCTTGAAAAAAATGAGCATTGGCATTAAAATTAATTGTGATAGTGTTATTTCCTACAATAAACTGTGTACTCTGTTACAATCTATAAATTTGCAGTTTTTCACACAAGACCTACCAAGGTTAAGGTCATTTAAAATGATTTTGTAAAAATTTCTGCCGATGAACTAATAAAATGTCTAAATATAAAGTTTGTTAAAAAACAATGTGAACTTTTTGTTTATACTTTTTATTTAGTCTTTCTTGAAATTGATTCCATACGACTTGCAGAACTGAAAATAAACTTTAAATCTGTATTTAAAACACAAGTTAAATGGGACCTTGCCACAACACAACGCAATTGAGTCAGGCAGTGTTACAACTGCCAAATGTATGGACATCGTGAAAAAAACTGTCATATAAAAACTCAGTGTGCTATCTGCTCCGAATATCACAAAACCACTCACTGATAGCACTTGAGCACCTCCAAGAACATAAATTGCGTCAACTGTAATGGAATACATAAGTCCACTGAACTAACATGTGTCAGGCAAAAGCTTTCGGACAAAAACAAAACACAGCTAATAAGAAGAGCACAGACATCTTTCGCACCTAACATCGAGGATTTTCCATCTTTTCCATCCCATCGCAATTCATCTGTTAACGTAGCACCTAGGGCTACAATCACTTATATCCACAAGTCATCGAATGGGTGGTCCAAATCTACCAACGAAAATTCTGTGTAAAACAACCAGGAGCTTCTCTCGCAAGAAGAAATTAATTCTCTCATAAGTACAAAATTTAATTGAAACTATTGTTACTGAAGTTCCTTTTGCTAATGGTTTATCACTACAAATTTATATTGAATATTTTTCAGTTGGGAGGAATTCGCCACAAAAACCATTTGACCTCCGAAAAGAAATTTTTGAAACTAACCAACACAAATGGTCCAGCACAGACGCTGGGTTTACCTTAGAGCTAGTTTTTGGGGCAAAATTCCGTCTGATTTAAACTATAGACATCCTTTCTATATACTCTATCCTTCAAAACTATCCTATATACCTACTAATAGTAATTGAAGCCCACCTACATTAGATCTATTTGTAACTTATATATCTGAACTTTTTACTTCTCTTAGCACTTAATGAACTCAATTCCGATATACCTGTAATATGTAGTATTATTCTTTCCCCAATGCAATATTCAAATTCTGTCTATGATGTGAAAAATCCTAACTGGAACTTATGTAAGAGTTTAATACATCCGAGGCTAGATATTTACTTAGTTCAAAATAAGAGCCAATCTCATATAGATCAAAACGTGAGTACGTCTACAAATGCTTTTCTGGAAGCCTTTGAGCAGTCAGTGCCTAAGAGAACGAATTTAAAACAGGCATCTTATGTGCAACCACACTTCATTCTTCAATTTATTAAGCTGAGAAATATTTGCAGATCCAGATGGAGGCGTACAAGGAATGTTGAATAGAATTAAAAAAATATTAACTTTTTAGTTAAATCTGCTGCTAGGTAGTAAACCTTTTTGGAATTGGGTTAGTGGCCGCCTTGGCGTAATGCGTAGAGTTCGACTCTCACACGCCGAAGGGTCTAGGTTCGATTCCCGCCGAACACCTCGAACTTTTCACTGCACCATCTCTTTCGACAGTTATTCTTAGACAGTTATTACCCGTTGAGTGTTGTCAACAGCACGAAAGCGGTGGTGCCGGGAAATGTTCGAGGTGTTCAGCCGCGAATCAAACCCTTCGGCATGTGAGCGTCGCACTCTACCCACTACGCCACAGCGGCTACTTGTTTGTTTGAATTAATTTATTGTTTTTATAAATCTTTATCTATTTATTTATTTATTTATTTATTTATTTATTTATTTATTTATTTATTTATTTATTTATTTATTTATTTATTAATTTATTTATTTATATATTTATTCATTTATTTATTTATTTATTTATTTATTTATTTATTTATTTATTTATTTATTTGTTTATTTATTTATTTGCTTATTTATTTATTCATTCATTCATTTATTTATTTATTTATTTATTTATTTATTTATTTATTTATTTATTTATTTTTTTATTTATTTATTTATTTATTTATTTATTTATTTATTTATTTATTTATTTATTTATTTATTTATTTATTTATTTATTTATTTATTTATTTATTTAATTATTTATTTATTTATTCATTCATTTACTATTTATTGCAATAGCTTCAATACCAATTAACAATAGAACCATTGTTTCATGACTGAGTTCGGAAACTTCTCCTCTCTTCCCACCAACCTTATATGTATTACTTTTTCTTTTTTGTTTTTTTCTCTCGTTGCAGAGAAGGCTTTTGTGGCTTTTCCTTCTTAATTTGAAAAATTATGTGATATTATTTTAAACAAATGTATTCGTGTTGGTTCATTCTCAAGATAGGTAAGACTATTAAAATCATTTAAGGTTTCGAGTGTTGTTTCCGGAATGTCGAAGCCAAGTAACATAGTATACATTGAAGTCACCAACAATAACGATTTCATTATAAGAATACAAGCGTAGAATTCTAGTAATAGGGTCTCACAGCACAATAAATTGTCCGTGTTAATACTTCTATCAATGAAACATTACTAAAGAAAATCTTTTCGGACAAGTAGTCTTAGGTACAAGAATTGAAATTTAGGATTGGCCATATTGTGATTAAAGTTGGCCTTCAATATATTATCGGTATCGAGTATATATCGGTATCGAATATATAAATTGAATTCTTTATCAAGTAATACTATTATTTTAGTGCATTCATGTAAAATTTCTATATATTTGTGATTATTACGAAGGTTGTCTTTTATATTTCGGTATTAGGTAACCCTAACATATAATTATATATACATTATAATTTTTGATGTTTTACGTACTCAGAACGTTTTGACATACGAGCGCTATTTGTGTTGTTAACAGTAACTTAAAAGGTTCATCTCACCCAAAAAATTGAATTAAATTGTGAAAATTTCCGTGCTATTATTTTTTACAACTTTCGACGTGGATTAACTCAACAATAGTATACTACATGTTCTACTAACTTAACTAACTAAACGGATGACTTTAAATTATAGAAAAATTGCCCACAAACAAATAATGAAAATTGAATATATATAAATATAATAATATTATATATTTATATATATAATAATAGTTCTAATATTCGCGGATGAATTTGAATTATTTTTGTAGATTAATAGTATAGCCGATTGCATTGAGTTTCAGCCGGATATACATAACCTAGCGGAATGGTGTAAACATAATGCCTGGAGCATTTCAAAATAGCTTAATTATGAGCATTCTCGTTGACAAAGTAGTCTGTTTTCGCATGTTTTCCATATTTTCGCACAAAGAGGAGAATATCGGTCTTTTCAGTTTAAAAACGTGTGCAGAAATGATCATTAGGGACATTTGTTGCTTCATTCCTGAACAAATTTGCATGTATCGATTCTGCGAAGCTTTTGTATAACGCACACATGACATCTGTATGCTCAAGTTTGTGTGTCGATTTCAGGAGTTGTTTAATTTTTCATTCGAAAATAACCGGTTGGAAGTCGCCTATCTGTGAATTTGCGGCAAATTCAACTCGGGCATCCTGTTATTACCTACGGAGAATTTTTATCCGGGATGTTTCTAGCCAATGGTATTGGCACATCTGCTTCAACCTTATGGCCTTTAAAGCGAATGATACATGAATGCAAAATTTGCAAATACTAAAGTGTGGAAAAAAATTAGAAATATCCAAAACGATACCGAAGACATGCTGATGCTTCCTTTGAAAAGTACACATTATGAAATTATTGAAGGTTCACTCTCTCCATTTTCGTCCTTACTACTTGCGATGTTGGGATATCTTAACTTTTAAAGAACAGACA
>OY019130.1:56120153-56130153 GCA_955652365.1 Eristalinus aeneus | reverse complement strand
ATATATATATATATATATATATAATAGTTCTAATATTCGCGGATGAATTTGAATTATTTTTGTCGATTAATAGTATAGCCGATTGCATTGAGTTTCAGCCGAATATACACAACCTAGCGGAATGGTGTAAACATAATGCCTGGAGCATTTCAAAATAGCTTAATTATGAGCATTCTCGTTGACAAAGTAGTCTGTTTTCGCATGTTTTCCATATTTTCGCACAAAGAGAAGAATATCGGTCTTTTCAGTTTAAAAACGTGTGCAGAAATGATCATCAGGGACATTTGTTGCATCATTCCTGAACAAATTTGCATGTATCGATTCTGCGAAGCTTTTGTATAACGCACACATGACATCTGTATGCTCAAGTTTGTGTGTCGATTTCAGGAGTTGTTTAATTTTTCATGCGAAAAGTACCGGTAGGAAGTCGCCTATCTGTGAATTTGGCATATACTCTTGTTTAAGATATGTATTCAGTTATGATTGTATAACAAAAAAATAAAACAAAAAATGTGGTCGTCCTTAAAACAGGACGAATATGAAGTAATAATTGGTGTATGCTTAATTTTGTGAGGTACTGTTTACTACAGCGATTGCTACAGAGAGAGAGCACTTATTCGGATGCGGATTTTTTGTTCGAGGCAGACTTAAGTGAAAAGTCTTGAGCTTTGACCCCATAAGCGAACACCTCATGACATTCAAGGCTAAATTCGTGAACATCAGTCTTAGTTGCGCTCATGCCCCGACAGAGCAGAAGAATGACAACACCAAGTATGACGTCTACGATCTCCAAGAAAGAACATACGATCGATGGCCCAACTACAACACCAAGATCTTTTTAGGAGACTGCAACGCTCAGCTGGGAAAGGAGGACATCTTTGTTGGAGTCATCGGAAAACACAGTCTGCATGATAACCCAGTTCCACACATGACTGTAGCGCCATTAGAAGAAGAAGAAATATAAACTTAACGAATTTCTATGACCACTGTCGTACATAGAAATATGCTTTTTAAATTTTCCAATGATGGCTAAAAATTAACTATGATTATTTTATTATTGTTTTTTGGTCTGACTTACTGTTGCGGCAAATGCAACTCGGGCATCCTGTTATTACCTACGGAGAATTTTTATCCGGGATGTTTCTAGCCAATGGTATTGGCACATCTGCTTCAACCTTATGGCCTTTAAAGCGAATGATACATGAATGCAAAATTTGCAAATACTAAAGTGTGGAAAAAAATTAGAAATATCCAAAACGATACCGAAGACATGCTGATGCTTCCTTTGAAAAGTACACATTATGAAATTATTGAAGGTTCACTCTCTCCACTTTCGTCCTTACTACTTGCGATGTTGGAATATCTTAACTTTTAAAGAACAGACAAGAAATATAAACAAATTACTTGTACATATAAATGTAAATATTTCCAATTGAAGATATATTTATTATTCCAAATGGTTTTAAAATTATGCTGTAGTCTACAACTAATATAAGCTTTTATGGAATTATACACATTCCCAATATTTATGTAAGGACAATCTATGTGTATATATGCAACATTTTTTCTACATTATTTGGTACTTTAAAGTCATCGGGATTAAGGCACAGAACATTGGTTTTAAATTCCTGGGGAATGTAATTAGGGGAAAAAGTTGAGGTGAGAAGAATGTTTGCGTCGTGCACTTTAAGAACAAGCTCAACTTAACCGTACGTCGAAGTTCGGCTTTAGGGTGAACGGGTGGGCTTATATTGCAGGTAGATTCTAGACGAGGAGCGATGCAGCTAGCTTAGTATTAAGAATGAAACGGAACGAACGAATATGGTACTGTCATTAAAGGACCCTAGCAAGCCACCAGCATTAATATGGTGAACATCAGATTTGATCCAATCCAGGCAGTTTCTAATCCATTAAACAAGGGATTCATCTACATTGAAAGCACACACGAAACTGATGCCCGTGGACCTATTGTTGCGGAAGCTAAACTCCCAATTTTTAAGAAGGTTTAGGGACTCACAAGACGACGATAATAATGTGATTCAATACAGTGAATGTAGAGTTCTGATTGAAACTTTAACCGTGAAAGTTCATCTATCTTCAAGCGTACGTACACAACCAAAATTCCCAAACGTGATCGGTCGCCAAATGTTGAAGACTATAGGTCTTCGAACATCAAATCATTCAAATTGGATTCTAGAAATAACAATTCTAGAACCAATTCTTTCGCGGCATTAGCAAATCTACCTACTTTGGACAATGAAGTTATCGACTGTGATAAATTCATAAGTTCCACTGTTTCTAAAATAAAAACAAAAATCCCCTCGATGTGTGTTTTGCAAAAGACTCTTTATTTCGTGAACATCAAATTATCAATTACTCCTTGAAAAAAATGAGCATTGGCATTAAAATTAATTGTGATTTTTTTTTTTTTTTTTTTTATAATTGACGCGTGCAAAAGGGGTTGCGAGTACCCTTAAGTGACCAGGTCAAGTCACAGCACGGGCCGAAGGTATAGAGGAAGAGAGGGAGAGGAGATACCGATGCACATTGGTTTTAAATGCCTGTGGATTGTAATGAGGAGGAAAAATCGAGCTGGGAAGAGCATTCCAGATTCGTGTAGTGCGGCTAAAGAACGAGTCTCTGAATTTGACTGTACGTCCGAAAGAGGGCTTGAGGGTGAATTGGTGGGCATTCCTAGCTAGGCGTGTATTGCGGGTGAATTCTTGAAGGGGAGGAATGCAACTGGCTAATTCATCTGAGCATTTTTTGTTAAAATAGCGATAAAAGAGTGACAACGACGCGACATTACGTCGGTGTTCTAACGAGTCAATCGACTTCGCAATATTACTGTCACCTATAAGTTTTATCGCTCGCTTTTGAATTCTATCCAGCAAGTGCAGGGAGGTCTTAGGAGCACCTGACCAAATAGGAGCGTTATACTCAAGTTTTGGGCGTATGTAGGCCTTGTATATTGTAGCCAGATCAGAAGGGGTGAAGTACTTCTTGCATCGTTTAAGGAAGCCTAGACATTTCGCAGCATTTTTGGCGACCTCAAATATGTGATCGTTCCAACTAATTGTTGGGTTGATACACATACCGAGGATGGAAAGTCTTTCCGTTTCAACAACACAAGTGCCGTCCATGGATAACGGCTGATTATTTTGTGATCGCTTTAACGACAGTAGACAGCACTGTGTTTTGGAAGCATTAAATTCCACTCTATTCTTATTTCCCCAATCGATTATGCTGTCAAGGTCGGAATTTAATGTGCTTAACATACGCTGCCGTTCCGAGTCTAAGGCCGAAGTTGAGGGACGTGAGCCAAGGAACGAATATGAAAAGCTGAGGGTACTGTCATCAGCGAAGGAATGAATAGGATTAGAAGTAACAGACAAGAGATCATTTATAAAAATAAGAAAGAGTGTCGGAGACAAAACAGAGCCCTGGGGAACACCAGCATTAATATAGTGGATATCAGACTTGAATCCATCCAAAACGACTTGTATTGAACGATTCGAAAGGTAATTTCTAATCCATTGAAGAAGAGACTCATCGATCCCAAAAGCACGCATTTTCGACAAAAGAGCCTGATGCCAGACCCTGTCAAATGCCTTTGAAATATCAAGCGCAACAATCTTGCTTTCTCCTAAATTGTGCAAAGATTGGTTCCACTTTTCAGTGAGATATGCCATCAGATCACCAGTGGAACGGTTGCTTCGGAAGCCGTACTGCCGGTTATTAAGAAGCTTCCGGGACTCAAGATATTTCATAAGCTGACGGTTGATCAGCGTTTCCATGACCTTGGAGAGAAGGGACGTTAGTGCTATGGGTCGGTAGGAGGTGGGTGACGAACTTTCGCCCTTTTTAGGGACGGGCTGGACAAATGCAGTTTTCCACTTACTCGGAAAGAGCCCTGAAGAGTAGGACAGATGGAAAAGCTTACGCAGTGGTTTTGCCAGCGTAGAAGAACACCTGTTCAGAAGAACAGGGGGTATACCATCCGGGCCAGCGGATTTGTGTATGTTTAGGTCTTTAAGTACTCTTGCTACTGTACGAGTGCGAAAATGGATTTGCCCCATGGAGAAATTTACGCTCTCAAGTACAGGTGGGGACACAGTGTTATCTGGCAGCGTTGAGCTAGCTGCAAAGTGTGCAGCAAGCAGATTAGCTTTGTCCAAAGAGCTGACAGCTGGAATGTCATTGCAAATGAGCGTTGGGATCGAAGACGAGGCTGAATTCCTTATGTTTTTTACGAAAGACCAAAAGCTTCTGCTACCCTTGGGGCATTGTAGAACTTTTTGCCTCAACTTTTGGTCAAAGGAGAATTTAACACGTCTTATTAATGCATTACAGTCATTTCGGATCCGTTTGAACTTTTTCCGGGCTTCCTCAGAAGGGTTGGCTTTATAATCCCGGAAACTCAACTCTCTCACCCTGATAGTGATAGTGTTATTTCCTACAATTAACTGTGCACTCTGTTACAATCTATAAATTTGCAGTTTTTCACTCAAGAAACACCAAGGTTAAGGTCATTTAAAATGATTTTGTAAAAATTTCTGCCACTGAACTAATAAAATGTCTAAATATAAAGCTTATTAAAAAACAATATGAACTTTTTGTTTATACTTTTTATTTAGTCTTTCTTGAAATTAACTCCATACGACTTGCAGAACTGAAAATAAACTTCAAATCTGTATTTAAAACACAAGTTAAATGGGACCTTGCCACAACACAACGCAATTGAGTCAGGCAGTGTTACAACTGCCAAATGTATGGACATCGTGAAAAAAAACTGTCATATAAAAACTCAGTGCGCTATCTGCTCCGAATACCACAAAACCACTCACTGATAGCACTTGAGCACCTCCAAGAACATAAATTGCGTCAACTGTAATGGAATACATAAGTCCACTGAACTAACATGTGTCAGGCAAAAGCTTTCGGACAAAAACAAAACACAGCTAATAAGAAGAGCACAGACATCTTTCGCAACTAACATCGAGGATTTTCCATCTGTTCCATCCCATCGCAATTCATCTGTTAACGTAGCACCTAGGGCTACAATCACTTATATGCACAAGTCATCGAATGGGTGGTCCAAATCTACCAACGAAAATTCTGTGTAAAACAACCAGGAGCTTCTCTCGCAAGAAGAAATTAATCCTCTCATAAGTACACAATTTAATTGAAACTATTGGTACTGAAGTTCTTTTTGCTAATGGTTTATCATTACAAATTTATATTGAATATTTTTCAGTTGGGAGGAATTCGCCACAAAAACCATTTGACCTCCGAAAAGAAATTTTTTAAACTAACCAACACAAATGGTCCAGCACAGACGCTGGGTTTACCTTAGAGCTAGTTTTTGGGGCAAAATTCCATCTGATTTAAACTATGGACATCCTTTCTATATACTCTATCCTTTAAAACTATCCTATATACCTTCTAATAGTAATTGAAGCCCACCTACATTAGATCCATTTGTAACTTATATATCTGAACTTTTTACTTCTCTTTGCACTTAATGAACTCTATAGCACTTAATGAACTCAATTCCGATATACCTGTAATAGGTAGTATTATTCTTTCCCCAATGCAATATTCAAATTCTATCTATGATATGAAAAATCCTAACTGGAACTTATGTAAGAGTTTAATACATCCGAGGCTAGATATTTACTTAGTTCAAAATAACAGCCAATCTCCTATAGATCAAAACGTGAGTACGTCTACAAATGCTTTTCTGGAAGCCTTTGAGCAGTCAGTGCCTAAGAGAACGAATTCAAAACAGGCATCTTATGTGCTACCACACTTCATTCTTCAATTTATTAAGCTGAGAAATATTTGCAGATCCAGATGGAGGCGTACAATTAATGTTGAATAGAATTAAAAAAATATTTACTTTTTAGTAAAATCTGCTATTGGAAACTTCAGAAATCCATCATAAAACGATAGACCCTTTACTTTAGAGAAAGGTAGTAAGCCTTTTTGGAATTGGGTGAAGGTAATAGTGGCCGCCTTGGCGTAATGCGTAGAGTTCGACTCTCACACGCCGAAGGGTCTAGGTTCGATTCCCGCCGAACACCTCGAACTTTTCACGGCACCATCTCTTTCGACAGTTATTCTTAAACAGTTATTACTCGTTGAGTGTTGTCAACAGCACGAAAGCGGTGGTGCCGGGAAATGTTCGAGGTGTTCAGCCGCGAATCAAACCCTTCGGCATGTGAGCGTCGCACTCTACCCACTACGCCACAGCGGCTACTTGTTTGTTTGAATTAATTTATTGTTTTTATCAATCTTTATCTATTTATTTATTTATTTGTTTATTTATTTATTTATTTGTTTATTTATTTATTTGCTTATTTATATATTTATTCATTCATTTATTTATTTATTTATTTATTTATTTATTTATTCATTTATTTATTTATTAATTTATTTATTTGTTTATTTTCTTATTTATTTATTTATTTACTTATTTATTTGTTTATTTATTTAGTCTTTATTTATTTATTTATTTATTTATTTATTTACTTATTTATTTATTTACTTATTCATTTATTAATTTGTTTATTCATGTAAATATTTATTTATTTATTTATTTATTTATTTATTTATTTATTTATTTATTTATTTATTTATTTATTTATTTATTTATTTGTTATTTATTTATTTATTTATTTATTTATTTATTTATTTATTTATTTATTTATTTATTTATTTATTTATTTATTTATTTATTTATTTATTTATTTATTTATTTATTTATTTATTTATTTATTTATTTATTTATTTATTTATTTATTTATTTATTTATTTATTTATTTAACTATTTATTTATTTATTCATTCATTTACTATTTATTGCAATAGCTCCAATACCAATTAACAATAGAACCTTTGTTTCATGACTGAGTTTGGAAACTTCTCCTCTCTTCCCACCAACCTTATATGTATTACTTTTTCTTTTTTGTTTTTTCTCCCGTTGCAGTGAAGGCTTTTGTGGCTTTTCCTTCTTAATTTGAAAAATTATGTGATATTATTTTAAACAATTGTATTTATATTATAGTAATAAGGGACTTTTAGCATATCTCTGTTTTTACATTGTATGAATTGTAGATTTTATACCACAATAAAATAAATGTAAATGTACAGCGAGTGCAGTTCGCTTCCCTCCCCTCACCCTCCTTCATAAGCCACTGATGTGATACAGGAAAACTGTACGCCATCTGGTAGATTTGAGTTGGCTGCTAGGTGCGCAGCTAGCAGATTTGCTTTGAATAAACAGCCGACAGCTGGAATGTTTGTAAATGAGCGTTAGGATTGAATACAAAGCGAAAACCTTATCCTTTTGGGACACTGTTACACTCAGCTTTTGGTCACAGGAGAATTTAAGACTTTTGACATTGCAGTCATAATATGCCCTTTTGATTTTTTTTCCCATTTTCCTCAGATAGGTTGGCTTTGAAAGACCAGAGAGCAAAAAGGTCATCTCAACCTGACGATCTCTTCGGGGCTCAAGTCAAATAACGCATTTGTCTTATGAATGAAGAATTTCATACCCAAATAATGTAATCGTATCAGCAGCATCATCCACATTACTATTAACGAAGCATTGTGACCAGTTTAAGCCCCTAAAAAGTTATTAAGCTCACTCCAGTTGGCTTTCAGGCGGTAAAATCTGCAATATAAGACATTCGTGTTGGTTCATTCTCAAGATAGGTAAGACTATTAAAATCATTTAAGATTTCGAGTGTTGTTTCCGGAATGTCGAAGCCAAGTAACATAGTATACATTGAAGTCACCAGCAATAACGATTTCATTATAAGAATACAAGCGTAGAATTCCAGTAATAGGGTCTCACAGCACAATAAATTGTCCGTGTTAATAATTCTATCATTGAAACATTAGTAAAGAAAATCTTTTCGGACAAGTAGTCTTGGGTACAAGAATTGAAATTTAGGATTGGCCATATTGTGATTAAAGTTGGCCTTCAATATATTATCGGTATCGAGTTGAAGCTGTGGTTATATATAATATATAAATTGAATTCTTTATCAAGTAATACTATTATTTTAGTGCATTCATGTAAAATTTCTATATATTTGTGATTATTACGAAGGTTGCCTTTTATATTTCGGAATTATGTAACCCTAACGTATAATTATATATACATTATAATTTTTGATGTTTTACGTACTCAGAACGTTTTGACATACGAGCGCTATTTGCGTTGTTTACAGTAACTTAAAAGGTTCATCTCACCCAAAAAATTGAATTAAATTGTGAAAATTTCCGTGCTATTATTTTTTACAACTTTCGACGTGGATTAACTCAACAATAGTATACTACATGTTCTACTAACTTAACTAACTAAACGGATGACTTTAAATTATAGAAAAATTGCCCACAAACAAATAATTAAAATTGAATATATATAAATATAATAATATTATATATATATATATATATATATACTGGTTCTAATATTCGCGGATGAATTTGAATTATTTTTGTCGATTAATAGTATAGCCGATTGCATTGAGTTTCAGCCGGATATACATAACCTAGCGGAATGGTGTAAACATAATGCCTGGAGCATTTCAAAATAGCTTAATTATGAGCATTCTCGTTGACAAAGTAGTCTGTTTTCGCATGTTTTCCATATTTTCGCACAAAGAGAAGAATATCGGTCTTTTCAGTTTAAAAACGTGTGCAGAAATGATCATCAGGGACATTTGTTGCATCATTCCTGAACAAATTTGCATGTATCGATTCTGCGAAGCTTTTGTATAACGCACACATGACATCTGTATGCTCAAGTTTGTGTGTCGATTTCAGGAGTTGTTTAATTTTTCATGCGAAAAGTACCGGTAGGAAGTCGCCTATCTGTGAATTTGGCATATACTCTTGTTTAAGATATGTATTCAGTTATGATTGTATAACAAAAAAATAAAACAAAAAATGTGGTCGTCCTTAAAACAGGACGAATATGAAGTAATAATTGGTGTATGCTTAATTTTGTGAGGTACTGTATACTACAGCGATTGCTACAGAGAGAGCACTTATTCGGATGCGGATTTTTTGTTCGAGGCAGACTTAAGTGAAAAGTCTTGAGCTTTGACCCCATAAGCGAACACCTCATGACATTCAAGGCTAAATTCGTGAACATCAGTCTTAGTTGCGCTCATGCCCCGACAGAGCAGAAGAATGACAACACCAAGTATGACGTCTACGATCTCCAAGAAAGAACATACGATCGATGGCCCAACTACGACACCAAGATCTTTTTAGGAGACTGCAACGCTCAGCTGGGAAAGGAGGACATCTTTGTTGGAGTCATCGGAAAACACAGTTCCACACATGACAGTAGCGCCATTAGAAGAAGAAGAAATATAAACTTAACGAATTTCTATGACCACTGTCGTACATAGAAATATGCTTTTTAAATTTTAAAATGATGGCTAAAAATTAACTATAATTATTTTATTATTGTTTTTTGGTCTGACTTACTGTTGCGGCAAATGCAACTCGGGCATCCTGTTATTACCTACGGAGAATTTTTATCCGGGATGTTTCTAGCCAATGGTATTGGCACATCTGCTTCAACCTTATGGCCTTTAAAGCGAATGATACATGAATGCAAAATTTGCAAATACTAAAGTGTGGAAAAAAATTAGAAATATCCAAAACGATACCGAAGACATGCTGATGCTTCCTTTGAAAAGTACACATTATGAAATTATTGAAGGTTCACTCTCTCCATTTTCGTCCTTACTACTTGCGATGTTGGAATATCTTAACTTTTAAAGAACAGACAAGAAATATAAACAAATTACTTGTACATATAAATGTAAATATTTCCAATTGAAGATATATTTATTATTCCAAATGGTTTTAAAATTATGCTGTAGTCTACAACTAATATAAGCTTTTATGGAATTATACACATTCCCAATATTTATGTAAGGACAATCTATGTGTATATATGCAACATTTTT
>OY019130.1:55817653-56115153 GCA_955652365.1 Eristalinus aeneus | reverse complement strand
TAGTGCATTCATGTAAAATTTCTATATATTTGTGATTATTACGAAGGTTGCCTTTTATATTTCAGAATTATGTAACCCTAACGTATAATTATATAAACATTATAATTTTTGATGTTTTACGTACTCAGAACGTTTTGACATACGAGCGCTATTTGTGTTGTTAACAGTAACTTAAAAGGTTCATCTCACCCAAAAAATTCGACGTGGATTAACTCAACAACAGTATACTACATGTTCTACTAACTTAACTAACTAAACGGATGACTTTAAATTATAGAAAAAAATAATGAAAATTGAATATATATAAATATAATAATATTATATATATATAATAATAGTTCTAACATTCGCGGATGTATTTAAATTATTTTTGTCGATTAATAGTATAGCCGATTGCATTAAGTTTCAGCCGGATATACATAACCTAGCAGAATGGTGTAAACATAATGCCTAGAGCATTTCAAAATGTAAAATTTTTTTGGCACATAGAAAAACATCTCCAATTGTTTATGATTATTTTATCAATAATCATAAACTTGATCGCCTAGAAGTTGTTAAAGACCTTGGAGTAATATTCGACTCCAAGTTGGATTTCTCATTTCATTGTGATTACACCATTGTGTAAGTCTAATTCTATGTTAGGATTTTTGAAAAGAAATAGTAAAGATTTTCGCAACACATCCAGTTTAAAGACCATCTTTGTTTCGTTAGTAAGACCCTATTTGGAATATGCATCCATTGTCTGAGACTCACCTTATGATAATCAAGAACTTAGACTCGAACAAGTTCAAAAGAATTTCACGAGATATCTTTGAAGATCTTCCTAATTATGATGAAAGATGCAGAACAATTGGCTTGCAAACCTTAAGTTTCAGGCGTAAGGCAACGTCAGCCATGTTTTTTCGTGATATTATTAGTTATCAATTAAGTTCACCAGAATTACTTTTTCTCTTAAACATATATGCTCCCCAAAGATCTGTACGGGTGAGAAGCTTACTTTTTGGTAAAAGGCATAGAACCAATTACGGTTTATTATTATTATTTCAGTGCATTTTTATTTTCCTTAATTCATTTTCTTACATGCTAGACAAAAATACTTAAACTAGCTTACAAGTATAATCAAATGATCTTAACTCTAATTTACTGACTCTTCATGAGTACTCTAAGCTAATCTAGATTGTTTGCCTTATGCCATTCGGCTTCTTATATTTTTAAGGTTTAGCATTAAAATGTATATTAATTTTTCATTTCGTCCAAGAAAATTGAAAGAAAAAAAAGACTTGGATTTCAAAATGTATTATTCTTAACCTAACTTAACTCTTATATCCTAGCTATGCTACCTTCTTAACTCTTAACTCAAATATATACACTAATAAAACATACAACTTAAATCTATTTAACTATTTACAATAATCTTAACTAAAATCTTAACTATGTCCGTATAACGTTACGGACGCGTACCCCAGGGCGTATATGTTATTTATATGCTGAACATATATTTCTAATATGCCGTGGAGCACCTTTTTTTAAAGTTTTTTATTGTTTTTTTGTATTTTTTGTTTTTTTGTTTTTTTTTATTTTTTTTTTGTTTATTTTCTTATTTAAATTTTTTTTTATTTGTTTTTTTCGTCTATAAAATGCCTTAGATCTAACTGAACATATACGAGTTGGCTCTGCTGACTCAAATACCCCGTATTTTATTTTAAGAACTTAGCGGCTCCGAAGGCTGGTTCTGGTGCAACTACCAATAAAATAGCCGTTCCTTTGCAGAGACTGCTCTGTCGCGGGCAGAAATCGCTCTACTGAACCGTAGAAGTTCCTCGTGGCTGCGACCGACGTCCAGCTCATATTGATGTCGCCTTTCCATTGTTCGGCGTACGACATGGAAGATGATGGGGCATGGCTCGAGCAGTGTGACTACGAATCAACTTAATAATAAAATTATCTATCCTTATAAGGTTTGCCTCGTTGTACAGAACCTCGTTGGGGTAGAATTTTTTGTACTGCGATTCTGGTGTTCGATATAAACGAAGACAGGCCCGAAGGCACCGCCTCTCAAATACCCTCATCTTTTCCATTTGGGAAGGACTCACGTTAAACCACATAGGACTACCGTATACCATGATCGGCCGGATAAGGGTCATGTAGCAGATTACCATCACTCTGGTGTCAAGTTGGCTACTGTAAAACAGCCCTCTTGCCATAGCGAAGGCATTCTTAGCTTTGGTCAGAGCTGTATTCACATGGATACCACCATATAGATACTGGTCCAACCAGATGCCTAGGTACCTTACTACATTCTTCACGGTCAATGGCTGTCCCTGTGGGTCAACTATGCCGAACTTGCGCCAGTTCATTTTCGTGTCCCTTGAGGCTCTGGACAGCGGGGTTCTAAAAAGAATAGTTTCACACTTCTGGTAGTTGATTTTCAACTTCCGGTCGTCGCAAAGTCGTTGAATTGCATCGAAGTTACTCTGCAACAAACCATTTATTTCTTCTACCTTTTGCCCTGATCTGTACGCGATTAGATCATCGGCAAACGCTATTAAGTTGGGCATAGAACCTATAAGATCACTAGTGAATAAAGTGAACAAGATCGGCGAACCAACTGCCCCTTGTTGCAACCCATTTTTTATATGGAACACAGTGGTGGAAATTTCGTTGCCATTTTTCACAACGAACTTCCTGCATGTAACCATGTCATAGATCATATATAGCAATGTTTTATGAATGCCGAGCCTGACTAACTTAAGGAAAAGACCTTCTAGCCATACGGTGTCGAATGCTTTTTCCATGTCAATCAGGCAGGCTCCTGTGCACTGTGTTTTGTTTCTATTCCACTGAATGTCGGAAACCAATTTAGACGCGGCATGAATGGTGTCGTGCCCCGCCCTGAAGCCAAATTGGTTTTCCCGTATTAATTGCTTTTCCTCAACCCATTCTTTTAGTACCTTAATGACTTTCTTCTCAAATACCTTGCTTATACACGGAAGAAGACTTATAGAACGGAGATTCGTCGGGATGGAGGTATCCTTGCCCCGTTTCGGAATTGGCTGTATCACAGCTGTTTTCCAAAGCACCGGGTAATATGCACTACTCAGCGCATTGTTGAACAAAGTTGTGTATACGTCCACCGCCTCAGAAGGTAAATGTCGCAGAACAATATTTGGTATCCCATCTATTCCCACTGATTTCTTCTTCTTCAGTGAGTTGAGGATACCTTGGAGTTCGTCTTTAGAAAAAAGGATGGAGTTGTTTCCATCATCGGCGACGACATTATTTGCCGGAAGATGGTCATTGAACGTGGTGAAGCCAGAGTTCTCGGATCGCCATTGACTTATTTCATTGCGAAGAGAGACATGGTTCAGCGAGGCTCCGTTTTCCAGGTCGTGATTCGGACTACGAGTCTCGTTCACCGTATACACTCTCTGAAAAACAGCACCAATTGCTTTCACCTTCTCTTGGGGATCCTCAACTACGAAATAGTCGTTGTCAAGCACTGCCCTATCAGGATCGATGCCAACTGAAGTAAGTAGGTTCGCGTTGTCTGTGTCTCTGAATATCGTTATGATCTTTCCTCCGAAAGATTTTATTTACTTGAGGGAACATGCTCGGGTTGTTAGTTCTTACATCCCGAATCTTCTTGCCCCAATGGAAGCTTACAGATAGACTGTAATTTTGCCGAATGAACTGTTGGAGTACTTTGATCTGTGACTTCAGACAGCGAATCTCCGCATTTTGTGGATCTGTTAAGCTCCTGTACAAGAGTTTAAGCCTTGATAAGAGTCGACTTTTTTGCACGTGAAGTGCATCGATGGTAGCATTCCGATAAATGTCGCCATCATCGGTGTGTGCTACCTTCGGAATAGTTTTGTCCATTGTACGTTGAATAGCTTCGTCCATTTGTATGAGGTACCCATCAACCTCTTCGTTCGTAAAGTTTCTGTTCGTAGGAGGATTGATCACACTCGAACTTATTTCTCTGGCTAAGGCAAGGATGGTCTATCAGTTGCAATCAGATCTAGCCTGAACTCGATATTGTTCTGCTCCATCTACTCTAAGAGAGCGCTTCCTCTCTCATTCGGAACAGTGTTACTCCAATCACCATGTTTAGCGTTCAAATCTCCGGCTAAAATATAGTAATTTTCTTCCGAATTTAATCGGAGGCTAGAGAAGAGGGCCTCGAGCTCAGAGAGAAAGTTATGGTTTCGAGGTTCTGATGCGTAGGCAGCGATCACGAACAACTTCTTTCCACCTTGGAGAGAGATGCGAGCAATCGTTGCTTCTAGCACACTAAATCTACGCACATCATTGCTATATACAACCTTATGATAAATGTTACTTTTTATCAAGAGGGCGACCCCGCCACCTCTAGTGGATTGGGGTCGGTCTCTTCTAATTATATGGTAATTTTTGTACCTGAGATTGCGCGTCGGGCTTAGCTTAGTTTCGCTAACCATCAGCACGCCAGGTTTGTGAGTTTGCAACAAATTAGAGAGCGATAGTTTTCGCTCGATCCTTATCAGCGAATTTACATTCACTGCTAGGATCTTAAGGGTTCTTACCTCGATCGAGCCCATTATATCTGAGCGCGCTTGTCTGCAGGCAGCTGAGAGAAGAGGAAATCTACTCTAGCCGTCTGCGTAAGGAAACTGGTCTGTAGTTCGACCATCTGTTTCTGCAAGGCAATCATCTGCGCTTGCATCGACTGGATGGAAGACATTACATGCCTTATGGAGGGCTCAGCTTCAGATTGCCTGGCCATAGGAGCCGGGGCAAACTTCGGCACTGTCTGTTGTGCCGGTTGTCTGCCTGACACCATTTGGGCGTAGGAAATACCAGGCGTAACAGTAGTAGCTACAGCGCGGGCTACTGGCCCGGCTTCTACTTTTTTTTGTTCCTTACTCTCTGGCGGAGCTCTTTGATTCGCGGACACCCCAAATAGGTTGCGGGGTGTCCATTTCCTCCGCAGAGTACACATTTGAGGAGCGTCTTATCCTCTGCCTCTTCCGTCCCTAAAGGGCATTCCCCTTTGTTGTAGCTGAATGTGCATCGTGCGCAGCGGAACTCCATATTGCAGTTCTCCGCGACGTGACCCAGCCTTCTGCACTTCGCACATTGGAGTACGTGGTCAGTTTTATTTAATTTTTCCCACTTTACGCACAAACCACCTACGAAACGGATTTTCCGTAGGTTGTCAATTTTAGTGCCGTGGGATACCTGAACTAAGAAGAAGTGAAGTGCCTTCTTCTTCGCTTTCGCAGCAGCAGTGTTAAAAGGCTAAACCCCTACGAATTGGACCTCATCGCTCTCAACTTGGCGCAGCTTGTTGAGGAGGACCTTCGGGTCAGTAGAGGGATTTACAACTTTGAGGAGCAAGGTCTGTGGCCTCTCCCCTCTGGTAGTGTACGTGTAAACGTCAGCGTTCGATGCCACTAACTTCTCTTTTAAAAACTTAAACCCATCCATTGTTAGGCAATGGACTGTGTGGGTTTGTGGAGTCTCATATTTATTACAAAAATTATTTTTACCTAGGGCCAACTCACATAGTGTCTCCAACTCGTCCGTCTCCATACCAAAGACGTTGATCAGTGGGCAGTGTACCTTGGACTTCTGCTGCTGTTGCTGTAGCTCCTCTTGTTTTTGTTGTTGTTTTCGTTGTGACTGCTGGTGCTCTTCCTGCTTCTATTGTTTCTGTTGTTTCTGCTGCGCTTGTTGTTTTTGTTGAACTGTTTTGAATGTTGTGGACCGCGTTTGCTTTTGCTGCTGCTGATGTTGTTGAACTCCTTGTGTCTGTTGCGCTTTTTGCAACTCTTGCGCTGCTTTAGACGTTGAAGGTGTAGGTTCTAGCTGCTGTTCCTTCTGCTTCAATTGCTGTGTTTTTTGTTGCAGCTTCAGAAGCTCTTTATGTTGTGCATTCTGTTTGGCCATTGCAGTCGACCTGTCATAGAGGAACTTAATATGGCCGTCGAGCTTGGCCCTTTCCTCGTCGAGCCTCTGCAGTTTTTGCTCCTTCTCCCTTATTAGTTCTGCCTCATCGTCAGCATCGAATGTGGCCAAAACTTGGAACGAATTGTCGCTCCCCCTATACGAAAATCGACATTCGTTGCCCTCTGATTCACATTGGAGGGCATCTATGTCGATTGCAGCCGTTGTTGTTGTCTTTGTCTTTGGCGGTGTTTTTCTGGCCGCCACCGATCCGCCTCTGCTCGGTGCGACCACTTCCTCGTCTGACGTCATAGCTGTTGTCGTCCGACGCTTTGTGACAGTGGGCTGCGGCTGAAGCTTTTTTCTCCTCTTTTTGATTTCGGTCGTCCGGCTCGTGGGCCTAGCCACGCGGATGCTTCCGTCACTACTTTGGTGGCCTGATGTCCCCGCCACCGGTGTTTTAAAATCACCCGTTTTGCTGAGCTCGGGTCGCTCGTCACTCTCCATGTCCCTAACTTACACTTAGTGTCTTTTCACTTTATTTTAATTTAAAAAAAAATATTTTGATTTTTCCACCACCGGGATTTGAACCCGGGTTACTGAAATCACCACACTGGTGTACTACCACTTGAGCTACCGCTCCACCCAGCTGAATTCTTGTCGCTAACTAACGCACACTTACTGATTTTAATATGAAGCCGAAACACGCATGCACTCCACAGAGGTCTGCGAACGACTCACCTCACGCACAACCCACAGACTGAGAACCAATTATGGTCGCAATGAACCTATTACAAGGTGTATAAATACATTTAATGATCTTTGCAACGAATTTGATTTTAGCTTGAATTTGATTTAAGAATTTAAAAACATGATTTTTGCATCGTATTTGAATTAATATTATTTATTGAAGTAATCTGGAAGACGATAAAAGTCGGTAGATGATCCTTAGTCGCTTAGCAAACATCTGTTGTGTAAACCGATACTGAGAGTTAACACTTAGAGAACGTTGTGTTTTGTGTTACTCTATGATGGTTTAAAAAAAAACAGAATCGTGCATTTACGGGTATGAGCCCGAGAGTAAACAGCAGTCGACTGTATGGGTGTTTGAAATTGAGCCAAATCCAATAAAAGTTGCTCGCGCAAGTTACACGCAACAACAACGAGTCAGCGAATCCCGTTGCCCGGATGAACGGTCAACTCTTAACTGCAAAGCAAGCTATACCGCTTGTTTAAAGCAATGCCCTACCTCGACCGTCAACACGGCTCGAGTTGCACTAAAGGAAAAGGCAATGTACTGACGAGTCTTCATAGTGTCCCCCTCAGTAAATTATTATTGTTAACCTAGGTCATAAGTTAGACTTAAGTATTGTATTTCGGCAGTCGAATTGGAGAAGCCAAAACAAAATAAACTATTTTTGAACTTGATCGGAGTGTAACTCATTACTGGCGCAGTCGAAAACAACGAATCTACTGATAGATAGATTGCGAGTGAAAGTGGAAAACGAAGTTGAGTAAAGTAAACACTCAAGAATCAACGAAGAAACAAAGAAGGCACTTACAAATATTTCGCGACTTGTTTCATTAATATTAAAAAAAATGGCTCAAAAAAATCAAATTGAGCAGTGCTTGGCAGTAGTGATACAATTACTGGTACAAATGAATAAACAAGAGTCACTTCGTGGAAAACAGGAAAAAGAGTTAAGATTCTTAACTCCGTTCGAGGGCGTCATTCATCGGCTCAGTGGACAGACCACTACAAGAGAATCTAACGAATCAGGAGGAGGTTTACAACATTATCTACAACCAGAAGATTACAGGAGATGCCACTGCTTACATGGGAGCAGTGTAAGGCGTCGCTAAAAGTGCATTATCAGCCAAGACATCTTTACAATAACCTAGGAAATTAATAAACTAAATGTAAGTACAATTCACAAACTATGTCACTGTTGCATATTGAATTAGATTGAACATTTTTGAATTACTTTGACAGTTCTCTCCATTGTGACTGACACATAAATGTCTGTCACCACTTACTTCACAAAAGTCCATTAACCATGTAACAAGCATCACGTGTACAGAGAAACTAATAAATTAATTAAATCTCAACTATATGGAGTTCTTTCAATTATTTGACCTTGGCGTACATTACAACAACTGGCGACGAGGATAGTTAAACAAATATACAAGAATAAACGTGTGTTAATACATACAATAGATAAAGGAACACGAGGTGAAAGTTTTTTTTCGGCTAAGCATACGGTAAAGTGATGGCGAATCAAGATAACCCGCCGGCTCAGGAGCAAATGTGGAGACCACAAGTACTGCAGAGCGTACAAACAGCAATTGCAATAGAGCCCTTCGAAAATCAAAATATCAAATGGACGAGATGGGTTGATCGATTCGAGACGGCTATGATACTGTTCGGCAACGCTGCAGAAAAGAAGGTCCACCTGTTGTTACACTACACGGGGGAAGGGAGGCCTACAACACTTTGTGTGATAAAATATCACCTGCAAAACCTTCGGAGAAGACATACGAGGAAACTGTATCTACGTTAACTGCATTTTCTGACCCGGAGCCAAATGAAATCATGGAAAATTATAGATTTCATCTTAGGAAACAAAAGGAGTTCGAAACGGTGGAAGAATTTGTGATTGCGTTAAGAAGACTATTTGGAAACGGCTCTGCGAAATCAATTTGTATTTGGGCTGCGGAATCAAAAAAGTCAGAACCGCTGCTTGGAAAAGAAAACATTGACCCTACAGTCAGCCTTTGAGTTGGCCAAATCTATTGAATTATCCGAGAGAGGGGGTGCAGAGATTCAGAATGTGAAGGAGGCCGAAGTTAATTTCGTAAAAGAGAAGAACTTTAAAAAAATTTCCAAGCCATCGTAATCTCAAAGTGCTAAAAAAAAGTGTTTTCTTTGTGGAGATTCAAGACATTTGGTAAATAAATGTCGATTTGTCAATGCTATGTGCAATGCTTGTGGTCAAAAAGGGCATTTGCAGAGAGCTTGTTTCAAGGAAAACGGTGGTGGAATTACGAATTACTTGAAAGAAAATGACACTGTACAGCTGGATGAACTGTCACAACTGGAGGAGGTCCATCGGATTGAAGAAACGTCTTCGGTAACATGTCGTTCCAAAGTTCTATGTAAACTCTTAATTGATGATATACCTTTTACTTTTGAAATAGATACCTGATCACCCGTGACCGTGGTTGGCTTGGCGGACGCACAAAGGCATTTTGGCAAAAATCGAGTGGAGAAAAACGATATAGAACTGGTCAGTTATTGTGGTAAGAAATTGGAATGTTTAGGATTTATTCAAGTGCCCGTTAAAACAAATGAACAAGACGATTCAAAACAGCTAAAAATGTATATTACTCGCTCTAATCGGAATCCACTACTGTGACGAGAGTGGTTGCGTCAAATTCGGCTGGATTGGGGGAAACTTTTGGATGGCCGATTAAATGAGATAATGCAGATAAATGAAACGTAGCGACTATATATCAATGTGGAAATAAAAAATCTGCTGCACAAATACGAAAAAGTGTTCTCTGGTACAACGGGAAAAATTACTGAATTACAAGTGCGATTACATGTGAAGAAAAATGAGAAGCCAGTACTTTTCAAAGGCTCGTGGTGTACCATTTCCTCTAATGAAAGCTGTGGAAGAAGAGCTTGAAAAATTGGTTGAAGAAGATATTTTGAAAAGGGTAGAAGCAAGTGAATGGGCGACACCAATCGTTGCAATAAGAAGGAATAGCAATAAAATTATAATCTGCAGCGATTATAAGATAACAGTGAACCCTGCACAGCTCATCGATGAATACCCCTTGCCTTCAATCGACGAATTATTCGCGTCAATGGCTGGAGGTGAAAAATTTACTTAAATAGACCTGTCATAAGCGTACCTTCAGCTGGACGTCCATCCAGACGATCGAAATTTACTTACATTAAATACACATAAAGGGTTGCTTAGGCCAAAGCGAATGATGTTTGGTATTGCATCGGCACCTGCAAAGTGGCAGCGTTTAATGGAACAAATTTTAAGAGACATCGATGGAGTACAAGTTTTTTTGGACGACATTAAGATTACAGCACCTAATGACGTAACACATTTGAGACGATTGAATGAAGTTCTGCGTCGATTACATCGTTACAATATGCGAGTGAATGTAGATAGATCAGAGTTCTTGGTAGATCAAACTGAATATTGTGGCTATGTAATAAATTGTCATGGAATTAGGAAAATGAAAGAAAATTTAGAAGCGATAGAAGACATGAAAAAACCCGAAAATAAAGATGAGGTGCGATCATTTATAGGACTCGTAAACTATTATGGTCGTTTTCTACAAAATTTGAGCACAATTTAATATCCATTAAATAATCTACTCAAAAATGATACACAATTCATATGGAGTGAACGATCATTTTTAGAGATTGAGCGATAGAGGGAATCTGATGTGGTATTCGCTCACTATGATCCAAAGCTGCCATTAGTACTTGCTATGGATGCGAGTTCATATAGAGTGGGTATAGTTTTAAGCCACATTTTTAATGATGGATCAGAACAACCAATACAGTATGCGACGCAAACATTATCAGGCGCGCAACAACGTTACAGTCAAATCTATCGCGAAGCAAACGCCATTGTCTTTGGAATCAAACGTTTTTATCAGTACGTGTGTGGACGTAAGTTTATTGTAGTAACAGACAATAAGCGGATTTCTGAGATATTTTCACCTACGAAAGGATTACCAACTTTGTCAGCAACGCGGATGCAACATTACGCCATTTATTTTGGAATCATTCGACTACCAAGTACGCCGCAAAAGATCGAAGGAAAATTGCGGATGTAATGTCTAGATTACCGATTAAGCAAACATCGAGTAGCGAAGAAGACGTAGACCACTTGGAAGTTAACGCAATTGAATATTTACCAATTACTTTAAAGGAATTGGCGGACGCTACATTAAAAGACGAATCAGTCCGAAATTTGATCCAAACATTGAAATTTGGTCCAGAATGAGAATCGAAAGATCGACTTGGAATCAAACAAACGGAATTTGCATTACAGCGAGGTTGTTTAATGAGAAACATAAGAGTTTATATTCCACCGATCTTAACAAGTCGAGTTCTTCAAGAATTGCATTGGTATGACCAAAATGAGGAATTTGGCACGAGGATACTGTTGGTGGGTTTCCATGGACAAAGTCATTGAGGAGATGGTGATGAATTGCACCAACTGTCAATCAACGCGACCTAAGTCTTGAGGAGTTCAACACACACACTGCTGGGAGAAACCTTCCGTTGATCGAGTGCATGCAGATTTTGCAGGGCCTTTTATGGGTATAATAAAAAAAATTAATATGCACATTTTACCGAATTTGACTACTGAAACTAGAAAGCATTTGGACTTCCGAGCACCTTCGTTAGTGATTGGGGACCTCAATTCGTGTCATCAATCCCTCGATGCTCCAAAAATTTTGGATTCGTTCGCTGAGCCCTCCGTGGTTTCGGGTGATTCAGGTGAGTCAATCAAGAGTATCCCCGATACAACCTCATTAAGACGTTCTAAAAGAACTTCTCAGGCTCCCGATCGTCTTGGCCTCGGCAGAGATAAGCTTTCATGAAACATTTAAGCTTAATATGTTTCGTTTTAATTAAGATTAACTATAATATTTTTGAATTATTTTGTGTTGAATTAGTTTGATAAAAGGTTGTAATACCTAACATAGTGCTTAAATAATTATTTCGTTCATTAATTCTGAAGTTGTTGTCTTGATCATATCTACTGTACTTTTATTTTGTTTTGATGAAATATTTCTTAGGAGGGAAAAGCTGTTGCATATTAAATTAGATTGAACACTCTTAAATTACTTTGACAGCTCTCTCCATTGTTACTGACACATAAATGTCTGTCACCACTTACTTCACAAAAGTCCATTAACCATGTAACAAGCATCACGTGTACAGAGAAACTAATAAATTAATTAAATCTCAACTATATGGAGTTCTCCCAATTATTTGATCTTGGAGTACATTACAACAGTCATAATTTTACGTTTTTTTTCACTTCGTCAGTGATCGTCGCGGCGCGCGGTTGTGCCCTAACAAATTAAATGGAAATAGCAGTGAAAGTCGGCTTAGCGAAGTGACAGGACAATCGATTTCCAACTGGCTAGTAGCCGGGGTGGTAGAAGCTGCATTAAAAAAACAAAGTGAAGTGTTCGGAGCCTGGGTTCAATTCCCGGGAGTGACTATTAGCGCAAATTCTGAGGAAAGTGTTTTGAATTTTTTTTTTCATTATTGTTATAAATAACAAAATAAAAACCAAGTGAAAGAAGTGGAAGAACCGAAGAAGAGGCGGAACCGAAGAAGAGGCAGTTGCAGACAAATGTAACTAAGCAACAAGCAGTGATGGAGGCAAAACCATCAACAACAGCAACAACAACAATAGCTACAACAACAACAACAACAATATCAGGAGCTTCAGCAATATCTCCAAAATCGGTTGCAAAAACAATGACAACAAGCAAATATATCAGCTCCTGCAGCAGCATCGTCTCCAGCAGCAGCAGGGGAAGAAACTATGTACTCGATCGTAGACGATGATGGCGTCGCATACGAATCTGAAGAGGGGGAGGGCCGCTTCCCTTATGGAGGAAGCGGCAACTCCGTCTGTGTGTTGGCGATATCCGAATCGGATGACGAGGAGGAAGAAGAAAGAGAGCTCGCAAAACACATCGCTGAGCTTCGCAATCGGGTAAAGGCTAGACGAGCAGCGAAAAGGGACCGGGAAGACGATGAGCAGCAGCAACAACAACAACTACAGCAGCAACCGCAGCGACAACGGGGGAAGCAGCGTTCTAGTTAAACAAGCCAGACACAGCTGACAAAGCCTCAAAAAGATGAGGGGCCAACAACCTCCAAGGAGGCCCTGGCTTAGATAGCCAACAAGCAACTGACCCAGCTGAAGAAGGGACAAAATTCAAAAACACAGCAACAGAGCCAACAGCAACAACAGAAACAGCAGACAACACAACAGCAGCAGAAGCAGCAGACGCAGCAAAAACAACAATCGCAGCAGCAGCCAAGAAAAGAGATATGTCCCCCAATAAATGTCTTCCGACGGGCTAGTAAAGCTTTGTAAGTTGGCCACAGGCAGCTCGTCTTCTTTCTTAATTAAGTACAGAGGTCCCTTAAGGCTTAGTGTATAGTGCTTCTCACTAGACTCGTTTAAAAAAATTAGGGACAAATTAACGGCGACGGATGCTGACTTTTATACATTCACCCCGAAGGGTGACAAAGTCCAGACAATGCTGCTGAAGGGCGTGGATCCTTCTATGGAACCAAAGGAGATCCTCAATGAGTTGCGCCAAGCTAAAGGCGACGATATCGAGTTCGTAGGAGTTAAGCCCTTCACCACTGCGGCAGCGAAAAGGAAGAATAGGAAGCTCCCATTCTTTCTAGTTCAACTCACCCCAGACAGCAAAATCGAGAGCCTAAAGAGTATCCGATATTTAGGCTCCCTTGCTGTTAAATGGGAAATATTAAACAAGACTAGCCACATGTTACATTGTGCGCGTTGTCAGAGGTTTGGGTATGTCGCAGCGAACTGCAAAATCTAGTCTCGTTGCTTCAAATGCGCTAGAAATCACAGTTCCGGGGAATGTCCATTAAGGACCGGAAAAGTCAATGACAGAGCTTTACACTTCTGTGCATTTTGTAGGACAAACGGACACCCGGCAAACTTCGAGGTTGTTCAAAGGTTCAAAAAGAAAAAACAGTACCAACGAGTTCCATTCCTCGCATGCCAGCTACCGCTGTTACCTCGACCCTTTCTTTCGCTAACGTGGCGTCTGGTAGAAGGGCGGCACAACAGACAGTTCCGAAGATAGCCGTGGTTCCCGAACCTAAGCAGCCGGAAGAAGAAAGTATTCTAAAGTTTGTGCTCCGGAGTGAAGAGGCCTTGCGCACTCAAGCCCAAGCCATGCAAGCACAGATGTAAGCCCAGACGGCAGAGATGCAGCAGAAGTTCCTCCAACAAGAGGCGCGAGTGGGCTTAACCTACTCGCAGCTGCTTGGACCTAACGCTGTTCAAATTTAAATGGCTACGCTAGCAGCTAGAGCCCTCAAAATCGCAGCAGTGAATGTAAATTCACTGATACGAACGGAGAGGAAACTAAACTTAGGTAATTTTTTGCAGACAGAAAACCTTGACGTGCTAATGGCTAGCGAAACTAAGCTAAACTAGGCGCGCAATCTCAAGTTCAGAAACAACACTGTAGTACGAAGAGACCGGCCACACTCCTCACAAGCTGGCGGGGTCGCTCTCTTTGTCACAAGGTCATGTATAGCACTGAAGAACGTAGGTTCAAAGTGCTAGAAGCATGCATCGCACGCATCCCTCTACGAGGTGGAAGGAAGATGTTGGTGATTGCTGTCTACGCTCCGAATTCTCGAAATATTCACTTTATTTCAGAGCTTGAAACTCTTTTTACAAGCCTTCGCTTAAATGAGGAAGAGAACTTTTTCGTTATCGCCGGTGATCTGAATTCTAAACACAGCGATTGGGGTAACAGGATGTCAAACGACAGGGAAAACGCGCTCTCAGGTTGGCTGGCGATGCATACTGTAGAGTTCAAGGTAGACTTATATGCTACCGATAGACCATCGTTTCCTAGGAGCGGGTCCTATCTCGATGTAATGCTAGTTGCCAGACGACTAACAATACTGGATGTAGATAGGCGCACAAGGAATTGCTTAACCACATTTGAGTTTGACAGTGGACTTTGATCTGTTAAAGCAAGCTGTTTAATTTGAGCTCCGAAAAATAGTTGAATCACCCTTGAGCGTTTGGAACAAATTTAAAATATAAAACAGTGACTGTGTTTTCTCGCAAAGAAAAAAAAACAAGTAAGTTAATCTGGAAAAGAAAAGTTGCACTTTCATGCTCATATAACCTAACAAATGAATAAGAGAGTGTTGTTCGAAACATCACCCTTTAACAACCTTGTCCAAAAGTGAAATGGCCCCGCCTGAGTTACTAACAAAGGAGAACCTTATACAAATTCTTCGGGAGAACAACAAAGAACTTTGTCAAGTACTGCCTTCAAAGGCCAACATTCAAGAGCTGCATACCGAAATTGCAAATCTAAAAGCGGAGTATGAACGCGTTTCAACTAGAGTACTAGAGCTAGAAAGGAAAAAAAATTACCTAGAAGACCAGTTGGAAAAATTGATGCAAAAAGGTACCGAAACGAATGTTGTGGTGCATATTCCCTCTATTGAAAATGTTGATATGAGTGAGAAGGCGAAGTCCGTTTATGTGTCTTTTCTTTCTCCCGGAGATGGCTCGGAGATTGAGTATGCTCGGACAATACCCACTAAGGGCTCTCGTTCTTCAATTATTGTCTTGAAAATGAAAATCCGCAATGCAGCCTGGAAGGTTCTCAGAAATGCGAAAAACTTAAAGGGATCTCAAATATACATTCATAAAGATCTACCATATAAAACGAGATGTAGAAGAAGTAATTTGATTCCAATTTCTACGAGCCCGCTTCCCGCATATTAAAATGCAGCTGAAGGATGATAAATTACATATATCAAAGAAGCTCTTCACATGGGACTTAGATCAAGCTTTAAAGTGTGGGGAGCTGAACCCCATGAAGCATTGAGGACAATTCACGGCGGAGACTTCGTCTTCTTTAATAAGCGAGAAGTGTTTATGAATGAAGTGCAAAAAGTAAACAACAGCGTAGGAAACGTCAGTTGCGAAACTTCAAACACAAATAATCCCGAAGTTAACAGCGAGCCAGCGCGGAATGCAAAAATAGCCGATGGAAGACGATTGGGTGCAAACACAAGCATGAGAGAAAATGTTTCGAGTTTAAAAGGAGCTGAATGATATGCAGAAGTCTATCAGAACAAAATTCAAACATTAGACTAAAAAATAATAGGGTATAACGTAGCAGGGTTAAAAAATAAATTTGTACTGAATTTCTTTCTTCTTCTTCTTCTTGTGGCGCTACAGTCCGGGGTGGACCTGGGCCTTAACCAACATGCCTCTCCAGCCAACACGATCTTTCGCCAGCTGTCTCCAGTTGCGCACTCCAAGTTGGTTGAGGTCTTTCACCACTTCTGTGAGCCACTTTAGTCTAGGTCGGATTCAAAGACTTTTCGGGCCGGGGCAGTGGTGTCCATACGCTAGCCATCTTAAGCGTTGTATCCGTAGATGCTTGACCAGGCGCATGTCACTGTACAGCCAGTAGAGTTCATCATTAAATCTTCCCCTCCAGATGCCATCAACGCAAACAGGACCAAAAATCGCACGCAAAACTTTTTTCTTCTTTTCGAGACTTAGGACTTCCTCATCCGCCTTTGCTAACGTTCAAGATTCTGCGCCATATAGTAGGACGGGGATGATCAAGCTGTTATATAAAGCGAGCTTAGTCCTTCGAGAGAGGGCTTTATTTCTCAATTGCCTCTTGAGCCCAAAGAAACAGCGATTGGCAAGTGTGATTCTGCGTTTGATTTCGGTAGGGATCTTTATGAGTTTTTTTTTTTGTTTTTTTATGTGGACGGATATTGGTCAGCTGGGCAGTCTGTGGGCAGGTTCTTAGCCTTAGTTGTAAGTAGTTAGCAGTTAGTTTTTAAGTTATATTTAGTCTTAAGTTTTACATATACAATACAAAAAAAAAAGTGCACCACGGCGTATAGTCTATATATGTTATGCATATAAATAACTGATTCGCCCTGGTGCACGCCTCCTTACGGCGGACAAAGTTAATGTATAGTATATAAGGTATTATTAGGTGCAGTATTTAGTGACAATAAGGTGGATGTAATAAACTATTTAAGTAGTGTATTAGTCCTAAAAGCTAAAAGTGTAACAGCTGGTGCTTTATCCGCTGAACTGTTTCTTCTTCTTCTTCTTCTTATGGCGCTACAGTCCGGGTTGGACCTGGGCCTCAACCAACATGCCTCTCCAGCCAGCACGATCTTTCGCCAGCTGTCTCCAGTTGCGCACTCCAAGTTGGTTGAGGTCCTTCTCCACTTGTGTGAGCCACTTTAGTCTAGGTCGTCCTCTGTTGCGTTGTCCCAATGGCTCGGATTCAAAGACTTTTCGGGCCGGAGCACTGGTGTCCATACGCTCTACATGGCTTAGCCATCTTAAGCGTTGTATCCGTAGACGCTTGATCAGGCGCATGTCGCTGTACAGCCTATAGAGTTCGTCACTAAATCTTCTCCTCCAGATGCCATCAACGCAAACAATATGTTAGCCAGGTGTATTCAGGAATCGACATCCAGACAACAGAGTGAAAGGTAGTTTAAGTTATAGGGCACATAATTCAAATAACCAGCATAATAATAGGAACTTCAACCATTAAAATGCAAAGTGTGATAATAGAACTCAAAATAGGACAACAATATCAAGGAATGTTGATCCAATAACCACTAATAATGTTGACATGAACATAATAGGAAATGAAGAGTTTTTTACAAACTAGCCTTGGAGACGAACAAAATGTTTATATTTCTTACATTTAATAATAATAATTATTGGCGCTACAGTCTAAATGGGACCAGGGCCTAGCTTGCTCATCAACTCCTCGTGTTGTGCGCGCTACTGTTCTTTCACGAGTAGAAGGGACCTACAGTTTTTTGCCGACTCCGAACGGCGAAATTTGAGAAGCTTTCTTAGACAGTTATTGCTCTTTGAGTGTTGTCAGCAGCTCGAAAGAGGTGGTGCCGTGAAAAATTCGAAAAATTGATGTTGATCTGGGAATCAAACCAACACTCTTCGGCGTGTGAGCGTTGCACTCTACCCACTACGCCACGGCGACCATATTTCTTACATTTAAAGATATTAAATATAAAGCACTTGTAGACACAGGATCAACAGTTACTCTCTTAAATTAAAAAAGTGTAGGAAAAGTGTATATGAATCAATCGGAGGAACAGCAAAGTCACATACAATAGAAGGAGAAGTTAGAAAAAATACTATGTATGTAAGAAATACTTGCACCGATGAATTCAAACAGCCGAATAATGCTAGGACAAAGTGGATTGAGATATATTTAAACAGTACGACTTTTTATTGGGCATGGACTGGATAAAAAAGAATGTAAAATTGATAGGTATAGAAAATGAAGATTTCGTTTTCAATAACGGACATAGAGTGCAGTTTTTTAGAAAATTTGTTCAGAAATATGTAAATATGTTGGAAGAAGGCGATATTTCGAACATTGCACTAGACCATTTAAACCAACTGGAAAAACAGGGAATTGAGAGTCTTTCGCAAAAGCTTAAGAAATTATTTTGCAAAGAAGGTGATAAACTCACTAATACAGCGAGCAGTGTTCATGAAATAACAACAATTACGAATAAGCAAATAAATTCAAAATTATATAGATATCCACCGCAACATGAACTAGAAGTGAGAAAACAGATGGTAGAAATGGAAACTCAGGGTATAGTAAGAGAGAGCAAGAATAAATACAGCTCCCCTACAATAGTTATTAAAAAAAAGAAATATAATTCTGGAAAACAGAAGTTCCAAATTGTAGTGGATTATAGATTGCTAAATAAAGTAACTATTGATGACAAGTACCCACTTTCCAATATTGACAGTATATTGGACATGTTGGGGATACATCCTATTTTAAAATATCCTAAGTATGACTAAGTGGTCGCCGTGGCGTTGTGGGTAGAGTGCGACGCTCACACACCGAGCCGGGTCTAGGTTCGACCCCCAGTTCAACACCAATTTTTCTAATATTTCACGGCACCCCCTCTTTCGAGCTGCTGACAACACTCAAAGAGTAATAACTGTCTAAGAAAGCTTCTCAAACTTCGCCGTTCGGAGTCGGCAAAAAACTGTAGGTCCCTTCGACTCGTGAGAGAACAGTAGCGCGCACAACACGAGTAGTTGATGAGCAAGTTCACTGTAAGCAACTTCACTGTAACAACAGATGCTAGTGATAACGCTATTGGAGCAGTTCTATCCCAAGGCGGTCATCCAGTATACTATGTATCACGAACATTTAACAATCACGGAAAAAACTATAGTGTAACTAATAAAGAGCTTCTAGCAATCCTATATTCCGTTGACTACTTGAGATCATATTTATATGGAGAAAAATTCAAGACTATAACAGATACCCATTAAGTATCTGAGCGAAAAATATAAGGGAAAAGAATTTTCACCCAGAACGCAAAGATGGATTTTAAAATTGCAAGCTTATAACTTTGAAATTATATACTTAAAAGGAAAAGAAAATAAAGGCGCTGATTTTTTAAGTAAAATGGAAAATAGCCCAAAAATAAATAATGAAAACAGATGTGAATCCAACATGGACCTGTCTGATTCATCAAACAATGAGCTAAGAGAACATATTGGAATTAAGGAAGGAATAGTTACAGTCCGATAATATTGGCGTACAGTCCTAGTACAGATATAACTAGAGTACAAGGAAGGAACATAATAAATATAAATCCACAAGAGGAAGGTGAGATCCTAAAACAAATGTTGAGGACACATTCAAAATCTGGACTAGTTGGAATTTATTCAGAAGTCAATGAACAAATAGCAAAAATAGAACGCTGGGTTTATCTTAGAGCTAGTTCTTGGTGTAATATTCCGTCTGACTAAAACTGTAGACATCCTTTCCATATACTCTATCCTCCTAAACCATCCTATATACCTGCTAATAGTCATTGAAGCCCATCTACATTAGATCTATTTGTAACTTATATACCTGCACTTTTTACTCCTCTATACCACTTAATGAACTCAACATAACACTTTATGAACTCAATTCCGATCTACTTGTAATATGTAGTATTATTCTTTCCCCAGTGCAATATTCACATTCTGTCTATGATGTGAAAAATGCAAGCTGGAACTTATGTAAAAGTTTAATACATTCGAAGCTAGATATTTACTTAGTTCAAAATAACAACCAAACCAATATTGATCAAAACGTGAGTACGTTAGAAATGTTATTCTGGAAGCCTTTGGTCAGTCAGTGCCTAAGAGAATGAACTTAAAACAGGTATCTTACGTGCTACCACTTCATTCTTCAATTTATTGACCTTAGAAATATTTGAAGGTAATAGTGGCCGCCGTGGCGTAATGGGTAGAGTGTGACGCTCACACGCCGAAGGAAGTAATTTCGATTCCCAGCTCAACACCACTTTTTCGAATTTTTCACAGCACCACCTCTTTCGAACTGCTGACAACACCCAAAGAGTAATAACTGTCTAAGAAAGCTTCTCAAACTTCGCCGTTCGGAGTCGGCAAAACAGGTCCCTTCTACTCGTGAGAGAACAGTAGCGCGCACATCACGAGTAGTTGATGAGCAAGCTAGGCCCTGGCCCCCTGTGGATTGTCGTGCCAACAATTAATATTATTATTAATAGGGAAATAGGTACTAGGGTAATAGGGCCGCCGTGGCGTAGTGGGTAGAGTGCGATGCTCACATGCCGAAGGGTCTAGGTACGATTCTTGGCACCACCTCTTTCTAGCTTTTGACAGCACTCAAAGAGTAGTAACTGACTAAGAAAGCTTCTCAAACTTCGCCGTTCGGAGTCGGCTAAAAAGGTCCCTTCTACTCCTGAGAGAACAGAAGCGCGCACATCACGAGTAGTTGATGAGCAAGCTAGGCCCTGGCCCCCTGTGGATTGTCGAGCCAACAATTATTATTATTATAATAGGGAAAAGCATACCTACATTACTCCTCTGAAGGTAGACAACTCTGAGATACTCTCTTGTTCAGAAAAAACCAATGCTCTTGCTAACCACATTTCCACAAGTCAATTGATATCAAACAACATTATCCCAACCACGGACATTAAATCTTCCGTCGAGCAATGTATTCATTTTCTTAATACATAAACAACAATCGGCGATTTCTATAGTATTTCAGTCACTGAACTATTTTAGTTCTGTTATAGAAGGCTTAAAAGAAATCTTCTGCCTTTGATGGTGTTAGAAACGTATGTCGGAAAAATTTGCCACATTTTTCTCTCACTAAGTTGACTGAACTGTTTAATTGGTGTCTTACTTTGGGACATTTTCCAAACCATTTGAAAACTGCCAAGTTAATTTCAATCTTGAAGCCTGGCAAGTGCCTTGAAAAAATCATAGAAAAAGAGTTGTGTCTTTCATTGAGGTTAATTCTATTATACCCCCTGAGCAATTCGGTTTTAGATATTTTGGCAGTACTACAAACCAAGTGCATCGTATCACACATGATATCAAATATTTATTTACTTATTTATTTAAGTATTAATTTATTTATTAAATTTTTTAATAAAAATTGTTGGTCCACTGAGGGACCAGAGCTAAGCTTGCTCAGCAACTACTCGTGATGTGCGCGCTACTGTTCTCTCACGAGTAGAAGGGACCTTTCTTGCTGACTCCGAACGTCGAAGTTTGAAAAGCTTTCTTAGTCAGTTATTACTCTTTGAGTGCTGTCAGCAGCTCGAAAAAGGTGTGTTGCCGTGAAAAGTTCGAGGTATTCAACCGGATATCGAACCAAGACCCTTCGGAATGTGTTTACCTATTTTTTTATTTGTTTATTTATTTATTTATTTATTCATTTATTAATTTATTATTTATTTATTTACTTATTTACTTATTTATTTATTTATTTATTATTTATTTATGTATTTATTCATTTATTTATCTATTTGTATATTTAGCCATATATTTATTTATTTTGTTATTTATTTATTTATTTATTTACTTATTTATTTATTTTTTTATATATTTATTCATTCATTTACTTATTTATTCATTCATTTATTTATTTGCTATTTATTGCAATAGCTCCAATGCCAATTAACAATAGAACCATTGTTTCATGACTGGGTTTGGCAACTTTTTCTCTCTTCCCTTTTTGTGGCTTTTCCTTCTAAATTTGAAAAATTATGTGATATTATTTTAACCAATTGTATTTATATTATAGTAGTAAGGTACTTTTACCATATCTTTGTATTTCAAAAAATTTTAAAATTGTATGAATTGTAGATTTTAAACCATAAAAATAAATGTAGATATAAATGTAAATGTACAGCGAGTGCAGTTTGCTTCCCTCCTCTCATGATGATGCATGAAAAAATGTATGCTATCTGGTAGATCAAAGCTAGCTGCTAAGCAGATTTGAGTTGAATAAACAGCCAACAGCTGGAATATTTGTAAATGAGCGTTAGGATTGAGTACAGCGCGCAAACCTTATCCTCTAGGGACACTGCTACATTTCTTGCCTCAGCTTTTGGTCACAGGAGAATTTAAGACTTTTTATTAATACATTGCAGTCATAATATGCCCTTTTGAACTTTTTTTCCGATTTTCCTAAGAAGGGTTGGCTTTGAAAGACCAGAGAGCAAAAAGGTCATCTCAACCTGACGACCGCTTCGGGGCTCACGTCAAATAACGCATTTGTCTTATGAATGAAGAATTTCATGCCCAGCAAAATAATGTGATCGTATCAGCAGCGGCATCCACAACACAATCAACGAACCATTGTGACCATTTTAAGCCCCTAAAAAGTTATTTAGGTCACTCCAGTTGGTTTTCTCACAACTGGCGGTATAATCTGCAATATCAGATATTCCTGTTGGTTCATTCTCAAGATAGGTAAGACTGTTAAAATCATTAAAGATTTCGAGTGTTGTTTCCGAAATGTCGAAGCCAAGTAACATAGTATATATTGAAATCGCCAACAATAACGATTTCATTATAAGAATACAAGCGTAGAATTCTAGTAATAGGGTCTCACAGCACAATAAATTGTCCGTGTTAATACTTCTATCATTGAAACATTAGTAAAGAAAATCTTTTCGGACAAGGAGTCTTAGGTCCAAAAATATAAATTCAGGATCGGCCATTTTGTGATTAAGGTAGGTACGCACGTACGAGGGGCCTTCAATATATTCTCGGTATCAGGTTGAAGCTGTGGTTATACTTATTATCAAGTTATACTATTATCTTAGTGCATTCATGTAAAATATCATGTTAATGTGATTATTACGAAGGTTAACTTATATATTTCGGGATTCGGTAACCCAATTCTAGCGTAAAGTTTGCAATTTTTGGTATTTTACGTACTCAGAACGTTTTGACATACGAGCCCTATTTGTATTACTTACAGTTCCTTAAAAGATTCATCTCACCCAAAAAATGGAATTAAGAAGGTTGCGACACTAGAAGCTGTTTTTCAGAAAGTGTATACGGTTACCGAGTCCCGTAGGTCAGACCACGATCTGGAAAACAGAGCCCAGTTGAACCACTTCTACCTTCGGGAAGAGCTAAGGCAGTAGCGATCTGAGACCACTGGTTTCACCAGGTTCAATGCTGAGAATGTGGCTAATAATGTCATCTCCATAGACGAAATCAATACCATTCAAATCTCAAAAGAAGAACTTCAAGGCATCTTGAACTCTCTGAAGAAGAAGAAATCAACAGGGATCGATGGTATACCCAATATTGTGCTACGCCATCTACCCTTAGAAGCGGCGGAGATTTACAAGACACTGTTTAACAATGCGCTGAGTAATGCATATTACCCGTCGCATTGGAAGATAGCTGTGGTGCAGCCGTTCCCTAAACGGGACAATGATAGGTCCATCCCAACAAATCTCCGGTCGATCAGTCTTCTTCCTTGCATTAGCAAGGTCTTCGAAAAAATTGTTATACCAGCTCTAAAAAACTGGGTTGAGGACAATAATATAATACCGGAAAACCAGTTCGGCTTCAGAGCGGGGCATGAGGCCATGCATGCCGCGTCAAAGTTGGTTTCCGACATACAATGGAACAAATCCAAGAGCCAATGTTCGGGTGCATGTCTGATTGACTTGGAAAAGGCGTTCGACACCGTTTGGTTAAAAGGACTTTTTCTAAAGCTGGTCAGGCATGGCATAAGTAAATTATTGCTATACATGATCTATGACATTATAACAGGTAGGAAGTTTACGATGGTTTTCAACATTAAAAACGGTCTGCAACAGGGGGCAGTTGGTTGGCCAATCTTGTTCGCCATATATACTAGCGATCTTTTGTACTCCTGCGTCGACGATTTGGTAGCGTACAGATCAGCGCCAAAGGTCGAAGTTATAAACAACCTGCTGCAACATGACTTCGAAAAGATTCAGCAATATTGTGATAGCTGGAAATTAAAATTTAATTTCAATAAATGCGAGACTATCCTTTTCAGGACCCCGCTGTCCAGGGCCTCAAAGAATACGAGGTTAAACTGGCGTAAGTTCCGCATTGTTGACCTACGGGGAGAACCGTTAGCTGTGAAAGGCTTGGTGAGATACTTAGGCGTTTGGTTGGACCAGTATCTATACTTTGACAAACATGTAGATGCTGCTCTGACGAAAGCCTTTGCTGTGGCAAGAAGGCTGTTTTACAGCAGCCAACTTGATTCCAGGGTAAAGGTAATATGCTATATGGCACTCATCCGGCCGATGAGGGCGTACGCTTGTCCTGTGTGGTTCATCGTGAGTCCTTCGCAGATGGAAAAGATGAGGTTGTTGGAGAGGCAGTGTCTCAGGCCATGTCTAAGGTTTTATCGAACTCCCGAATCTGTGTACAAGAAATTTTATCCAAACGAGACTTTGTACAACGAGGCAAACCTGATAAGGATTGATAATTTCATAATAAAATTGATTCGACGGCACGTTGCACGGTCGTTGACTTCTACCAACAGCCTGATCTTCGGGGCTTACTACCCCAACTTTTTGTATTTCGAAAAGGTACGGCAGAATGGCCGTATTTCTTTATTTAGACATGATAGGTTTAGCTCAGGACAGGGAGGGATGCCCTATAATCTTCCATATCGCACGCCGAACAGTGGACCGGCGACTCCTTTATGAACCGAACGTCGCTCGCAACCGCTAGAATCTGCTTCGGTTCAGTAGAGCGATCTCCGCCCGAGATAGGAGGAAGTCTGGGAAAAAACGTCACCTGTACTGGTGGCTGTGTTAAGGCCGACCCCTGCCGCCGTTAAGGGATCTTTATGAGTTTTTTTTTTTGTTTTTTTATGTGGACGGATATTGGTCAGCTGGGCAGTCTGTGGGCAGGTTCTTAGCCTTAGTTGTAAGTAGTTAGCAGTTAGGTTTTAAGTTATATTTAGTCTTAAGTTTTACATATACAATACAAAAAAAAAAAAAGTGCACCACGGCGTATAGTCTATATATGTTAGGCATATAAATAACTGATTCGCCCTGGTGCACGCCTCCTTACGGCGGACATAGTTAATGTATAGTATATTAAGTATTAGTATGGAAGAAAAAAAAAAACGAAATGCAGCTAAGTTTTTAGTAGTTTTCTTAGCATAACTTAATTTAAGTTTGGATTAAGATTAAAAAAAAAAAACAAGATGCCGAAAGGCAGTAATATCAACTATGTTTAGATTAATTTAAAGCATTCGCATAGGGTCAGTAATAAAGATGTAAGAAAAGAATATGTTAAGCTAGTTTTAAAAAATTTGTATAGTATATAAGTATAGCACTGAATGTTCATTAAAACAAATTTGCAAAAAAAAAAATTTTACGTTTTTGGTGAATGACATAGCGGAATGTGCCGCATTTAGTGACAATAAGGTGGATGTAATAAACTATTTAAGTAGTGTATTAGTCCTAAAATCTAAAAGTGTAACAGCTGGTGCTTTATCCGCTGAACTGTTTGTAAAATTTATTTTAGAAGATATTCAGACTAGTTCTGAATAAATATATTGGTCAAGACAGTTTAAATTTAAAAATATGTTAGCCAGGTGAATTCAGGAATCGACATCCAGACAACAGAGTGCAAGGTAGTTTAAGTTATAGGGCACATAATTCAAATAACCAGCATAATAATAGGAACTTCAACCATTAAAATGCAAAGTGTGATAATAGAACTCAAAATAGGACAACAATATCAAGGAATGTTGATCCAATAACCACTAATAATGTTGACATGAACAAAATAGGAAATGAAGAGTTTTTTACAGACTAGCCTTGGAGAAGAACAAAATGTATATATTTCTTACATTTAATAATAATAATTATTAGCGCTACAGTCCAAATGGGACCAGGGCCTAGCTTGCTCATCAACTCCTCGTGTTGTGCGCGCTACTGTTCTTTCACGAGTAGAAGGGACCTACAGTTTTTTGCCGACTCCGAACGGCGAAATTTGAGAAGCTTTCTTAGACAGTTATTGCTCTTTCAGTGTTGTCAGCAGCTCGAAAGAGGTGGTGCCGTGAAAAATTCGAAAAATTGATGTTGATCTGGGAATCAAACCTACACCCTTCGGCGTGTGGGTAGAGTGCGACGCTCACACGCCGAAGGGTCTAGGTTCGACTCCCAGTTCAATACCAATTTTTCTAATATTTCACGGCACCACCTCTTTCGAGCTGCTGACAACACTCAAAGAGTAATAACTGTCTAAGAAAGCTTCTCAAACTTCGCCGTTCGGAGTCGGCAAAAAACTGTAGGTCCCTTCGACTCGTGAGAGAACAGTAGCGCGCACAACACGAGTAGTTGATGAGCAAGTTCACTGTAAGCAACTTCACTGTAACAGCAGATGCTAGTGATAACGCTATTGGAGCAGTTCTATCCCAAGGCGGTCATCCAGTATACTATGTATCACGAACATTTAACAATCACGGAAAAATCTATAGTGTAACTGATAAAGAGCTTCTAGCAATCCTTTATTCCGTTGACTACTTGAGATCATATTTATATGGAGAAAAATTCAAGACTATAACAGATACCCATTAAGTATCTGAGCGAAAAATATAAGGGAAAAGAATTTTCACCCAGAACGCAAAGATGGATTTTAAAATTGCAAGCTTATAACTTTGAAATTATATACTTAAAAGGAAAAGAAAATAAAGGCGCTGATTTTTTAAGTAAAATGGAAAATAGCCCAAAAATAAATAATGAAAACAGATGTGAATCCAACATGGACCTGTCTGATTCATCAAACAATGAGCTAAGAGAACATATTGGAATTAAGGAAGGAATAGTTACAGTCCGATAATATCGACGTACAGTCCTAGTACAGATATAACTAGAGTACAAGGAAGGAACATAATAAACATAAATCCACAAGAGGAAGGTGAGATCCTAAAACAAATGTTGAGGACACATTCAAAATCTGGACTAGTTGGAATTTATTCAGAAGTCAATGAACAAATAGCAAAAATAGAACGCTGGGTTTATCTTAGAGCTAGTTCTTGGTGTAATATTCCGTCTGACTAAAACTGTAGACATCCTTTCCATATACTCTATCCTCCTAAACCATCCTATATACCTGCTAATAGTCATTGAAGCCCATCTACATTAGATCTATTTGTAACTTATATACCTGCACTTTTTACTCCTCTATACCACTTAATGAACTCAACATAACACTTTATGAACTCAATTCCGATCTACTTGTAATATGTAGTATTATTCTTTCCCCAGTGCAATATTCACATTCTGTCTATGATGTGAAAAATGCAAGCTGGAACTTATGTAAAAGTTTAATACATTCGAAGCTAGATATTTACTTAGTTCAAAATAACAACCAAACCAATATTGATCAAAACGTGAGTACGTTAGAAATGTTATTCTGGAAGCCTTTGGTCAGTCAGTGCCTAAGAGAATGAACTTAAAACAGGTATCTTACGTGCTACCACTTCATTCTTCAATTTATTGACCTTAGAAATATTTGAAGGTAATAGTGGCCGCCGTGGCGTAATGGGTAGAGTGTGACGCTCACACGCCGAAGGAAGTAATTTCGATTCCCAGCTCAACACCACTTTTTCGAATTTTTCACAGCACCACCTCTTTCGAACTGCTGACAACACCCAAAGAGTAATAACTGTCTAAGAAAGCTTCTCAAACTTCGCCGTTCGAAGTCGGCAAAACAGGTCCCTTCTACTCGTGAGAGAACAGTAGCGCGCACATCACGAGTAGTTGATGAGCAAGCTAGGCCCTGGCCCCCTGTGGATTGTCGTGCCAACAATTAATATTATTATTAATAGGGAAATAGGTACTAGGGTAATAGGGCCGCCGTGGCGTAATGGGTAGAGTGCGACTCTCACACGCCGAAGGGTGTAGGTTCGATTCCCAGCTCAAGACCAATTTTTCGAATTTTTCACGGCACCACCTCTTTCGAACTGCTGACAACACTCAAAGAGTAATAACTGTCCAGGAAAGCTTCTCAAACTTCGCCGTTCGGAGTCGGCAAAACAGGTCCCTTCTACTCCTGAGAGAACAGAAGCGCGCACATCACGAGTAGTTGATGAGCAAGCTAGGCCCTGGCCCCCTGTGGATTGTCGAGCCAACAATTATTATTATTATAATAGGGAAAAGCATACCAACATTACTCCTCTGAAGGTAGACAACTCTGAGATACTCTCTTGTTCAGAAAAAACCAATGCTCTTGCTAACCACTTTTCTACAAGTCAATCGACATCAAACAACATTATCCCAACCACGGACATTAAATCTTCCGTCGAGCAATGTATTCATTTTCTTAATACATAAACAACAATCGGCGATTTCTATAGTATTTCAGTCACTGAACTATTTTAGTTCTGTTATAGAAGGCTTAAAAGAAATCTTCTGCCTTTGATGGTGTTAGAAACGTATGTCGGAAAAATTTGCCACATTTTTCTCTCACTAAGTTGACTGAACTGTTTAATTGGTGTCTTACTTTGGGACATTTTCCAAACCATTTGAAAACTGCCAAGTTAATTTCAATCTTGAAGCCTGGCAAGTGCCTTGAAAAAATCATAGAAAAAGAGTTGTGTCTTTCATTGAGGTTAATTCTATTATACCCCCTGAGCAATTCGGTTTTAGATATTTTCGCAGTACTACAAACCAAGTGCATCGTATCACACATGATATCAAATATTTATTTACTTATTTATTTAAGTATTTATTTATGTATTAAATTTTTTAATAAAAATTGTTGGCACGACAGTCCACTGAGGGACCAGGGCTTAGCTTGCTCAGCAACTACTCGTGATGTGCGCGCTACTGTTCTCTCACGAGTAGAAGGGACCTTTCTTGCTGACTCCGAACGGCGAAGTTTGAGAAGCTTTCTTAGTCAGTTATTACTCTTTGAGTGCTGTCAGCAGCTCGAAAAAGTGTTGCCGTGAAAAGTTCGAGGTACTCAACCGGATATCGAACCAAGACCCTTAGGAATGTGTTTACCTATTTACTTATTTGTTTATTTATTTGTTTATTTATTTATTTATTTATTCATTTATTTATTTATTTATTTATTTATTTATTTACTTATTTATTAATTTATTTTTTATTTATTTATGTATTTATTCATTTATTTATCTATATGTATATTTAGCCATATATTTATTTATTTTGTTATTTATTTATTTATTTATTTATTTACTTATTTATTTATTTTTTTATATATTTATTCATTCATTTACTTATTTATTTATTTATTTATTTATTTACTATTTATTGCAATAGCTCCAATGCCAATTAACAATAGAACCATTGTTTCATGACTGAGTTTGGCAACTTCTTCTCTCTTCCCTTTTTGTGGCTTTTTCTTCTAAATTTGAAAAATTATGTGATATTATTTTAACCAATTGTATTTCTATTATAGTAGTAAGGAACTTTTGCCATATCTTTGTACTTCAAAAAATTTTAATATTGTATGAATTGTAGATTTTAAACCACAATAAAATAAATGTAGATATAAATGTTAATGTACAGCGAGTGCAGTTTGCTTCCCTCCTCTCATGATGATGCATGAAAAAATGTATGCTATCTGGTAGATCAGAGCTAGCTGCTAAGCAGATTTGCGTTGAATAAACAGCCAACAGCTGGAATGTTTGTAAATGAGCGTTAGGATTGAGTACAGCGCGCAAACCTTATCCTCTTGGGACACTGCTACACTTCTTGCCTCAGCTTTTGGTCACAGGAGAATTTAAGACTTTTTATTAATACATTGCAGTCATAATATGCCCTTTTGAACTTTTTTTCCGATTTTCCTCAGAAGGGTTGGCTTTGAAAGACCAGAGAGCAAAAAGGTCATCTCAACCTCACGACCGCTTCGGGGCTCACGTCAAATAACGCATTTGTCTTATGAATGAAGAATTTCATGCAAAATAATGTGATCGTATCAGCAAAATAATGTGATCGTATCAGCAGCGGCATCCACAACACAATCAACGAAACATTGTGACCATTTTAAGCCCCTAAAAAAGTTATTTAGGTCACTCCAGTTGGTTTTCTCACAACTGGCGGTATAATCTGCAATATCAGACATTCCTGTTGGTTCATTCTCAAGATAGGTAAGACTGTTAAAATCATTAAAGATTTCGAGTGTTGTTTCCGAAATGCGAAGCCAAGTAACATAGTATATATTGAAATCGCCAACAATAACGATTTCATTATAAGAATACAAGCGTAGAATTCTAGTAATCGGGTCTCACAGCACAATAAATTGTCCGTGTTAATACTTCTATCATTGAAACATTAGTAAAGAAAATTTTTTCGGACAAGGAGTCTTAGGTCCAAAAATATAAATTCAGGATCGGCCATATTGTTTTTGATTTGGTTGGTTTGATTAAGGTTGGTACGCACGTACGAGGGGCCTTCAATATATTCTCGGTATCGGGTTGAAGCTATATATAAATTGACTTATTTATCAAGTAGTACTATTATCTTAGTGCATTCATGTAAAATATCATGTTAATGTAATTATTACGAAGGTTACCTTTTATTTTCCGGGATTCGGTAACCCAATTCTAACGTTAAGTTTGCAATTTTTGGTATTTTACGTACTCAGAACGTTTTGACATACGAGCCCTATTTGTATTACTTACAGTTCCTTAAAAGATTCATCTCACCCAAAAAATGGAATTAAATTGTGAAAATTTCCATGCTATTATTTTTTACAACAACAGTACATCGATGAACAATACATTCGATGTTTGGCGATGAAGCTCCATCCAGAACCAATGTTCATCGATGGTATGGTGAATTCAATAAAAAAAAAAATCTTCTCAAATTTCGCCGGTCGGAGTCGGCAAAAAACTATAAGTCTACAGTTCATAGCTATAGGTCTTTCTACTCGTGAGAGAACAGCAGCGCACACAACACCAGTAGTCGATGGGTTCTGGTCCCCCTGTGGACTGTCGAGCCAAGAATTATTATTATCATGGTGATTTCAACCGAGGTTGTAGTTCACTCCAAGACGAATTTCGGGAAGGTCATCCAAAATCAGTTGTTGTTTCGGAAACCATTGATGCTGTTCGCCAACTGATAAAGCAAGATCATCATGTGACCTTTTGTGAGATTAAGACTACCTTAGGCAATAGTGGGACCAGCATACATTCAATATTGCATGAACATTTGACCGTCAAAAAAATTTGTTCGCGTTGGATGCCACACAATTTGTCTATCACTCAAAAAAAGGCTCGTGTCGATTGGTCAAAAGAAAAGCTTCAAAAATACGATCGCAGTGCTTCAAAACACGTCTATGACATCGTGTATGACATCATCCTATCCCATTCCAAAATTGTTTGAAAGCCTCGTAAAAGAAAAAATATATTTTCTAGTAAAAGAGCTTATTTTAAATAGGCAACATGGCTTCATGCGAGGTAGGTCAAGTTCTACTAACTTTACTTTATCTACAAATTATTTATTTACAAATCTAGAGCATCGCCTACAAGTTGATGTACTTTATACTGACTTTTGGAAAGCCTTTGATAGAGTGCATCACATTTTGCTTTTAAAAAAATGTAAATCCATGGGAATTTATTCAGCAATGCTAAAATGGTTTTCCAATTATCTAACGGGGTGGAAGTAAATGGTTAAGGTCGATAGTTATAACTCTCGCGTAATAAAGGTAACATGAGCGTGCCCCAAGGTAGCCACTTGGGCCCATTACTGTTTCTTTTATTTATTAACGATTTTCATGAAATATTTAAATTCTGCGAAACTCTAACATTCGCTGATGACTTTAAATTATAGGAAAATAGCCCAAAAATAAATAATAAAAACAAAAGTGAATCCAACATGGACCTGTCTGATTCATCAAACAATGAGCTAAGAGAACAAATTGGAATTAAGGAAGGAATAGTAAAAATCAGATAATATCGACGTACAGTCCTAGTACAGATATAACTAGAGTACATGGAAGGAACATAACAAATATAAATGCACAAGAGGAAGGTTAGATCCTAAAACAAATGACTCTTGTCTAGATCACATATTTATACGATTACATAGAAATAACCACGTAGACTATAAAACAATGACGTACGACTTGAAAATAACTGACCATAATTTGACTAGTATTCAATTAAACTGCAAGATTGCCAGAACAAATAGAGTTGAAGTCAGCGAATTTAAAAAAATAGATTTTCATGTCTTAAATGAGTTTAAATTTTGAATTTTGGGACGAAGTCTATAATGCTACTGATCCTAATATTGGTTTTGATTTGTTTTTTAATAAGTTAAAATTCTATTTATCGTTATCTTGTCAAAGAAAAAATAAAATTTCAGTAAACTAAAACCCTTAAAGAACTGGATGTCTATTTCGTTACTTAAAAATATTAGCAAGAAAAAGAAAATTTGTTCACTTATCCAAAGGAAGCCAAATCACGCTAGGCTTAAGTTGTATTACGATAGAATAAGTCGGGAAATCAAATCAGAAATAATAACTTGCAAAACTAATTACTTTACCAGGAAACTAGCTTATGATGTTGGAAACTCTAAAAAGAATGGCAAATTGTCAACGAAATTTTAAACAAGAATAAAGCTCGAGCTGATATTGTTTTGTTGAATGAACACTCTGAGATTTCGAAGCCTTTAGAAGTTGCCAATCTATTTAACACTTTTTTTTTCCAAAATAGGTTCTAATCAGAAAAGTCCTAATGCTGACTCTGCGTATTTTGCCGATAATACTATACAGGTATCAAACCTCCAATCACAAAGTTTTGAAGAAGAATTTACACCCCTTGACATACAAAAAATTATAAATTATCTTAAGGCGTCTAGTTCTTCATCATCTGATAATGTATCAAGTAAGGTATTAAAAAATATTTCGTTTCAGATTTCAGACGTTCTATGTTTTATTTTTAACAATTGTGTGTTTAAAGGTGTTTTTCCGGACTGTCTCAAGAATGCAGTGGTAATACCTTTACATAAAAAGGATGAAACCAGGGTATTAAACAACTATCGCCCTATTTATCTCTTGTCAGTTTTTTCCAAAGTATTTGAAAAGGGTATAAAACGTAGAATGTCAGCCTCTCTAGATAAGGCTGACTTTTTTTTTTCAGTTTGGCTTTCGAAATGGTAGATCTACGGAAAGTGCTTTATTGAAACTGACTGGAGAAATATATTATAGTTTGAATTCATCGTTAATCCCTGCTTGTATTTTTATTGATATAACGAAGGCCTTTGATATGGTTAACCACAATATACTTCTAAAGAAATTATTTTATGCGGGCTTTAGAGGTTTCATTCTTGAATGGTTAACTTCGTACTTATTAAATCGTAAGCAAGTGGTAAAAATTAAAAATGTATTCAGTTCCGTGAGCGTATCTAACATTGGTGTTCCTCAAGGCTCCGTATTGGGTCCGATATTGTTTCTTATATATATGAATTCGTTATTTATTCCGCCTTTAAATGGAAAAAATACAGCCTTCGCTGATGATAAAGCAATTTCCAATGCAAGCAACAATTATCTAAGTTTACTATCTGACGTTAATAATGATTTAGATAGTTTGAGAAGATGGTTGGAGAAACATAACTTACTTATAAGCAATAAAACCAAGTTTATGATATTCAACATCAAGGGTCTAATATATAAAGATTTACCTATATACTATCACTCCCCTCATTGCCAACGTTTTTCTTGACTCATTCAAATATGTCTGGTGTATCAACTTATAATGCAGATATAATCTGTAGTGAGGATTGTTTTAAAATAGAGTGTGTTGATAGTTTTAAATACCTGGGCATAATTTTGGACAGTAAATTATCTTGGACAGCACACACAACTTATCTTAAACAATATTTAAATAAAATCATTAGACACATGTACCATCTTAGCCTCTACTGCAATTTTAAAAATGGTCTATAATGGTCTTCCCAACTCAAAAATACAGTATGGAATATCATGTTGGGGTGGTGCCTATTATAATAAAATATAACCACTGTTAATTAAACAAAAACATGCATTAAGAATTATGACCAAAGTAAATCGTAGAACATCCAGTTTTGCAATTTTCAAATCCCTTAGTATTCTCCCACTAAGACATCTATACTGCTATAAGGTTTTAAGAATATTTTTTGACAACTCCGGCTACTACCATGAAAGACTTAATCAAAGGTACAAATTACGCATCAATTTCAAACACGTTGCCGCTATTCCAACTATACATAGGACTCATTTCTCACGTTTTTTTTATGTTACTGCCCCAGGTTTATTTAATTTATTACCTCTGAACCTTATTTGTGAGAGAAGGAAAAAAGTATTTTTGAATTATGTTAAGAATTGGCTCTTCTCTTTTAATCATAATGAAATAGATTCGTTTTTTTTCCCATGCTATAAATTTTCTTTTGATATCTTTTTATTTTTTATTTTTCTTTGTTATTTTTATTTTCTACTACTCCATTTATCTCTGAATTAATATTGTATTTCTTTTCCCCATCAATAATTTTGTATTAGTTGTTAATAAATTGATAGGTACTATCGCCACTTTTTTTTGACAATAGATAGTATGAAACTATTCCTTGCAAATTACACAAAGTATAGAATCAATTTGTAAATTAATCAAAATTATATGAAATTGTACCAAATATTTATGTTGTAAATTTTGTAAAGGAATAAAAGAAATCATTATTATTATTATTATTATTATTGTTATTATTATCTTAAGGACTCATTCAAAATCTGGACTAGTTGGAATTTATTCAGAAGTCAATAAACAAATAGCAAAAATAGAACGCTGGGTTTATCTTAGAGCTAGTATATTGGGATAATATTCCGCCTGACTTAAACTGTCAGCATCCTTTCCATATACTCTGACCTCCTAAACCGTCCTATATACCTGCTAACAGTAATTGGAGCCCATCTACATTAGATCTATTTGTAACTTATATATCTGAACTTTTTACTCCTCTATAACACTTAATGAACTCAACATAACACTTAATGAACTTAATTCCGATCTACCTGTAGTATGTAGTATTATTCTTTCCCCAGTGCAATATTCAAATTCTGTCTATGATGTGAAAAATGCTAACTGGAACTTATGTAAGAGTTTAATACATTCGAAACGTTTACAAATGCTATTCTGGAAGCCTTTTAGCAGTCAGTGCCTAAGAGAACGAACTTAAAACAGGCATCTAATGTGCTACCACACTTCATTCTTCAATTTATTAAGCTGAGAAATATTTGCAGATCCAGATGGAGGCGAACAAGGAATGTTGTCTACCTCATAGAATTTTAAAAAAATTAACTTCTTAGTTAAATCTGGTATTGGAAACTTCAGAAATCCATCATAAAACGATAGACTCTTTACTTAAGAGAGAGGCAGTAAACCTTTTTGTTATTGGGTGAAGGTAATATTGGCCGCTGTGGCGTAATGGGTAGAGTGCGATACTCACAGGCCGAAGGGTGTAGGTTCAATTCCCAGCTCAACACAAATTTTTCGAATTCTTCATAACTGTATGAGCCCTAAAGCAAACAGCATTCAACTGTATGGATGTTTCAAATTGAGCCAAATCCAACAAAAGTTGCTTGCGCAAGTTACATGCAACAACAATGAGTTAGCGATTCCCGTTGCCCGGATGGACGGTCAACTCTTAACTGCAAAGCAAGCTATACCGCTTGCTTGGAGCAATGCCCTGCCTCGACTGTCAACACGGCTCGGGTTGCACTGAAGGAAGAGGCAATGTACTCACGAGTCAGCATAATGTCCCCCTCAGTAAATTATTATTGTTAACCTAGGGCATAAGTTAGAGTTAAGTATTGCATTTCGGCAGTCGAATTGGACACGCCAAAGCAAAATAAACTATTTTAAAACTTGATGAGAGTGTAACTAATTACTGGCGCAGTCGAAAACAACGAATCTACTGATAGATAGATTGTGAGTGAAAGTGGAAAATGAAGTTGAGTAAAGTAAATACTTAAAAATTAACAAAGAAACAAACAAAACACTTACAAATATTTCGCGACTTGTTTCATCAATATTAAAAAAAATTATATATCTCAAAGAAATCAAATTGAGCAGTGCTTGGCAGTAGTGATACAATTACTGGTACAAATGAATAAACCACAGTCACTTCGTGGAAAACTGGAAAAACAGTTACGATTCTCCGTTCGAGGGCAAACCAAGAGCTTTGGCCCCCAATTCATCGGTTCAGTGTACAGAGCTACAAGAGAATCCTACGAATCAGGATGAGCTTTACAACATTATCTTCAACCAGAAGATTACAGGTGATGCCAAGACATTCCCAGAAGTTGCACCACCAAATTCATGAGAGCAGTGTAAGACGTCGCTAAAAGTGCATTATCAGCCGAGGAAAGACATCTTTACAATAAGCGAGGATATTAATAAAGTAAAGATAAGTACAACTCACGAACTATGTCACAATGTTACGTTTCTAGTGAATGACATAGCGGAATGTGGCGTATTCAGTCACGATAAGGTGGATGTAATGAACCATTTAAGTAGTGTATTAGCCCTAAAAATTAAAAAATTAAAAATTAAAAGTGGACAAGGAGTCTTAGGTCCAAAAATATAAATTCAGGATCGGCCATATTGTTTTTGATTTGGTTGGTTTGATTAAGGTTGGTACGCACGTACGAGGGGCCTTCAATATATTCTCGGTATCGGGTTGAAGCTATATATAAATTGACTTATTTATCAAGTAGTACTATTATCTTAGTGCATTCATGTAAAATATCATGTTAATGTAATTATTATGAAGGTTACCTTTTATTTTCCGGGATTCGGTAACCCAATTCTAACGTTAAGTTTGCAATTTTTGGTATTTTACGTACTCAGAACGTTTTGACATACGAGCCCTATTTGTATTACTTACAGTTCCTTAAAAGATCCATCTCACCCAAAAAATGGAATTAAATTGTGAAAATTTCCATGCTATTATTTTTTACAACAACAGTTCATCGATGAACAATACATTCGATGTTTGGCGATGAAGCTCCATCCAGAACCAATGTTCATCGATGGTATGGTGAATTCAATAAAAAAAAAAAAATCTTCTCAAATTTCGCCGGTCGGAGTCGGCAAAAAACTATAAGTCTACAGTTCATAGCTATAGGTCTTTCTACTCGTGAGAGAACAGCAGCGCACACAACACCAGTAGTCGATGGGTTCTGGTCCCCCTGTGGACTGTCGAGCCAACAATTATTATTATCATGGTGATTTCAACCGAGGTTGTAGTTCACTCCAAGACGAATTTCGGGAAGGTCATCCAAAATCAGTTGTTGTTTCGGAAACCATTGATGCTGTTCGCCAACTGATAAAGCAAGATCATCATGTGACCTTTTGTGAGATTAAGACTACCTTAGGCAATAGTGGGACCAGCATACATTCAATATTGCATGAACATTTGACCGTCAAAAAAATTTGTTCGCGTTGGATGCCACACAATTTGTCTATCACTCAAAAAAAGGCTCGTGTCGATTGGTCAAAAGAAAAGCTTCAAAAATACGATCGCAGTGCTTCAAAACACGTCTATGACATCGTGTATGACATCATCCTATCCCATTCCAAAATTGTTTGAAAGCCTCGTAAAAGAAAAAATATATTTTCTAGTAAAAGAGATTATTTTAAATAGGCAACATGGCTTCATGCGAGGTAGGTCAAGTTCTACTAACTTTACTTTATCTACAAATTATTTATTTACAAATCTAGAGCATCGCCTACAAGTTGATGTACTTTATACTGACTTTTGGAAAGCCTTTGATAGAGTGCATCACATTTTGCTTTTAAAAAAATGTAAATCCATGGGAATTTATTTAGCAATGCTAAAATGGTTTTCCAATTATCTAACGGGGTGGAAGTAAATGGTTAAGGTCGATAGTTATAACTCTCGCGTAATAAAGGTAACATGAGCGTGCCCCAAGGTAGCCACTTGGGCCCATTACTGTTTCTTTTATTTATTAACGATTTTCATGAAATATTTAAATTCTGCGAAACTCTAACATTCGCTGATGACTTTAAATTATAGGAAAATAGCCCAAAAATAAATAATAAAAACAAAAGTGAATCCAACATGGACCTGTCTGATTCATCAAACAATGAGCTAAGAGAACAAATTGGAATTAAGGAAGGAATAGTAAAAATCAGATAATATCGACGTACAGTCCTAGTACAGATATAACTAGAGTACATGGAAGGAACATAACAAATATAAATGCACAAGAGGAAGGTTAGATCCTAAAACAAATGACTCTTGTCTAGATCACATATTTATACGATTACATAGAAATAACCACGTAGACTATAAAACAATGACGTACGACTTGAAAATAACTGACCATAATTTGACTAGTATTCAATTAAACTGCAAGATTGCCAGAACAAATAGAGTTGAAGTCAGCGAATTTAAAAAAATAGATTTTTATGTCTTAAATGAGTTTAAATTTTGAATTTTGGGACGAAGTCTATAATGCTACTGATCCTAATATTGGTTTTGATTTGTTTTTTAATAAGTTAAAATTCTATTTATCGTTATCTTGTCAAAGAAAAAATAAAATTTCAGTAAACTAAAACCCTTAAAGAACTGGATGTCTATTTCGTTACTTAAAAATATTAGCAAGAAAAAGAAAATTTGTTCACTTATCCAAAGGAAGCCAAATCACGCTAGGCTTAAGTTGTATTACGATAGAGTAAGTCGGGAAATCAAATCAGAAATAATAACTTGCAAAACTAATTACTTTACCAGGAAACTAGCTTATGATGTTGGAAACTCTAAAAAGAATGGCAAATTGTCAACGAAATTTTAAACAAGAATAAAGCTCGAGCTGATATTGTTTTGTTGAATGAACACTCTGAGATTTCGAAGCCTTTAGAAGTTGCCAATCTATTTAACACTTTTTTTTTCCAAAATAGGTTCTAATCAGAAAAGTCCTAATGCTGACTCTGCGTATTTTGCCGATAATACTATACAGGTATCAAACCTCCAATCACAAAGTTTTGAAGAAGAATTTACACCCCTTGACATACAAAAAATTATAAATTATCTTAAGGCGTCTAGTTCTTCATCATCTGATAATGTATCAAGTAAGGTATTAAAAAATATTTCGTTTCAGATTTCAGACGTTCTATGTTTTATTTTTAACAATTGTGTGTTTAAAGGTGTTTTTCCGGACTGTCTCAAGAATGCAGTGGTAATACCTTTACATAAAAAGGATGAAACCAGGGTATTAAACAACTATCGCCCTATTTATCTCTTGTCAGTTTTTTCCAAAGTATTTGAAAAGGGTATAAAACGTAGAATGTCAGCCTCTCTAGATAAGGCCGACTTTTTTTTTCAGTTTGGCTTTCGAAATGGTAGATCTACGGAAAGTGCTTTATTGAAACTGACTGGAGAAATATATTATAGTTTGAATTCATCGTTAATCCCTGCTTGTATTTTTATTGATATAACGAAGGCCTTTGATATGGTTAACCACAATATACTTCTAAAGAAATTATTTTATGCGGGCTTTAGAGGTTTCATTCTTGAATGGTTAACTTCGTACTTATTAAATCGTAAGCAAGTGGTAAAAATTAAAAATGTATTCAGTTCCGTGAGCGTATCTAACATTGGTGTTCCTCAAGGCTCCGTATTGGGTCCGATATTGTTTCTTATATATATGAATTCGTTATTTATTCCGCCTTTAAATGGAAAAAATACAGCCTTCGCTGATGATAAAGCAATTTCCAATGCAAGCAACAATTATCTAAGTTTACTATCTGACGTTAATAATGATTTAGATAGTTTGAGAAGATGGTTGGAGAAACATAACTTACTTATAAGCAATAAAACCAAGTTTATGATATTCAACATCAAGGGTCTAATATATAAAGATTTACCTATATACTATCACTCCCCTCATTGCCAACGTTTTTCTTGACTCATTCAAATATGTCTGGTGTATCAACTTATAATGCAGATATAATCTGTAGTGAGGATTGTTTTAAAATAGAGTGTGTTGATAGTTTTAAATACCTGGGCATAATTTTAGACAGTAAATTATCTTGGACAGCACACACAACTTATCTTAAACAATATTTAAATAAAATCATTAGACACATGTACCATCTTAGCCTCTACTGCAATTTTAAAAATGGTCTATAATGGTCTTCCCAACTCAAAAATACAGTATGGAATATCATGTTGGGGTGGTGCCTATTATAATAAAATATAACCACTGTTAATTAAACAAAAACATGCATTAAGAATTATGACCAAAGTAAATCGTAGAACATCCAGTTTTGCAATTTTCAAATCCCTTAGTATTCTCCCACTAAGACATCTATACTGCTATAAGGTTTTAAGAATATTTTTTGACAACTCCGGCTACTACCATGAAAGACTTAATCAAAGGTACAAATTACGCATCAATTTCAAACACGTTGCCGCTATTCCAACTATACATAGGACTCATTTCTCACGTTTTTTTTATGTTACTGCCCCAGGTTTATTTAATTTATTACCTCTGAACCTTAGGTGTGAGAGAAGGAAAAAAGTATTTTTGAATTATGTTAAGAATTGGCTCTTCTCTTTTAATCATAATGAAATAGATTCGTTTTTTTTCCCATGCTATAAATTTTCTTTTGATATCTTTTTATTTTTTATTTTTCTTTGTTATTTTTATTTTCTACTACTCCATTTATCTCTGAATTAATATTGTATTTCTTTTCCCCATCAATAATTTTGTATTAGTTGTTAATAAATTGATAGGTACTATCGCCACTTTTTTTTGACAATAGATAGTATGAAACTATTCCTTGCAAATTACACAAAGTATAGAATCAATTTGTAAATTAATCAAAATTATATGAAATTGTACCAAATATTTATGTTGTAAATTTTGTAAAGGAATAAAAGAAATCATTATTATTATTATTATTATTATTATTATTATTGTTATTATTATCTTAAGGACTCATTCAAAATCTGGACTAGTTGGAATTTATTCAGAAGTCAATAAACAAATAGCAAAAATAGAACGCTGGGTTTATCTTAGAGCTAGTATATTGGGATAATATTCCGCCTGACTTAAACTGTCAGCATCCTTTCCATATACTCTGACCTCCTAAACCGTCCTATATACCTGCTAACAGTAATTGGAGCCCATCTACATTAGATCTATTTGTAACTTATATATCTGAACTTTTTACTCCTCTATAACACTTAATGAACTCAACATAACACTTAATGAACTTAATTCCGATCTACCTGTAGTATGTAGTATTATTCTTTCCCCAGTGCAATATTCAAATTCTGTCTATGATGTGAAAAATGCTAACTGGAACTTATGTAAGAGTTTAATACATTCGAAACGTTTACAAATGCTATTCTGGAAGCCTTTTAGCAGTCAGTGCCTAAGAGAACGAACTTAAAACAGGCATCTAATGTGCTACCACACTTCATTCTTCAATTTATTAAGCTGAGAAATATTTGCAGATCCAGATGGAGGCGAACAAGGAATGTTGTCTACCTCATAGAATTTTAAAAAAATGAACTTCTTAGTTAAATCTGGTATTGGAAACTTCAGAAATCCATCATAAAACGATAGACTCTTTACTTAAGAGAGAGGCAGTAAACCTTTTTGTTATTGGGTGAAGGTAATATTGGCCGCTGTGGCGTAATGGGTAGAGTGCGATACTCACAGGCCGAAGGGTGTAGGTTCAATTCCCAGCTCAACACAAATTTTTCGAATTCTTCATAACTGTATGAGCCCTAAAGCAAACAGCATTCAACTGTATGGATGTTTCAAATTGAGCCAAATCCAACAAAAGTTGCTTGCGCAAGTTACATGCAACAACAATGAGTTAGCGATTCCCGTTGCCCGGATGGACGGTCAACTCTTAACTGCAAAGCAAGCTATACCGCTTGCTTGGAGCAATGCCCTGCCTCGACTGTCAACACGGCTCGGGTTGCACTGAAGGAAGAGGCAATGTACTCACGAGTCAGCATAATGTCCCCCTCAGTAAATTATTATTGTTAACCTAGGGCATAAGTTAGAGTTAAGTATTGCATTTCGGCAGTCGAATTGGACACGCCAAAGCAAAATAAACTATTTTAAAACTTGATGAGAGTGTAACTAATTACTGGCGCAGTCGAAAACAACGAATCTACTGATAGATAGATTGTGAGTGAAAGTGGAAAATGAAGTTGAGTAAAGTAAATACTTAAAAATTAACAAAGAAACAAACAAAACACTTACAAATATTTCGCGACTTGTTTCATCAATATTAAAAAAAATTATATATCTCAAAGAAATCAAATTGAGCAGTGCTTGGCAGTAGTGATACAATTACTGGTACAAATGAATAAACCACAGTCACTTCGTGGAAAACTGGAAAAACAGTTACGATTCTCCGTTCGAGGGCAAACCAAGAGCTTTGGCCCCCAATTCATCGGTTCAGTGTACAGAGCTACAAGAGAATCCTACGAATCAGGATGAGGTTTACAACATTATCTTCAACCAGAAGATTACAGGTGATGCCAAGACATTCCCAGAAGTTGCACCACCAAATTCATGGGAGCAGTGTAAGACGTCGCTAAAAGTGCATTATCAGCCGAGGAAAGACATCTTTACAATAAGCGAGGATATTAATAAAGTAAAGATAAGTACAACTCACGAACTATGTCACAATGTTACGTTTCTAGTGAATGACATAGCGGAATGTGGCGTATTCAGTCACGATAAGGTGGATGTAATGAACCATTTAAGTAGTGTATTAGCCCTAAAAATTAAAAAATTAAAAATTAAAAGTGGACAAGGAGTCTTAGGTCCAAAAATATAAATTCAGGATCGGCCATATTGTTTTTGATTTGGTTGGTTTGATTAAGGTTGGTACGCACGTACGAGGGGCCTTCAATATATTCTCGGTATCGGGTTGAAGCTATATATAAATTGACTTATTTATCAAGTAGTACTATTATCTTAGTGCATTCATGTAAAATATCATGTTAATGTAATTATTATGAAGGTTACCTTTTATTTTCCGGGATTCGGTAACCCAATTCTAACGTTAAGTTTGCAATTTTTGGTATTTTACGTACTCAGAACGTTTTGACATACGAGCCCTATTTGTATTACTTACAGTTCCTTAAAAGATCCATCTCACCCAAAAAATGGAATTAAATTGTGAAAATGTCCATGCTATTATTTTTTACAACAACAGTACATCGATGAACAATACATTCGATGTTTGGCGATGAAGCTCCATCCAGAACCAATGTTCATCGATGGTATGGTGAATTCAATAAAAAAAAAAAAATCTTCTCAAATTTCGCCGGTCGGAGTCGGCAAAAAACTATAAGTCTACAGTTCATAGCTATAGGTCTTTCTACTCGTGAGAGAACAGCAGCGCACACAACACCAGTAGTCGATGGGTTCTGGTCCCCCTGTGGACTGTCGAGCCAACAATTATTATTATCATGGTGATTTCAACCGAGGTTGTAGTTCACTCCAAGACGAATTTCGGGAAGGTCATCCAAAATCAGTTGTTGTTTCGGAAACCATTGATGCTGTTCGCCAACTGATAAAGCAAGATCATCATGTGACCTTTTGTGAGATTAAGACTACCTTAGGCAATAGTGGGACCAGCATACATTAAATATTGCATGAACATTTGACCGTCAAAAAAATTTGTTCACGTTGGATGCCACACAATTTGTCTATCACTCAAAAAAAGGCTCGTGTCGATTGGTCAAAAGAAAAGCTTCAAAAATACGATCGCAGTGCTTCAAAACACGTCTATGACATCGTGTATGACATCATCCTATCCCATTCCAAAATTGTTTGAAAGCCTCGTAAAAGAAAAAATATATTTTCTAGTAAAAGAGATTATTTTAAATAGGCAACATGGCTTCATGCGAGGTAGGTCAAGTTCTACTAACTTTACTTTATCTACAAATTATTTATTTACAAATCTAGAGCATCGCCTACAAGTTGATGTACTTTATACTGACTTTTGGAAAGCCTTTGATAGAGTGCATCACATTTTGCTTTTAAAAAAATGTAAATCCATGGGAATTTATTCAGCAATGCTAAAATGGTTTTCCAATTATCTAACGGGGTGGAAGTAAATGGTTAAGGTCGATAGTTATAACTCTCGCGTAATAAAGGTAACATGAGCGTGCCCCAAGGTAGCCACTTGGGCCCATTACTGTTTCTTTTATTTATTAACGATTTTCATGAAATATTTAAATTCTGCGAAACTCTAACATTCGCTGATGACTTTAAATTATAGGAAAATAGCCCAAAAATAAATAATAAAAACAAAAGTGAATCCAACATGGACCTGTCTGGTTCATCAAACAATGAGCTAAGAGAACAAATTGGAATTAAGGAAGGAATAGTAAAAATCAGATAATATCGACGTACAGTCCTAGTACAGATATAACTAGAGTACATGGAAGGAACATAACAAATATAAATGCACAAGAGGAAGGTTAGATCCTAAAACAAATGACTCTTGTCTAGATCACATATTTATACGATTACATAGAAATAACCACGTAGACTATAAAACAATGACGTACGACTTGAAAATAACTGACCATAATTTGACTAGTATTCAATTAAACTGCAAGATTGCCAGAACAAATAGAGTTGAAGTCAGCGAATTTAAAAAAATAGATTTTTATGTCTTAAATGAGTTTAAATTTTGAATTTTGGGACGAAGTCTATAATGCTACTGATCCTAATATTGGTTTTGATTTGTTTTTTAATAAGTTAAAATTCTATTTATCGTTATCTTGTCAAAGAAAAAATAAAATTTCAGTAAACTAAAACCCTTAAAGAACTGGATGTCTATTTCGTTACTTAAAAATATTAGCAAGAAAAAGAAAATTTGTTCACTTATCCAAAGGAAGCCAAATCACGCTAGGCTTAAGTTGTATTACGATAGAATAAGTCGGGAAATCAAATCAGAAATAATAACTTGCAAAACTAATTACTTTACCAGGAAACTAGCTTATGATGTTGAAAACTCTAAAAAGAATGGCAAATTGTCAACGAAATTTTAAACAAGAATAAAGCTCGAGCTGATATTGTTTTGTTGAATGAACACTCTGAGATTTCGAAGCCTTTAGAAGTTGCCAATCTATTTAACACTTTTTTTTTCCAAAATAGGTTCTAATCAGAAAAGTCCTAATGCTGACTCTGCGTATTTTGCCGATAATACTATACAGGTATCAAACCTCCAATCACAAAGTTTTGAAGAAGAATTTACACCCCTTGACATACAAAAAATTATAAATTATCTTAAGGCGTCTAGTTCTTCATCATCTGATAATGTATCAAGTAAGGTATTAAAAAATATTTCGTTTCAGATTTCAGACGTTCTATGTTTTATTTTTAACAATTGTGTGTTTAAAGGTGTTTTTCCGGACTGTCTCAAGAATGCAGTGGTAATACCTTTACATAAAAAGGATGAAACCAGGGTATTAAACAACTATCGCCCTATTTATCTCTTGTCAGTTTTTTCCAAAGTATTTGAAAAGGGTATAAAACGTAGAATGTCAGCCTCTCTAGATAAGGCCGACTTTTTTTTTCAGTTTGGCTTTCGAAATGGTAGATCTACGGAAAGTGCTTTATTGAAACTGACTGGAGAAATATATTATAGTTTGAATTCATCGTTAATCCCTGCTTGTATTTTTATTGATATAACGAAGGCCTTTGATATGGTTAACCACAATATACTTCTAAAGAAATTATTTTATGCGGGCTTTAGAGGTTTCATTCTTGAATGGTTAACTTCGTACTTATTAAATCGTAAGCAAGTGGTAAAAATTAAAAATGTATTCAGTTCCGTGAGCGTATCTAACATTGGTGTTCCTCAAGGCTCCGTATTGGGTCCGATATTGTTTCTTATATATATGAATTCGTTATTTATTCCGCCTTTAAATGGAAAAAATACAGCCTTCGCTGATGATAAAGCAATTTCCAATGCAAGCAACAATTATCTAAGTTTACTATCTGACGTTAATAATGATTTAGATAGTTTGAGAAGATGGTTGGAGAAACATAACTTACTTATAAGCAATAAAACCAAGTTTATGATATTCAACATCAAGGGTCTAATATATAAAGATTTACCTATATACTATCACTCCCCTCATTGCCAACGTTTTTCTTGACTCATTCAAATATGTCTGGTGTATCAACTTATAATGCAGATATAATCTGTAGTGAGGATTGTTTTAAAATAGAGTGTGTTGATAGTTTTAAATACCTAGGCATAATTTTGGACAGTAAATTATCTTGGACAGCACACACAACTTATCTTAAACAATATTTAAATAAAATCATTAGACACATGTACCATCTTAGCCTCTACTGCAATTTTAAAAATGGTCTACAATGGTCTTCCCAACTCAAAAATACAGTATGGAATATCATGTTGGGGTGGTGCCTATTATAATAAAATATAACCACTGTTAATTAAACAAAAACATGCATTAAGAATTATGACCAAAGTAAATCGTAGAACATCCAGTTTTGCAATTTTCAAATCCCTTAGTATTCTCCCACTAAGACATTTATACTGCTATAAGGTTTTAAGAATATTTTTTGACAACTCCGGCTACTACCATGAAAGACTTAATCAAAGGTACAAATTACGCATCAATTTCAAACACGTTGCCGCTATTCCAACTATACATAGGACTCATTTCTCACGTTTTTTTTATGTTACTGCCCCAGGTTTATTTAATTTATTACCTCTGAACCTTAGGTGTGAGAGAAGGAAAAAAGTATTTTTGAATTATGTTAAGAATTGGCTCTTCTCTTTTAATCATAATGAAATAGATTCGTTTTTTTCCCATGCTATAAATTTTCTTTTGATATCTTTTTATTTTTTATTTTTCTTTGTTATTTTTATTTTCTACTACTCCATTTATCTCTGAATTAATATTGTATTTCTTTTCCCCATCAATAATTTTGTATTAGTTGTTAATAAATTGATAGGTACTATCGCCACTTTTTTTTGACAATAGATAGTATGAAACTATTCCTTGCAAATTACACAAAGTATAGAATCAATTTGTAAATTAATCAAAATTATATGAAATTGTACCAAATATTTATGTTGTAAATTTTGTAAAGGAATAAAAGAAATCATTATTATTATTATTATTATTATTATTATTATTATTGTTATTATTATCTTAAGGACTCATTCAAAATCTGGACTAGTTGGAATTTATTCAGAAGTCAATAAACAAATAGCAAAAATAGAACGCTGGGTTTATCTTAGAGCTAGTATATTGGGATAATATTCCGCCTGACTTAAACTGTCAGCATCCTTTCCATATACTCTGACCTCCTAAACCGTCCTATATACCTGCTAACAGTAATTGGAGCCCATCTACATTAGATCTATTTGTAACTTATATATCTGAACTTTTTACTCCTCTATAACACTTAATGAACTCAACATAACACTTAATGAACTTAATTCCGATCTACCTGTAGTATGTAGTATTATTCTTTCCCCAGTGCAATATTCAAATTCTGTCTATGATGTGAAAAATGCTAACTGGAACTTATGTAAGAGTTTAATACATTCGAAACGTTTACAAATGCTATTCTGGAAGCCTTTTAGCAGTCAGTGCCTAAGAGAACGAACTTAAAACAGGCATCTAATGTGCTACCACACTTCATTCTTCAATTTATTAAGCTGAGAAATATTTGCAGATCCAGATGGAGGCGAACAAGGAATGTTGTCTACCTCATAGAATTTTAAAAAAATTAACTTCTTAGTTATATCTGGTATTGGAAACTTCAGAAATCCATCATAAAACGATAGACTCTTTACTTAAGAGAGAGGCAGTAAACCTTTTTGTTATTGGGTGAAGGTAATATTGGCCGCTGTGGCGTAATGGGTAGAGTGCGATACTCACAGGCCGAAGGGTGTAGGTTCAATTCCCAGTTCAACACAAATTTTTCGAATTCTTCATAACTGTATGAGCCCTAAAGCAAACAGCATTCAACTGTATGGATGTTTCAAATTGAGCCAAATCCAACAAAAGTTGCTTGCGCAAGTTACATGCAACAACAATGAGTTAGCGATTCCCGTTGCCCGGATGGACGGTCAACTCTTAACTGCAAAGCAAGCTATACCGCTTGCTTGGAGCAATGCCCTGCCTCGACTGTCAACACGGCTCGGGTTGCACTGAAGGAAGAGGCAATGTACTCACGAGTCAGCATAATGTCCCCCTCAGTAAATTATTATTGTTAACCTAGGGCATAAGTTAGAGTTAAGTATTGCATTTCGGCAGTCGAATTGGACACGCCAAAGCAAAATAAACTATTTTAAAACTTGATGAGAGTGTAACTAATTACTGGCGCAGTCGAAAACAACGAATCTACTGATAGATAGATTGTGAGTGAAAGTGGAAAATGAAGTTGAGTAAAGTAAATACTTAAAAATTAACAAAGAAACAAACAAAACACTTACAAATATTTCGCGACTTGTTTCATCAATATTAAAAAAAATTATATATCTCAAAGAAATCAAATTGAGCAGTGCTTGGCAGTAGTGATACAATTACTGGTACAAATGAATAAACCACAGTCACTTCGTGGAAAACTGGAAAAACAGTTACGATTCTCCGTTCGAGGGCAAACCAAGAGCTTTGGCCCCCAATTCATCGGTTCAGTGTACAGAGCTACAAGAGAATCCTACGAATCAGGATGAGGTTTACAACATTATCTTCAACCAGAAGATTACAGGTGATGCCAAGACATTCCCAGAAGTTGCACCACCAAATTCATGGGAGCAGTGTAAGACGTCGCTAAAAGTGCATTATCAGCCGAGGAAAGACATCTTTACAATAAGCGAGGATATTAATAAAGTAAAGATAAGTACAACTCACGAACTATGTCACAATGTTACGTTTCTAGTGAATGACATAGCGGAATGTGGCGTATTCAGTCACGATAAGGTGGATGTAATGAACCATTTAAGTAGTGTATTAGCCCTAAAAATTAAAAAATTAAAAATTAAAAGTGGACAAGGAGTCTTAGGTCCAAAAATATAAATTCAGGATCGGCCATATTGTTTTTGATTTGGTTGGTTTGATTAAGGTTGGTACGCACGTACGAGGGACATTCAATATATTCTCGGTATCGGGTTGAAGCTATATATAAATTGACTTATTTATCAAGTAGTACTATTATCTTAGTGCATTCATGTAAAATATCATGTTAGTGTAATTATTACGAAGGTTACCTTTTATTTTCCGGGATTCGGTAACCCAATTCTAACGTTAAGTTTGCAATTTTTGGTATTTTACGTACTCAGAACGTTTTGACATACGAGCCCTATTTGTATTACTTACAGTTCCTTAAAAGATTCATCTCACCCAAAAAATGGAATTAAATTGTGAAAATTTCCATGCTATTATTTTTTACAACAACAGTACATCGATGAACAATACATTCGATGTTTGGCGATGAAGCTCCATCCAGAACCAATGTTCATCGATGGTATGGTGAATTCAATAAAAAAAAAAAATCTTCTCAAATTTCGCCGGTCGGAGTCGGCAAAAAACTATAGGTCTACAGTTCATAGCTATAGGTCTTTCTACTCGTGAGAGAACAGCAGCGCACACAACACCAGTAGTCGATGGGTTCTGGTCCCCCTGTGGACTGTCGAGCCAACAATTATTATTATCATGGTGATTTCAACCGAGGTTGTAGTTCACTCCAAGACGAATTTCGGGAAGGTCATCCAAAATCAGTTGTTGTTTCGGAAACCATTGATGCTGTTCGCCAACTGATAAAGCAAGATCATCATGTGACCTTTTGTGAGATTAAGACTACCTTAGGCAATAGTGGGACCAGCATACATTCAATATTGCATGAACATTTGACCGTCAAAAAAATTTGTTCGCGTTGGATGCCACACAATTTGTCTATCACTCAAAAAAAGGCTCGTGTCGATTGGTCAAAAGAAAAGCTTCAAAAATACGATCGCAGTGCTTCAAAACACGTCTATGACATCGTGTATGACATCATCCTATCCCATTCCAAAATTGTTTGAAAGCCTCGTAAAAGAAAAAATATATTTTCTAGTAAAAGAGATTATTTTAAATAGGCAACATGGCTTCATGCGAGGTAGGTCAAGTTCTACTAACTTTACTTTATCTACAAATTATTTATTTACAAATCTAGAGCATCGCCTACAAGTTGATGTACTTTATACTGACTTTTGGAAAGCCTTTGATAGAGTGCATCACATTTTGCTTTTAAAAAAATGTAAATCCATGGGAATTTATTTAGCAATGCTAAAATGGTTTTCCAATTATCTAACGGGGTGGAAGTAAATGGTTAAGGTCGATAGTTATAACTCTCGCGTAATAAAGGTAACATGAGCGTGCCCCAAGGTAGCCACTTGGGCCCATTACTGTTTCTTTTATTTATTAACGATTTTCATGAAATATTTAAATTCTGCGAAACTCTAACATTCGCTGATGAATTAAATTATAGGAAAATAGCCCAAAAATAAATAATAAAAACAAAAGTGAATCCAACATGGACCTGTCTGATTCATCAAACAATGAGCTAAGAGAAAAAATTGGAATTAAGGAAGGAATAGTAAAAATCAGATAATATCGGCGTACAGTCCTAGTACAGATATAACTAGAGTACATGGAAGGAACATAACAAATATAAATGCACAAGAGGAAGGTTAGATCCTAAAACAAATGACTCTTGTCTAGATCACATATTTATACGATTACATAGAAATAACCACGTAGACTATAAAACAATGACGTACGACTTGAAAATAACTGACCATAATTTGACTAGTATTCAATTAAACTGCAAGATTGCCAGAACAAATAGAGTTGAAGTCAGCGAATTTAAAAAAATAGATTTTTATGTCTTAAATGAGTTTAAATTTTGAATTTTGGGACGAAGTCTATAATGCTACTGATCCTAATATTGGTTTTGATTTGTTTTTTAATAAGTTAAAATTCTATTTATCGTTATCTTGTCAAAGAAAAAATAAAATTTCAGTAAACTAAAACCCTTAAAGAACTGGATGTCTATTTCGTTACTTAAAAATATTAGCAAGAAAAAGAAAATTTGTTCACTTATCCAAAGGAAGCCAAATCACGCTAGGCTTAAGTTGTATTACGATAGAATAAGTCGGGAAATCAAATCAGAAATAATAACTTGCAAAACTAATTACTTTACCAGGAAACTAGCTTATGATGTTGGAAACTCTAAAAAGAATGGCAAATTGTCAACGAAATTTTAAACAAGAATAAAGCTCGAGCTGATATTGTTTTGTTGAATGAACACTCTGAGATTTCGAAGCCTTTAGAAGTTGCCAATCTATTTAACACTTTTTTTTTCCAAAATAGGTTCTAATCAGAAAAGTCCTAATGCTGACTCTGCGTATTTTGCCGATAATACTATACAGGTATCAAACCTCCAATCACAAAGTTTTGAAGAAGAATTTACACCCCTTGACATACAAAAAATTATAAATTATCTTAAGGCGTCTAGTTCTTCATCATCTGATAATGTATCAAGTAAGGTATTAAAAAATATTTCGTTTCAGATTTCAGACGTTCTATGTTTTATTTTTAACAATTGTGTGTTTAAAGGTGTTTTTCCGGACTGTCTCAAGAATGCAGTGGTAATACCTTTACATAAAAAGGATGAAACCAGGGTATTAAACAACTATCGCCCTATTTATCTCTTGTCAGTTTTTTCCAAAGTATTTGAAAAGGGTATAAAACGTAGAATGTCAGCCTCTCTAGATAAGGCCGACTTTTTTTTTTCAGTTTGGCTTTCGAAATGGTAGATCTACGGAAAGTGCTTTATTGAAACTGACTGGAGAAATATATTATAGTTTGAATTCATCGTTAATCCCTGCTTGTATTTTTATTGATATAACGAAGGCCTTTGATATGGTTAACCACAATATACTTCTAAAGAAATTATTTTATGCGGGCTTTAGAGGTTTCATTCTTGAATGGTTAACTTCGTACTTATTAAATCGTAAGCAAGTGGTAAAAATTAAAAATGTATTCAGTTCCGTGAGCGTATCTAACATTGGTGTTCCTCAAGGCTCCGTATTGGGTCCGATATTGTTTCTTATATATATGAATTCGTTATTTATTCCGCCTTTAAATGGAAAAAATACAGCCTTCGCTGATGATAAAGCAATTTCCAATGCAAGCAACAATTATCTAAGTTTACTATCTGACGTTAATAATGATTTAGATAGTTTGAGAAGATGGTTGGAGAAACATAACTTACTTATAAGCAATAAAACCAAGTTTATGATATTCAACATCAAGGGTCTAATATATAAAGATTTACCTATATACTATCACTCCCCTCATTGCCAACGTTTTTCTTGACTCATTCAAATATGTCTGGTGTATCAACTTATAATGCAGATATAATCTGTAGTGAGGATTGTTTTAAAATAGAGTGTGTTGATAGTTTTAAATACCTAGGCATAATTTTGGACAGTAAATTATCTTGGACAGCACACACAACTTATCTTAAACAATATTTAAATAAAATCATTAGACACATGTACCATCTTAGCCTCTACTGCAATTTTAAAAATGGTCTATAATGATCTTCCCAACTCAAAAATACAGTATGGAATATCATGTTGGGGTGGTGCCTATTATAATAAAATATAACCACTGTTAATTAAACAAAAACATCCAGTTTTGCAATTTTCAAATCCCTTAGTATTCTCCCACTAAGACATTTATACTGCTATAAGGTTTTAAGAATATTTTTTGACAACTCCGGCTACTACCATGAAAGACTTAATCAAAGGTACAAATTACGCATCAATTTCAAACACGTTGCCGCTATTCCAACTATACATAGGACTCATTTCTCACGTTTTTTTTATGTTACTGCCCCAGGTTTATTTAATTTATTACCTCTGAACCTTAGGTGTGAGAGAAGGAAAAAAGTATTTTTGAATTATGTTAAGAATTGGCTCTTCTCTTTTAATCATAATGAAATAGATTCGTTTTTTTTCCCATGCTATAAATTTTCTTTTGATATCTTTTTATTTTTTATTTTTCTTTGTTATTTTTATTTTCTACTACTCCATTTATCTCTGAATTAATATTGTATTTCTTTTCCCCATCAATAATTTTGTATTAGTTGTTAATAAATTGATAGGTACTATCGCCACTTTTTTTTGACAATAGATAGTATGAAACTATTCCTTGCAAATTACACAAAGTATAGAATCAATTTGTAAATTAATCAAAATTATATGAAATTGTACCAAATATTTATGTTGTAAATTTTGTAAAGGAATAAAAGAAATCATTATTATTATTATTATTATTATTATTATTATTATTATTATTGTTATTATTATCTTAAGGACTCATTCAAAATCTGGACTAGTTGGAATTTATTCAGAAGTCAATAAACAAATAGCAAAAATAGAACGCTGGGTTTATCTTAGAGCTAGTATATTGGGATAATATTCCGCCTGACTTAAACTGTCAGCATCCTTTCCATATACTCTGACCTCCTAAAACGTCCTATATACCTGCTAACAGTAATTGGAGCCCATCTACATTAGATCTATTTGTAGCTTATATATCTGAACTTTTTACTCCTCTATAACACTTAATGAACTCAACATAACACTTAATGAACTTAATTCCGATCTACCTGTAGTATGTAGTATTATTCTTTCCCCAGTGCAATATTCAAATTCTGTCTATGATGTGAAAAATGCTAACTGGAACTTATGTAAGAGTTTAATACATTCGAAACGTTTACAAATGCTATTCTGGAAGCCTTTTAGCAGTCAGTGCCTAAGAGAACGAACTTAAAACAAGCATCTAATGTGCTACCACACTTCATTCTTCAATTTATTAAGCTGAGAAATATTTGCAGATCCAGATGGAGGCGAACAAGGAATGTTGTCTACCTCATAGAATTTAAAAAAAATTAACTTCTTAGTTAAATCTGGTATTGGAAACTTCAGAAATCCATCATAAAACGATAGACTCTTTACTTAAGAGAGAGGCAGTAAACCTTTTTGTTATTGGGTGAAGGTAATATTGGCCGCTGTGGCGTAATGGGTAGAGTGCGATACTCACAGGCCGAAGGGTGTAGGTTCAATTCCCAGCTCAACACAAATTTTTCGAATTCTTCATAACTGTATGAGCCCTAAAGCAAACAGCATTCAACTGTATGGATGTTTCAAATTGAGCCAAATCCAACAAAAAATTGCTTGCGCAAGTTACATGCAACAACAATGAGTTAGCGATTCCCGTTGCCCGGATGGACGGTCAACTCTTAACTGCAAAGCAAGCTATACCGCTTGTTTGGAGCAATGCCCTGCCTCGACTGTCAACACGGCTCGGGTTGCACTGAAGGAAGAGGCAATGTACTCACGAGTCAGCATAATGTCCCCCTCAGTAAATTATTATTGTTAACCTAGGGCATAAGTTAGAGTTAAGTATTGCATTTCGGCAGTCGAATTGGACACGCCAAAGCAAAATAAACTATTTTAAAACTTGATGAGAGTGTAACTAATTACTGGCGCAGTCGAAAACAACGAATCTACTGATAGATAGATTGTGAGTGAAAGTGGAAAATGAAGTTGAGTAAAGTAAATACTTAAAAATTAACAAAGAAACAAACAAAACACTTACAAATATTTCGCGACTTGTTTCATCAATATTAAAAAAAATTATATATCTCAAAGAAATCAAATTGAGCAGTGCTTGGCAGTAGTGATACAATTACTGGTACAAATGAATAAACCACAGTCACTTCGTGGAAAACTGAAAAAACAGTTACGATTCTCCGTTCGAGGGCAAACCAAGAGCTTTGGCCCCCAATTCATCGGTTCAGTGTACAGAGCTACAAGAGAATCCTACGAATCAGGATGAGGTTTACAACATTATCTTCAACCAGAAGATTACAGGTGATGCCAAGATATTCCCAGAAGTTGCACCACCAAATTCATGGGAGCAGTGTAAGACGTCGCTAAAAGTGCATTATCAGCCGAGGAAAGACATCTTTACAATAAGCGAGGATATTAATAAAGTAAAGATAAGTACAACTCACGAACTATGTCACAATGTTACGTTTCTAGTGAATGACATAGCGGAATGTGGCGTATTCAGTCACGATAAGGTGGATGTAATGAACCATTTAAGTAGTGTATTAGCCCTAAAAATTAAAAGTGTAACAGCTGGTGCTTTATGCGCTGAACTGTTTCTTCTTCTTCTTCTTCTTGTGGCGCTACAGTCCGGGGTGGACCTGGGCCTCAACCAACATGCCTCTCCAGCCAGCACGATCTTTCGCCAGCTGTCTCCAGTTGCGCACTCCAAGTTGGTTGAGATCCTTCTCCACTTGTGTGAGCCACTTTAGTCTAGGTCGTCCTCTGTTGCGTTGTCCCAATGGCTCGGATTCAAAGACTTTTCGGGCCGGAGCACTGGTGTCCATACGCTCTACATGGCCTAGCCATCTTAAGCGTTGTATCCGTAGACGCTTGATCAGGCGCATGTCGCTGTACAGCCTATAGAGTTCGTCATTAAATCTTCTCCTCCAGATGCCATCAACGCAAACAGGACAAAAATCGCACGCAAAACTTTTCTCTCGAAAAGACTAAGGGCTTCCTCATCCGCCTTTGCTAACGTCCAAGATTCTGCGCCATATAGTAGGACGGGGATGATCAATCTGTTACATAAAGCGAGCTTAGTCCTTCGAGAGAGGGCTTTATTAGTCAATTGCCTCTTGAGCCCAAAGAAACAGTGATTGGCAAGAGTGATTCTGCGTTTGATTTCGGTACTGATGTTGTTGTCCCTGTTTACCGCGGAGCCGAGGTAGATGAAGTCCTTAACTACCTCGAAGTTTCTGCTGCCTAGTGTGACGCTCCGTCCGAGATGTCGATGTTGTGTGTCCTTCCTTGATGACAGCATGTACTTCGTTTTGCCCTCATTTACCACTAGACCCATTTTAGCCGCTTCCGCTTAATGCCAGCAAACTCCTCATCACGTCAATGTCATCAGCGTAAGCTAACAATTGAACTGACTTCTGGAAGATCGTGCCTCTGGTGTTGACTTGTGAGTTACGCACGATCTTCTCGAGGATGATGTTAAAGAAGTCACATGACAGTGCGTCGCCTTGTCTAAAAACTTTCTGTGAGTTCGGTACCAACCTTGACGGAGCAGCGAGAGTTCTCCATCGTCATCCTACACAATCGGACGAGTTTGGTAGGAATGCCAAAACTAGACATGGCACTGTATAGCTCGTCTCTATGCACACTGTCATATGCAGCCTTGAAATCGACGAATAGGTGGTGAGTGTCAATTTGCATTTCTTGGGTCTTTTCCAGGATCTGCCGTAATGTGAAGATCTGGTCTATTGTGGACTTCCCTGACCTGACACCACACTGATAGGGACCTATCAGGTTATGGACAAATGGTTTCAGACGCTCACACAATACGGCAGAGAGGATCTTGTATGCGATGTTCAGGACACTAATCCCTCTGTAGTTGCCGCAGTCAAAGGGGTCTCCTTTTTTGTGGACCGTGCAAACGACGCTGAGATTCCACTCATCGGGCATGCTTTCCTCCGACCATATCTTACAGATGAGCTGGTGCATGCGCCCAACCAGGTCATCTCCAGCTGCTTTAAATAGTTCTGTGGACAGTCCGTCCGCTCCAGCAGCTTTGTTCGACTTTAGCTTGGATATTGCTATCTTCACCTCGTCTTAGTCGGGGGGACAGAATGCTTGTCTATCATCGTCCAAATTGAGTGGAACATTCTGCCTAACAGCGGGATTTGGGTCGTCATCGCCGTTTAGGAGTCGGCAGAAATTATCGTTCCAGATTCTCAGCACAGACTGCGACTCTACTACTAGTTGTCCATTTTTTTCCTGTCAGGCCTTGGTCCGAACCTTGTATCCTCCGGATAGCTGTTTTACCTTTCGGTAAAACTTTCGGACTTCATTCCTGCCAAAGCACTTTTCCATTTCCTCGACCGCTCGCTTCTCATGCTCCTTCTTCTTCCTTCTGAGAAGCCGGTGCTCTTCCCTTCTTCTCTGTGCGTAGAGTTCACGAACAGCCCGCGTTGTTCGATGCAGCGTCGCCTTATAGGCGTCTTGTTTAGCTGCGTGCGCTTCTTGACAACGTTTCCATTCTTCTTCTATGCTTAGTGTAGGAAGCGTCGAACTCTGAGCGAGTTTCCGGGAGACTCGGTCGGCAAAGTTCCCAGCAATCAGCTGCGATTGTAGCTTTTCGACGTCAAACCGTTTTGGCCTTTCTCGACTCCGTTGCTCTCTCGATATCCGGGTTCTTACCTTGGCTACAACAAGGTGATGATCCGAGTCAATGTTTGCACCTCGGAAGGTTCGGACATCGAGAATGCTGGAGGAGTATCTGACGTCGATCGCAACGTGATCAATCTGGTTGACGGTTGATTGATCAGGAGATCGCCAGGTTCCTTTATGAATGTCCAGGTGTGGGAACCGCGTGCTAGCCACAGAGAGGTTTCGCCCCGAGGCGAAGTCCAAGAGCCTGAGTCCGTTTCCGGATGTGTTGTCGTGCAGGCTGTGTTTACCGATGACTCCAGCAAAGATGTCCTCCTTTCCCAGCTGAGCGTTGAAATCTCCTAGAATGAACTTGGTGTCATAGCTGGGGCATCGATCGTATGTTCTTTCTAGGAGATCATAGAAGTCATCCTTGATGTTGTCATCCTTCTCCTCTGTTGGGGCGTGAGCGCATATTAGGCTGATGTTCCCGAATTTAGCCTTGATGCGGATTGTCATGAGGCGTTCGCTGACTGGGTCGTAGCTCAAGACTTTTTGCCTAAGTCTGCCTCGAACAACAAATCCGCATCCGAGTAAGCGCTGCCTTCTCTCTCTATAGCAATTGCTGTAGTAGATATCGCAGTTCTTCATCGCTTTTATGCCAGGCCCATCCCATCGCACTTCCTGGATGGCGGTTATGTCAGCTTTGTAGCTGTCAAGGGCCTCCGCAAGTTGTTCGGCTGCACGTGGCCTGTTAAGGGACCTCACATTCCACGTGCAAAACCGAAAATCTTTGTCCTTTAAAAGTTTGCTGGGGTCGTCAACAGTTAATCCCTTGTCATCCGAGGCTTATCGGGTTTTCTGAACTATATTATTTTTACGTGGTGAGGAAGTTACCTTCACGCACAACCCACTGACTGGTAGGCCAGGCCCATTATTTAAATCCTCGGGCAGAGGAGGTCGCTGCATACATTAGTTCACCATACAACGGCTGTTGTGATGGCTATGCAGGGGGCGCCGCGTGGAGGCTGTGTGTCAACTTGACCTGTGCACTAACGAGGATTGCCTTGGCAGCTCGACATGTTGAGCGCAATCAACGACGTTACCTCGCTTGCATAGGCCCATGCCCCCGCGCTGAACTGTTTGTTAAATTTAATTTAGAAGATATCAGACTAGTTCTGAATAAATATATTGGTCGAGACAGTTCTAATTTAAAAATATGTTAGCCAGGTGCATTCAGGAATCAAAATCCACAAAACAGAATGCAAAGTAGTTTAAGTTACAGGGCACATAATTCAAATAACCAGCGAAATAATAGGAATTTCAACCATTAAAATGCAAGGTGTAATAATAGAACTCAAAATAGAACAAAAATATCAAAAAATGGCGATCTAGTAAGCACAAGTAATGTTGACATGAACGAAATAGGATATGAGGAGTTTTTTACAAATTTGCCTTGGAGAAGAACAAAATGTATATTTCTTTCTATTCTTAAATTTCAAGATAATAAATATACAGCACTTGTAGACACAAGATCAACAGTTAGTTTCTTAAATTCAAAAAGTGTAGGAAAAAGTGTATATGAATCAACCAGAGGAACAGCAAAGTCACATACAGTAGAAGGAGAAGTTAGAAAAATTACTGTGTATGTAAAAACCACTTGAACCGATGAATTCAAACAGCCGAATAATGCTAGGATAAAGTGGATTAAAATATATTAAAACAGTACGATTTTTTATTAGGCATGGACTGGACAGAAAAGAATGTAAAATTGATAGATATAGAAAATAAAGATTTAGTTTGAATTTTTTTTTTTGTTTTTATAATTGACGCGTGCAAAATAGGTTGCGAGTACACTTAAGTGACCGGATGATAGAGGAAGAAAGGGAGAGGAGGTACCGATGCACATTGGTTTTAAACGCCTGTGGATTGTAATGAGGAGGAAAAATCGAGGTGGGAAAAGCATTCGTGTAGGGCGGCTAAAGAACGAGTCTCTGAATTTGACTGTACGTCCAAAAGAGGGCTTGAGGGTGAATTGGTGAGCATTCCTAGCGAGGTGTATTGCGGGTGAATTCTTGAAGGGAAGGAATGCAACTGACTAGTTCATCTGAGCATTCTTTGTTAAAATAGCGATAAAAGAGTGACAACGACTCGACATTACGTCAGTGTTCTAACGAGTCAATCGACTTCGCAATATTACCGTCACCTATAAGTTTTATCGCTCGCTTTTGAATTCTAACCAGCAGGTGCAGGGAGGTCTTAAAAGCACCTGACCAAATAGGAGTGTTATACTCAAGTTTTGGGCGTATGTAGGCCTTGTATATTGTAGCCAGATCAGAGGGGGTGAAGTACTTCCTGCATCGTTTAAGGAAGCCTAGACATTTCGCAGCATTTTTGGCGACCTCAAATATGTGATCGTTCCAACTAATTGTTAGGTTGATACACACACCGAGGATGGAAAGTCTTTCGGTTTCAACAACACAAGTGCCGTCCATGGCTAACGGCTGATTATTTTGTGATCGCTTTAACGACAGTAGACAGCACTGGGTTTTGAAAGCATTAAATTTCATTCCATTCTTATTTCCCCAATCGATTATGCTGTCAAGGTCGGAATTTAATGTGCTTAACATACGCTGCCGTTCCGATTCTATGGCCGAAGTGGAGGGACGTGAACCAAGGAACGAATATAAAAAGCTAAGGGTACTGTCATCAGCGAAGGAATAAACAGGATTAGAAGTAACAGACAAGAGATCATTTATAAAAATGAGGAAGAGCGTCGGAGACGGGGAACACCAACATTAATATGGTGAATATCAGACTTGAATCCATCCAAAACGACTTGCATTGAACGATTCGACAGGTAATTTCTAATCCATTGAAGAAGAGACTCATCGATCCCAAAAGCACGCATTTTCGACAAGAGACCAGACCAGACCCTGTCAAATGACTTTGAAATATCAAGCGCAACAATCTTGCTTTCTCCTACATTGTGCAAAAATTGGTTCCACTTTTCAGTGAGATATGCCATCAGATCACTAGCGGAAGTTAAGAAGCTTCCGGGACTCAAGATATTTCATAAGCTGACGGCTCATCAGCGTTTCCATGACCTTGGAGAGAAGGGACGTTAGTGCTATGGGTCGGTAGGAGGTGGGTAACGAACATTCGCCCTTTTTAGGGACGGGCTGGACAAATGCAGTTTTCCACTTACTCGGAAAGAGCCCTGAAGAGTAGGACAGATGGAACAGGGGGTATACCATCCGGACCAGCGGATTTGTGTATGTTTAGATCTTTAAGTACTCTTGCTACTGTACGAGTGCGAAAATGGATTTCCGCATGGAGAAATTTACACTCTCAAGTACAGGCGGGGACAAAGTGCTATCTGGCAGCGTTTAGCTGGCTGCAAAGTGTGCAGCAAGCAGATTAGCTTTGTCCAAAGAGCTGACAGCTGGAATGTAATTGCAAATAAGCGTTGGGATCGAAGACGAGGCTGAATTCCTTATGTTTTTTACGAAAGACCAAACGCTTCTGCTACCCTTGGGGCATTGTAGAACGTTTTGCCTCAACTTTTGGTCAAAGGAGAATTTAGCACTTCTTATTAATGCATTACAGTCATTTCGGATCCGTTTGAACTTATTCCGGGCTTCCTCAGAAGGGTTGGCTTTATAATCCCGGAAACTCAACTCTCTCATCCTGATAGCCTCTTTGCAGCTCAAGTCGTACCACGCGTTTCCCTTAGGCTTGATGCTCTTCACTCTGTGAGGAATGAAGAACCTCATGCCCAGCGAAATAATGTTTGTGATCGCATCAGTAGCGGCATCCACGTCACTATCGAGGAAGCATAGTGACCAGTTAAAATTCCTAAAGAAGTTATTAAGTCCGCTGCAGTTGGTTTTCTCGTAGAGCCATACTGTTCTTTTCGGAATTTGTTCTCTAACTGTGTGGGAGGAGTACGAGAACTTGGCTGACACGACACAGTGGTTGGACGAGCCTAGAGGCGACAATATATCAATTGAATATTTTTCCGGATGAGAGGTGAGAAACAGATCCAAGGTGTTGGCGGTATGATCTGCAATGTTAGGTATTCGTGTTAGCCCATTCACAAGCTGTGTTAAATTATTTACCTCAGCGAAGATTTCAACATACCTTCCTTCGGGTGTTGTCTGGCCTGAATGTCGAAGCCAAGTAGAATTGTGTACATTGAAATCGCCCGCAATAGCCATTTCAGTGCGAGGATACAGGAATACAATTCTTGTGATGGAGTCGGACTGCGCATCAAACTCGTTATAAGTTGAGTTGCTGTTCAGGTTTGGACTTCTATAGATAAAGCAGTAGTGGATTAAATGCTTACGGACAAAGAGTTTTAACAACAGGAAATTTAATTCCGGATTGGAACAGTGGCCAAATTGTGGTTGAATTTGTCAAGCACCATCACTACGCACATAAACGGCGAGACCGCGGTGTAAAAAGAATAAGGGCACCAAGCTATATGCAGGCAGGTTCAAATCAGATAAATTGGTATTCTCACCCACCTGTGTTTCGCTCAGCGCCAAAACAGCTAGTTTATGACGAGAGAGGTGGACGTAAACGGCAAAGAGATTAGTTCTTATTCCGCGAATGTTGCTCACGTCAACACGAAATTGCCTCCTCATGTCAGTCGTAGGCATCTGAAAACCAACTCCGACAATGCAGTTGGTGAAAGTAAGCAGAGTTCTTAAGTGTAAATTCTGCGTTTAGCTTCGCAAAACAGATCAATGTAGCTGTTATGCCTGTACATTGACTTGAATTGGTCCACTAACAAAAATTCACACTTCCGAATCCGCTATGTCATGTGCTACCACACTTCATTCTTCAATTTATTGAGCTGAGAAATATTTGCAGATCCAGATGGAGGGGCACAAGGAATGCTGTCTACCTCATTTAAAAAAAATTAACTTCTTAGTCAAATCTGCTATTGGAAGCTTCTGAAATCCATCATAAAACGATAGATTCTTTACTTTAGCGAAAGGCATTAAACCTTTTTGGAATTGGGTGAAGGTAATAGTCGCCGCCGTTGCGTAATGGGTAGAGTGCAATGCCCACACGCCGAAGGGTGTAGTTTTGATTCCCAGATCAACATCAATTTTTCGAATTTTTCACGGCACCACCTCTTTCGAGCTGCTGACAACACTCAAAGAGTAATAACTGTCTAAGAAAGCTTCTCAAATTTCGCCGTTCGGAGTCGGCAAAAAATGTAGGTCCCTTCTACTCGTGAGACAACAGTAGCGCGCAGTTGATAGGCCCTGGTCCCCCTTTGGACTGTAGCGCCAACAATTATTATTATTATTAGTCGGCAAAAAACTGTAGATCCCTTCTACTCGTGAGAGGAACAGTAGCGCTCACAACACGAGATGTTGAATAGCAGGCTAGGCCCTGGTCCCCCTTTGGACTGTAGCGCAAACAATTATTATGTTTAATAGGGAAATAAGTAATAGGGTAATAGGGCCGCCGTGGCGTTGTGGGTAGAGTGCGACTCTCACACGCTGAAGGGTCTAGGTTCGATAGCCTGCCGAACACCTCGTAATTTTCACGGCACCATCTCTTTCGAGCTGCTGAAAGCTCAAAGAGTAATAACTGTTTAAGAAAGCTCCCCAAAATCCACCGATCGGAGTCGGCAAAAAACTGAAGGTCCCTTCTACTCGTGAGAGAACAGTAGCGCACACAACACGAGTAGTTGAGTGAATAGTTTTCTTGGAACAAATTAAAACATTTTGTACAACAATAATTTCATGCTTATTATGTCCAAAGGCAATTTAAATTAGATAAGATATAGATTAACTTAGATTTAAGTTACCTAGATTTAAGTATTTTCCTAGGATTTATCCATATATTATATTCAGTTTAATAAAAATGCAAAACGAAAAAAAAAAGAAAAAAAACACGAGTAGTTGATGTCCAAGCTAGGCTCTGGTCCCCCTGTGGATTGTCGAGCCAGCAATTATTATTATTATAATAAGGAAAAAGCATACCTACATTATTCCTCTGAAGGTAGATAACTCTGAGATACTCTCTTGTTCAGAAAAAACCAATACGCTTGCTAACCACTTTTCTATAAGTCATTCGATATAAAACAACATTTTTCCAACCACGGACATTAAATCTTCCGTCGAGCAATCAATTCATTTTCTTAATACATAAACAACAATCGGCGATTTCAATAGTATTTCAATCACTGAACTAACACATGTTATAGACAGCTTAAAAGAAACTAAGTTGACTTAACTGAATAAATGTTGTCTTACTTTTGGACATTTTCCAAACTATTAGAAAACTGCCAAGTTAATTTCAATCTTGAAGCCCTGCAAGTGTCTTGAAAAAATCATAAAAAACGAGTTGTGTTTTTAATCGAGGTAAGTTCAATTAAACCCCCTAAGCAATTCGGTTTTAGATCTTTTCGCAATACTACAAACCAAGTGCATCGTATCACACGTGATATCAAATATTTATTTATTTATTTATTTAAGTATTTATTTCTTTATTAAATTTTTTAATAATAATTGTTGGCACGGCAGGCCACAGGGGGACCAGGGCTTAGCTTGCTAAGCAACTACTCGTGCTGTGCGTGCTACTGCTCTCTCACGAGTAGAAGGGACCTTTTCTGCCGGCTCCAAACGACGAAGTTTGAGAAGCTTTCTTAGTCCGTTAATACACTTTGAATGTTATCAGCAGCTCGAAAGAGGTGATGCCGTGAAAATTTCGAGGTGTTCAACCGGGAATCGAATCTAGGCCCTTCTGCATGTGAACGTCGCATTGTACCCACTCCTCCACGGCGGCTACTTGTTTGTTTGTATTTATTTATTGGATTTATTAATCTTTATTTGTTTATCTATTTATTTATTTGTTTATTCATTTATTAATTTGTTTATTCATGTATTTATATATATATATATATATATATATTTTTTTATTTATTTATTCATTTTTTTAATTTATTTATTTATATATTTAATAATTTATTTATTTATTTATTAATTTATTTATTCATTTATTAATTTGTATATTCGTGTATTTAGTAACTTATTTCTTTATTTATTTATTTTTTATTTATTTATTTATCTATTTATTTATTTATTTATTTATTTATTTATCTATTTATTTATTTATTTATTTAATTATTTTTTTATTTGCTTATTCATTTCTTTATTTATTTATTTATTTATTCATTCATTTATTTATTTACTATTTATTGCCATAGCTTCAATACCAATTAACAATAGAACCATTGTTTTATGACTGAGTTTGGCAACTTTTTCTCTCTTCCCTCCAAACTTATATGTATTACTTTTTCTTTCTCTCGTTGCAATGAAGGTTTTTTTGTGGCTTTTCCTTCTAAATTTGAAAAATTATGTGATATTATTTTAAACAATTGTATTTATATTATAGCAATAAGGTACTTTTACCATATCTCTGTTTTAAAATTGTATGAATTGTAGATTTTATACCACAATAAAATAAATGTAAATGTAAATGTAAATGTACAGCGAGTGCAGTTCGCTTCCCTCCTCTCTCCCTCCTTCACAAGCCACTGATTTGATACATGAAAAAATGTATGCCATCTGGTAGACTTGAGCTGGCTGCTAAGTGCGCAGCTATCAGATATGCTTTAAATAAACAGCCGACAGCTGGAATGTTTGTAAATGAGCGTTAGGATTGAATACAAGGCGAAAACCTTATTCTCTTGGGACACTGCTACACTTTTTGTCTCAGCTTTTGGTCACAGGAGTATTTAAAACTTTTGATTAATACATTGCAGTCATAATATGGCCTTTTGAACTTTTTTTCCGATTTTCCTCAGAAGGGTTGGCTTTGAAAGACCAGAGAGCAAAAAGGTCATCTCAACCTGACGATCTATTCGGGACTCAAGCCAGATAACGCATTTGTCTTAGGAATGAAGAATTTCATGCCCAGAAAAATAATGTGATCGTATCAGCAGCCTTCAATATATTCTCGGAATCGGGTTGAAGCTATGGTTATATATAATATATAAATTGACTTCTTCATCAAGTAGTACTATTATTTTAGAGCATTCATGCAAAATTTCATGTTAATGTGATTATTACGCAGGTTGCCTTTTATATTTCGGGATTGGTTAACCCTTATGTTGCAATCTGACAACTGCCAATTCTAAAGTAAAATTTGCAACTTTTGGTGTTTTACGTACTCAGAACGTTTTGACATACGAGCCCTATTTGTATTATTTACAGTAACTTAAAAGATTCATCTCACCCAAAAACTGGAATTAAATTGTGAAAATTTCCGTGCTATTATTTTTTACAACTTTCGGCTTGGATTAACTCAACAACAGCATATTCATGAACTTTATTCAATTTCCGACGATGAAGCTCCATCCAGAACCAGTGTTTATCGATGGTATGGCGAATTAAAAAAAAAAAAGCTTCTCCAATTGCGACGGTAGGAGTCGGCAAAAAAGGTCCCTTCTACTCGTGAGAGAACAGTAGCGCGCACAACACGAGTAGTCGATGAGTCCTGGTCCCCCTTTGGACTGTCAAGCCAACAATTATTATTATTATTATGGTGATTTCAACTGAGGTTGTAGTTCCCTGCAAGACAAATTTCGGGAAGGTCATCCAAAATCAGTTGTTGTTTCGGAAACCATTGATGCTGTGCGCCAACTGATATTGCAAGATCGTCATGTGACCTGTTGTGATATTAAGACTACCTTATGCAATAGTGGGACCAGCATTCATTCAATATTGCATGAACATTTGACCGTCAAAAAATTTATTCGCGTTGGATGCCACACAATTTGTCAATTGATAAAAAAATGGCTCTTGTCGATTGTTCGAAAGAAATGCTCCAAAAATACGATCACGGTGCTTCAAAACACATCTATGACATCTCCATCCAGTTTAAAGACCATCATTATCCGTTAGTAAGACGATATTTGGAATATGCATCCATTGTCTGGGATTCATCTTACGATAATCAAAAACTTAGACTCGAACGAGTTCAAAAGAATTCCACGAGATATGATTTCCGAAAGTTGTATTTCTTTAAAGATCTTACTAATTATGATGAAAGATGCAGAACAATAGGCTTGCAAACCTTAAGTTCCAGGCGCAAGGTAACGTCAGTCATGTTTATTCGTGATATTATTGATCATGTATGATATATGATGATATATCAGTTAAATTCACCAGAATTACTTTTTCTCATATATATATATGCTCCCCAAAGATCTGTACGGGCTTACTTTTTGATAAAAGGCATAGAACCAATTTTGGTCGCAATGAACCTATTTCAAGGTGTATATATACATTTTATGATCTTTGCAACGAATTTGATTTTAGCTTGCCACGATTAGAATTTAAAAACATGATTTTTGCATCGTATTTGAATTAATATTATTTATTGAAGTTATCTGGAAGACGATAAAAGTCGGTAAATGATTCTTAGTCGCTCAGCAAACATCTGCTGTGTAAAGCGATACTGAGAGTTTACACTTACAGAACGTAGTGTTTTGTGTTACTTTATGATGGATTAAAAAAAACAAGAATCGTGCATTTACGCGTATGAGCCCGAAAGTAAACAGCAGTCGACTGTATGGGTGTTTGAAATTGAGCCAAATACAACAAAAGTTGCTCGCGCAAGTTACATGCAACAACGAGTCAGCGAATCCCGTTGCCCGGATGGACGGTCAAATCTTAACTGCAAAACAATGCTTGGAGCAATGCCCTACCTCGACCGTCAACACGGCTCGAGTTGCACTGAAGGAAAAGGCAATGTACTGACGAGTCTTCATAGTGTCCCCCTCAGTAAATTATTATTGTTAACCTAGGGCATAAGTTAGAGTTAAGTATTGTATTTCGGCAGTCGAATTGGAGACGGCAAAGCAAAATAAATTATTTATAAACTTGATCAGAGTGTAACTCATTACTGGCGCAGTCGAAAACAACGAATCTACTGGTAGATAGATTGTGAGTGAAAGCGAAAAATGAAGTTGAGTAAAGTAAATACTTAAGAATCAACGAAGAAACAAACACGACGCGACTTGTTTCATCAATATTAAAAAAATTATATATCTCAAAAAAATCAAACTGAGCAACGCTTGGCAAGAGTGATACAATTACTGGTACAAATGAATAAACCAGAGTCACTTCGTGGAAAACTAGAAAAAGAGTTAAGATTCTTAACTCCGTTCGAGGGCAAACCAGGAGCTTTGGCGCCATTCATCGGTTCAGTGGACAGAGCACTACAAGAGAATCCAACGAATTAGGAGGAGGTTTACAATATTATCTTCAACCAGAAGATTAGAGGAGATGCCAAGACATTTCCAAAAGTTGCACCACCAAATTCATGAGAGCAGTCTCTAAGAGTGCATTATCAGCCGAGGAAAGACATCTTTACAATAAGCGAGGATATTAACAAACTAAAGGTAAGTACAATTCACGAGCTATGTCACAATGTTACGTTTTTAGCGAATGACATAGCGGAATGTGCCGTATTCAGTGACAATAAGGTGGATGTAATAAACAATTTAAGTGTAACAGCTGGGGCTCTACCCGCTGAACTGTAGAGGATATCAGACTAGTTCTGAATAAATATATTGGTCAAGACAGTTTTAATTTAAAAATATGTTAGCCAGGTGCATTCAGGAATCAAAATCCGCAAAACAGAATGCAAGGTAGTTTAAGTTATAGGGCACATAATTCCAGTAACCAGCAAAATAATAGGAATTTCAACCATTAAAATGCAAGGTGTGATAATAGAACTCAAAATAGAACAACAATATCAAGGAATGTTGATCCAATAAGTACTATTAATGTTGACATGAACGAAATAGGAAATGAAGAAATTTTTTTTCACCAACTAGCCTTGGAGAAGAACAAAATGTATATATTTCTTACATTTCAAGATAATAAATATACAGCACTTGTAGACACAGTTAATCTCTTAAATTCAAAAAGTGTATATGAATTAATCGGACGAACAGCAAAGTCACATACAATAGAAGGAGAAGTTAGAAAGAATACTGTGTATGTAAAAACTACTTGCACCGATGAATTCAAACAGCCGAATAATGCTAGGATAAAGTGGATTAAAATATATTTAGATAAACAGTACGATTTTATTGGGCATGGACTGAATAGAAAAGAATGTAAAATTGATACATATAGAAAATGAAGATTTGGTTTTCAATAACGGACATTGAGTGCAGTTTCTTAGAAAACTTGTTCAGAAATATGTAAATATGTTGGAAGAAAGCGGTATTTCGAACATTGCACTAGGCCATTTAAATCAACCGGAAAAGCAGTTCATTGAGAGTCTTTTACCAAAGCATAAGAAATTATTTTTCAAAGAAGGTGATAAGCTCCCTAATACAAGTGAGAAAACTGATGATAGAAATGAAAATTCAGGGTATAATAAGAAAGAGCAAGAGTAAATACAGCTCCCCTAAAATAGTTTTTTTTTTAAAAAAGAATGATAATTCTGGAAAACAGAAGTTCCGAATTGTAGTGGATTATAGACGGCTAAATTAAGTAACTATTGATGACAAGTACCCACTTTCCAATATTAACAGTATATTGGACAAGTTGGGGAAAGCAGAATATTTGAGCACTATAAATCTTGCAAAAGGATACCATCAGATTCTAGTTGCGAAAAAGAGAAATAGATAAAAACAGCATCAGGGCTATATGAGTTTCTTCGTATTCTCTTTGGTTTAAAGAATTCCCCCGCTAAGTTTCAATTATTATGAATGAAATTTTTAGAGGCTATATAAACAAAATTATAAGCTTTGACGACCTTTTGGTTTTTTCAACCACTTTGGAAGATTAGATTTGATTTATAAACAATCAATAAAGCATAATCTGAAGATACAGTCAGATAAATGAAGCTTCATACAAAGGCAAACTCTTTTATTTGGACATATTCTCACATTGATGGTATTGAACCCAATCCAAGCAAAGTTGAAGATATTCAGCAAATTGCTTTACCAAACACAGGAAATCAATTGAAATGCTTTTTAGAAATTATGCGAAGATAGCATATCCTCTTATTATATGTTTAAAGAAAGATATAAAATTAAACCAGATCGTTATGGTAACAATACATAGAAGCTTTCGAAAAAAAAAAAATCTTTTGTCGACACATTCTAGTTTTAAATATCCTATTAATGACAAGAACTCCATTGTAACAACAGATGCTAGTAAAAATGCTATTGGAGCAGTTGTATCCAAAGACAGTCATCCAGTATGCTATGTATCACGAACATTAAATTATCACGAAAAAAAACTATAGTGTTGTGTGTAGTGTAGTGAGATCATATTTATATGGAGGAAAGTTCAAGACGATAACAGATACCCATTAAGTATCTGAATGAAAAATATAAGGGAAAGGAATTTTCACCCAGGACGTAAAGATGGATTTTTAAATTGCAAAATTATAGCTTTGAAATTGGATACTTAAAAGGAAAAGCAAATAAAGTTGCTGATTTTTTAAGTAGAATGGAGAATAGCCCAAAAATAAATAATCTGTTTTCATTATGAGTCCAACATGGACCTGTCTGATTCATCAAACAATGAGCTAAGAGAACTTATTGGAATTAGGGAAAGAATAGTACACAAGTATAGAACACAGATAATATTGACGTACAGTCCTAGTACAGATATAACTAGATTACATGGAAGGAACATAATAAATATAAATCCACAAGAAGAAGGTGAGATCCTAAAACAAATGTTAAGGACTCACTCAAAATCTTAAAAATGGAAATTATAATAGAAGACTTAATTCGACTATAAAAATGACCCCAAAAGAAGATTTATCAGAAATTATCAACGCCTATGACATAAAGATAGGCCATATTTTCGAAAATATTTGCTAACTAAGGTACACTTCTCAAATATTAAAAGACCCAATAAATTATCATGTAATTGTTGTCATGATAATAGGACTAATGATGCCTGTAGTCCAAGGGCTGCTTCAAGTGCAAGAAATTCAGGAACAGAACGGGTATGTGAAAATCCGAATCATTGAAATAGAGATAGTAGAAAACACTGACACCATATTACATATAATAAATCTGGAAGAAATATCACACATTTTAAATCAATTAAAATAAAACGTCAAAAACATAAAAGCAGATGACACAAACTTTTTACTAACAGAAACACAATTTTTTAAAAGCAATCCCTCGCCAATGTGCGAAGCCCCTGTTGCCTGAGTCTGCACGAGATCTTACGCGGTGGTAGGAATCGCGACATGAGTGGTACTTATCCGTTGAGAAAAAAAAGGACGGGGGAAATATTGCAAACAAAAGAGTTTGGAATATTTCAACAAAAATCCCTCGGAAAGAGAGAGAGAAAAAAAAGAGACTTAAAGAAATAAAAACCAATTTCGGGAAGAGCCAAGCAGATGTTTGCAATACACTCTCCCTGAATCTTCTCCTCCTGAACATCTCTAAGGCGGATCACCAAACGCCTGGAAGTATGCAACCGGGGGTACCAAGAACACCCTCTGTGACGTAATTAAGTGTGGAAGACGACGCCGGGGGAGGTTGGTAGTGTGCTGGATGTGATTCCCTTTACACTATCAACCACGTATGGCAAGAGAGGCGGGAGACCGGTGCTTCGGATGGTCTTTCCTTGGCATCGGCGCTCCAACAAGACGTACGATCGACGAACCAGCACATTCAGTTGAAGGGACTTAGAGAGAGACACTACCGCACCATGAGAGGCTGGTCAGCGGGAAGTGTGATGTTGAGAAAAATGATAAAAAGAAGAAATTTCCCCGACACGAGAGGTGTTACCTCGAGTGCGGGGGGAAAATTTGAGTAAGACACAAAAAAAGAGAGTGGGCAAAATTGCACACAATGCGTGCCGATGGTGTTTCCGTACGATCGTACGTGCGTGAGTGAGTGAGGAGATGTGCATCGTATGAATGAGAAGAAATGTGCGGATGGTGGCGAACATGTGTGAGTGCGTGGACTGAGCCATCGTATGGTGGCGAGTATGTGTGAATGCGTAGGCTGAGCCATCGTATGGTGGCGAATATGTGTGCGGAAGATTAAGGCGGGACTGAGGAGTGGTGTTGGTGCGGGTTGCAATTGAAGCGAGAGCCGTGCGCCGGTGCGATGGGATTTTTCCCAACACTGGGCGGGCAGTCTTTAAGTGGCTTTCAGTGTGCGCGAAACAAAAGAAAAAAAAGGAAAGTAGTGAAACTCCCGAGGAGGAGCTGGAGAAAAGAAAAAAGATAATAAATAAATAATTTGTGAGAAAAATCACGGTGAAGGAAAGAAGGAAGAGGAGGAGCAGACTCAGGAGGAAAGGTTCTGGGAGTGTTCAAAGAACGAACGGGACGTCGGAGCAACGAGGGAACGAAACCCCAAACGGATAAGTACCCCTTACGTGGGAAAGAACCATTTTTTTATTTTATATTTTCTGTACCAGTGCTTGGGGGATCCCTTCCTTCCCTTCAGGAGTACTAGAATTTGACTGACACGACACAGTGGTCAGACGAGCCTAGATGCGACAATATATCAATTGAATGTTTTTCAGGATGAGAGGTGAGAAACAGATCCAAGGTGTTGGCGGTATGATCTACAATGTCAGGTATTCGTGTTGGCTCATTCACAAGCTGGGTTAAATTATTTACCTCAGCGAAGATTTCAACATACCTTCCTTTGGGTGTTGTCTGGCCTGAATGTCGAAGTCAAGTAGATTTGTGTACATTAAAATCGTCCACAATACCGATTTCAGTGCGAGAATACAGGGATACAATTCTTGTGATGGAGTCGGACAGCGCATCAAATTCGTTATAAGTTGAGTTGCTGTCCAGGTTTGGACTTCTATAAATAAAGCAGTAGTGGATTAAATGCTTACAGACAAAGAGTTTTAACAACAGAAAATTAAATTCCGGATTGGAACAGTGGCCATATTGTGGTTGAATTTGGTAAGCAACATCACTGCGCACATAAATGGCGAGACCGCGGTGTAAAAAGAATAAGGGCACCAAGCTATATAAAGGCAGGTTCAAATCCGATAAATCGGTATTCTCACCCACCTGTGTTTCGCTCAGCGTTAAGACAGCTGGTTAATGACGAGAAAGGTGGACGTAAACGGCAGAGAGATTAGTTCTCAGTCCGCGAATGTTGCTCACGTCAACACGAAATTGCCCCCTCATGTCAGTCGTAAGCGTCTGAAAACCAACTCCGACAATGCAGTTGGTGAAAGTGAGCAGAGTTCTGAAGTGTAAATTCAGCGTTTAGCTTCGCAAAACAGATCAATGTAGGTGTTATGCCCGTACATTGACTTGAATTGGTCCACTAACAAAAATTCACACTTCCGAATCCGCTATGTGAGATGTTAGGCAGACTCGGACATCGCCCCAGCCCGTCTGGTAGATCAAACGGGAGTTGCAACCGAGAATGCCCAACAGTGTCTTGTGAAGGAGTGGGAGAGGGAGGAGTGGACAGCGTGCGCTCTACCGAAACACTTCACTGCACTACACTGCACTTTTTTTTAAGAATTTTATATTTTTTCCACTCGCGGAAGTGTTGGGCTGATCGCGTTAACTGTTGTTAGGAATGACGCGAGGAAATTTTTTTTTTGTCACCCGGATGGACGGTGAACTCCACTGCAAGGCAAGCTATACCGCTTGCTTGGAGCAATGCCCTACCTCGATCGTCAACATGGCTCGAGTTGCACTGAAGGAAAAGGAAATGTACTGACGAGTCGGCATAATGTCGCCCTCAGTAAATTATTTTTGTTAACCTAGGTCATAAGTGTAATTCATTTCTCGTACGAAGCACTTCCAAGCAAATATTTGCCTGTTTTTTTTTAAACTAGACATGTCGCAACCGTACCACTAGAACAACGCAGAACAGTCAATTCTGAGTGGTACACAACCATTTGTTTGCCAATTGTCTTTCAAGAAATCAGGAAAACCAACCGCCGAAGAGGGATAACTCTTCACCACGACAATGCGAGCTCTCACTCATCGGCTCAAACAACTGCATTTTTGAGCATTAAAAACATCGATTTGACGAGTCTTCCGCCGTATAGGACTATATAAGACTTTGTACCGAATGACTTCATTTTATTCCCGTACGTAAAAACTTAAATGAGAGGTCACCGTTTTTCGACACACGAAGAAGCGGTCGATGCGTTCAGAATGTATGTTGTGGAAATACCACAATCAGTTCGAAAATTGGCTGAAACGCATGCAAAAGTGTATAGACTTTAATGGGGAATATTTTGAAAAACAATAAAATTATTTTCGATAGTTTTATTTGTTTTTGTTCTCTAATCCCGATATATAAAAGGCAACCCCCGTAATTCGCGTCTTATTCCTAGTTAAACAGAATCATAATAGCAACTGAGATGAAGATAGTGAAAATTGAGCATCGCGTTGTAATCAAATTTCTCTCTGGCAAGGAAAAAGTCGAAAAACTATTCATGAGGAGATGGTGGCTGGTTACTCAAGGTTCCGCATTTTCATTATCAACTGTGCAAGTGGTCAAGTGAGTTCACGAGAGGCAGAGAGAGCATTGAAAACGACCCCCGCTCCGGCGCCCCAGCTACTGCTTGTACTTGAAAGCACGAACGTAGTCGAAAAACTTGTTCTTGAGGATGCCCGAATAAAGGTGAAAATGATGGCAGAGATCACCAAGCTTTCAACTGGTACCATTCACACCATTCTTCATGACCATATTAACCTTTCAAAGGTCAGTGCAAGGTGGGTGTCACGAATGCTCACAGTGGAGATATGTAGTGAGAACGCGGACGGTGTTGTGGATCGAATTTTTACTGAGGACGAAACATGGGTTCACCACTATGACCTTGAAAGCAAACAAGAGTCCATGCAGTGGCATAAAAAAGAAACAGCACCCCCGAAGGAGTTTAAAATCATTCCCTCTGCCAGGAAGCTCATGACCACAGTTTTTGGGACTCAAAGGGAATCTTGCTCATTGAGTACAAAAAAAGTTGAAACCATCAACCCCGGGAGGAAATTAAAAAGAAAAAATGAGGTAAGCTCGCAGCGGGTGTGTTGCTTCTTCATCACAACGCTCCTGTTCACACGGCCCGAGTTTCCAAGGCTGCTGAGCGAGATTGTGGTTTCGAAGAAATCCAACATCCACTCTATAGTCCAGACCTTGCCCCTAGTGATAATTTCCGGTTTCTGGATTTGAAAAAATGTCTTCGTGGAAAAAGATTTTCGTATGATGAAGAGCTCAAGTCGGCAATAAATGGGTATTTTGCAAATTCAGTTTTTTGAGGGCTTAAAAAACTTATCTCAAGATGGAACAAATGCATTGATATTAGCGGCGATTATATTGAAAATTTAAAACAGTTTAAATTGGATTCGCATTTTCCTTCATATCGATACCGACAATATATTGAACGTTTTCTAATCCGACAAGTCAGTGCTAACACGTACTTGTGTTTCATTAAACTCGAATAGAGCTGGATTATAACGGTAGAGATAAACGTACATAGCAAAGAGATTCACTCTAACCCCACGAACATCCAGTTACCAACCCACATTAATCAGTTGATGGAGAGCAGAATTTAGAAGTTATTTGTTTATTTCGTTTTACAGTTTCATAACAAAAATTTATGTAGGAGTTAAGCCAACAAATGCACTTGAATTGGTCCACTTAGAAAAATTCATACTTCGCACATTTACCTCTTTTTCTAATTTTGCTTACAAACCACCATTTTCCATATAAATTTTAGTATTTTTAGGAAATTAAGTAAATTGGGCTCGGAAACGAGTTCTTTTACTAACGATTTTCTTTTCTCTTATAGGGACCATATTGCGCATTTTTGTAGTGACCAGTGAGGACTTCGAACAGTGTTTTTTTTTATCGTGAAATGACCGGCATTAGTATATGCGATAACTACTTTGTAACAATTTTTTCAATGGATTTTTTCTTACCTTGATCGTATATTTTTATTTTTTTATATAATTATTTCATTCAACGTATTGAGGAATCTCTCCACAGAAGAATTTCATGTAATTTTTTTAGAGAAACCATGGATAGAAAACGTCATCGCTACAACTAATTCAACATAATGCGATGAACAAAAGGCATTGGGTCTCTTGAAAAAATTGAAGAACGACTGAATGATTGGATTTGTAATAACACCATGTTCGACTTTATCACTATTTTGTCACTATTTTGTTTTATATATTCATTAGTTATATTTTCTGCACAATATTCTTATCCCATTAGTAATAAAACTCATAATTAAGATAAGAAAAAAGTGCATTCTGAACTTAGAAAAGGCCCGTTATCCGGAATGACACCGAATTTTGGAGCATGCAAAATAAAAGCACGAAGTACAAAAATATGAAGTAAAAATCAATGTAATAGTGGGGTTTTTTGCTTTTATTATTTTTATTGGGTTAGCACTTGATCATATAATCCGTTTTTTTAAGTATAGCTTCACAACGTCGTGGCATGAAGTCCATTAAGACCTGACATCGCAGAACAGGAATATTTATTTTTCCACGCAACCTGCACATCATCATATTGCTGTTTTTTGGGTTTTGCTTCATATACAGCTTTTTTAAACCTGTCCGAAGATTTTCAATGGGATTCAGGTCCGAAGACTGAACTATATATATATACTCAATACTTGAACTCAACTGCTTATAAAAGCTCTTTGGCTAGTTTTCTCGCATGTTTAGGGACATTGCCTATTCTTTATATTCTACTATGCGTAAGGTAGCATGGTTTCTCTCATTGTGCTGGCATAAACGCCGTAGTCATCATCGGTTTTATTACAAACAATTCTGCCAGTACCATAATAGGTTTATTTTACATACGTTTATTTTTGCTCCACCGCTCACTACAGTCTTAATAGCACACTCCGGTTGGTTTTTTTCGCCTGCGAACAAATGTCCTGGTCCCAGGAATGGCAAATGAAACTATTTTAAATTCATCCGTCCATAATATCATTTAGAAAGTTCAAAGTTCAGGTGTTGTTTCTCAAATTGACAGTAATGGTACTTTTCTGGGACTTCTGGCAGGTAAATTCTTCTTTACCTTCTTCTCATTGTTGATATCGCTACCGGTGAATTTATCTCCTCTTTTGTTATCCTAACATCCATAAACAGGTTACGTTACTAATCTTATTATTTGTCGCTCATTGGCGGAGGTTAGTTTCGGTTTTCTTCCGCTGATTTCATTTTTTTGAACTCAGTTTTTGGCATTTTTTATAATTTTATTTGAGCACCCAATAATTTCACTTATTGATTTGTAAGTTTTACCCTCAGAAAGCATATTTTTTGTATGAAAGTATGTTTCTCGGAAGTGCAATGACCACGACCCGTCCTACTTTGCTAACAAAGCTGCACTTTTAAAATATTATCTTTTAGAAACCACAATAATAAGTGTAAAATTAGTTTATAACAAAAAAAAAAATCAAAACACTGGCTTACACTTCGAAAACGCTCTTCAGAATGACGTGGTATTGTGCACATTTCAATTCGGCTGCATTTTTTTATTATCTTTCTTATGGGTTTTATAACTGATATAAAGATAAAGATGTTGTGCAATAAATTTAAGGCTCCTGCCTGACCATAGAAAGTAATTAGCATAGTAGTGACAAAGTTAAATATGGTGTTATTATTTTGCACAGTTCAATATATTCTCGGCACCGGGGTGAAGCTGTGGTTATATATATAAATTGACAAATTTATCAAGTATAAATGTGATTATTAATTCGTGTTTTACCTCTCGTTAAACAGAATCATAATGATAACTGAAACGATGATGGTAAAAATTGAGCATCGCGCTGTAATTATTTCTCACTGCCCGAATAAAGGTGGAAATGATGGCAGGGATCGTCTATATAACATAACGAAATTGTGTATGTATTAATATAATAATGTTTATAATAAGGAGGCACAAGGCAATGTCGCTGATTGCACGCACCTAGGCGAGCTGCAAACACTATCGTCAATTGTGCAACGAACTTAATGTTCCCACAGTAGCACACAGGCAGAGCGTCAGCAGAACACAGTTAACACCTTCGTGCGGACTGAACGTGGAAGAAATGCTGATGCAGCATCTGGGCAGCACATAGTCTTAAGTTACATTTAAGGTAATTGTACACTAGATATATGATAGATATATATTTTAATAAACGGGAGGCAGCACTACTTGTTCAAGTGTCATGCGCAGAGCGGCACAGATCATGACAGAAAATAAAATAAATAATCATAAGATCCAGTCAGAAGCATCCATTTTAACCGCCAAAATTAATGAGGTTCAACTAAGTTCGCCTCTTGTGGTATCAAACAAACCTCTGTGCGTTTCTAATTCAGAATTAATATGCCACCTCTCCTTGGATTTAGTAAAGTCCTTTCCAAAATTTTCTGGTGAACAGGCTCGATATATAAGTCGGCGACAAGCTGCTAATACAGCAGTTGAACTTTTTCAAAAATACCCTGGCACCGAAAAATATTACCAAGCGGTTGCAATATTTTTCCTTCTTCTTGTGGCGCTACAGTCCGGGGTGGATCTTAAGCGTTGTATCCGTAGAAGCTTGACCAGGCGCATTACGCTGTACAGCCCATCAATTTTGTCGTTAGATCTTTTCCTCCAGATGCCATCAACGGAAACAGGACATAAAATTCGCATGAAAAGACTAAGGGCTTCCTCATCCGCTTATACTAACGTCCAAGATTCCGCGCCATAAAGTAGGACTGAGATGATCGAGCTGTTATATAAAGCGAGTTTAGTCCTTCCAGAGAGGTCTTTATTACTCAATTGCCTCTTGAGTCCAAGGAAACAGGGATTGGCAAGAGTGATTCTGCGTTTTATTTCGGTACTGAGGTTGTTGTCCTTGTGGAGCCGAGGTAGGTAGGTAAGCTAGCAATTGAACTGACTTCTGGAAGATAGTGCCTATCGTGTTGACTTGTGAGTTACTCACGATCTTCTCGAGGATGATGTTAAAGAAGTCACATGTCAGTGGTTCGCCTTGTCTAAAACCTTTTCGGGCATTGAAGGTCTCGGTGAGTTCGTTACCGACCTTGACGGAGCAGCGAGAGTTCTCCATCGTCATCCTACACAATCTGACGAGTTTGGTAGGAATGCTAAAACTAGACATGGCACTGTATAGCTCGATTTGCATTTTTTGTGTCTTTTCCACAGATCTGCCGTAAAGTGAAGATGTGGTCTATCCTGGACTTCCCTGGCCTAAAACCACATTGATACGGCCTATCAGGTCTTTGACAAACTGTTTCAGACGCTCACACAATACGGCAGAGAGGATCTTGTAGGCGTCGGGCATGCTTTCCTCTGACCATAACTTATAGATGAGCTGGTGCATGCGCCCAGCCAGGTCATCTCCAGCTGCTTTAAATAGTTCTGCGGACAGTTCGTGTTACATATGTATAAAGGATTATTGTGAATTGTACACAGAATGAATTTCTAATTGTGCAACTGTGAATTAGTCTTATAATGAACAATTAGCTGTCAAAATTAGTATGAAATAAAACACTTCATTTTCTGGCCTTGGATTGACAGTGCGGTTTCTTTCATCACGTTTTTCTTGAGGGTTAGCAAATATCCAACAGTGGCGACGAGGAATTTTAAGGTTAAGAAAAATCCTTACGATGGTTGACCCTGCGCGAGACATAATAGTTGCATTAACTACTGCACTTCAAAATTTGCAAACCACTCCCAACTCAACAAATTTACACTTTGAGCACTTCAACGAAAATGAAGAACCATTCACTAATTACATTAAGAGGTTGGAAAATTACCTTGCATTGCGAAACATTTCCGATGCTACAAAGAAACGGCAAGTACTAATTAATTGTATTGGCGCTAAGTACAACCAACTTCTTTCCAATCTAACAGCCCCCGAAGAGCCTGATGCGAAGTCATACGACGATCTCGTCGGGCTGTTAAAGAAGCACCTCAGTCCACCAAAGCCCAATGAAATTACGGAGCAGCACAAGTTTCCACTCAGACTCAAACATGAGGGAGAGTCAATATCTAATTATTTGGCTGAGTTGAAAAAGTTAAGTGCATACTGCAATTTCGTCTGTGAATCATGCCAAAAATCTACTCTCAAAACGCATTTACGCTCCCGATTTATTCGAGGACTGAGGGACTCAGACTTTAAGGAAAGGCTGCTGCGAGAAACGGACATGACTCTAGATAAAACTATTGAATATGCTATCTCTATGGAGGCTTCAAAAACTGAGAGTCGAAACATGCAAAATATTCACCAAATTAAGACAAACGAAATGTCAAAACAAAAGAAAACACTGAAATACAACGAAGTGTGCGCGAAACAAAAAATAGAACCAAACCCAGCGTATGCTAATCTGAGAATATATATAAACGAACACATGACACCGCATTTTAAGAAAATACTCTGGCTAGCAAAAACTAAGGCAAAAGCGTCAAATTGGAAATATGTTTGGTTTAGAAATGAAAAAATACTTGCAAGAAAGACAGATGGAGACCGTATAATCGAGATACGATCAATCAGTGATCTCGAAAAAATGACATAAACAAATAAAATGACCGTAACTACAGTAGCTGACTAAAAATTTACCTTTCAATGAATAATCCATCCGACGAAATTATTAAAACGCAGTTCAAAAGAATTAGATCACAAGAAGACGCAAATAAATACATAAAAAACAATAAAACAAACTTTTCGTGCATGTCATTTAATATTAGGTCCGTGAGAACAAACTGGAACGCTTTTATGGTATATGTTGCTGAATTTTTGTGTAATCGTGATGTTATTATGTTATGCGAAACAAATATTAAAGAAGAAGAAAACCAACTATATCAGATTAATGGGTACAATAGTGAATTCTTTAATCGGAGTATAAAGAGAGGGGGAGGAATAACTGTGTATGTTAAGAACAATGTTCAATATGAAAGAGTTCAGAAAAAAACCTATATGTATGAAAATATCACCATTAATGTTAAATGTGAAAACTTTGAAGCCTCTGTCATGTCAATATATAGGCCACCGAAAACGAATGTTCCATGCTTTATAAGAGAGCTTGGTGAGCATGTTGATACAATTGGAACAAGAAGAAATATTATACTCATGGGCGATATGAACATAAATATAAGAGATAAGCGTAATGAAAATATATGTGAATATATGTCAATGTTAACGTCTAAAGGTTTATTTAGCAGTATACAATCAAACACGCGCATAGATCTGTCAAGAAACATAAAAACCCTAATCGATCACCACTTAATAAGAGTCAACAGTGCAGAAGTCATCTCTGCTGTGATAGAAATGTGCATTTCGGACCACTATGCTCTATACTGTGGGATAAAAACAAACTGTTCAAGACAAAATAAGACAAAAAACGAAAGTATAATATTGACGCACCTCATGACACAAAAAATACAAGACTTCAACTGGGAAAATCTCAACATGTACACTGACGTAGAGGAGTTTTATGACAAAATAAGAGAGACAATGAATACACTATACAATTCATCAACGGTGACAAGAAAGAAAAGGAGCACAGAGCACTGCTGGATAACGACGGAGCTAAAAAATGACTGCAAGAAGCGCGATAGGCTATATAGACGATACAAAAGCAACAGACAGAACGAAGATTACCAGAAAGAATATAAGCTTTTCAGAAATAACCTAAATAAAAGAATAGCGAAGACCAAAGCGAACTTCTACAAGCAGAAGTTCCAAAATTGTAAAAATGACCCAAGACAAACATGGAAAATCGTTAACTCCATATTAGGAAAAAACTCAAGCAACTTGGACGACGTTTTGACAAAAAATTTCGTAAATGTACTGAACATGAAGGAATTGACCAACAAATTTGCAAAAACATTAACATCAGAGGTGGAAAACATTGTTCATAACTGTAGGCAGCAAACGTTCCCAAGAACAACATATAGCGTACAGAATTCACTATATGCAGAACATGCCTCAGTAGCAGAAGTGTACAACACTCTAAGGTCACTAAAAGAAGATAAGATCAACTGATCGTTGATCACAACTTTAAGTGGAACTACCATATAGACTCGATGAGGAAAAAACTTTACCAATCTTCGTATGCACTCTTTCACCTAAGTAAGTATTGCACACCGGCTGTCCTCAGGCAGTGCTACTTTGGCTTAGTGGAGTCCCATCTAAGATATGGTATATTAGCTTGGGGAAGAGCAGCACAGATGGAACCACTCAAAAACATAAGAGTACTAAAGGCGGGGCATAGAAGAGAAGAACAGCAACATACAAGCGAATCAAGAGGTTTGCTCAACATACAACAAATACACAATCTGGAAATGTTAGCAAATTACGGAGATGACAACACATACAGAGTTCAAACGCAGCAGAATATCAACACAAGAAGGCGACAAAGGCAGATGTACGAAGTACCGAGGTTTTGGAACGAGTATGGCCGAAGGACGCTAGAGGTATCTCTCCCGGGGATTCTCAATGAAGTACCGAAAGAATACCGAAATCTACCAAAATTTGAAATGGTTAAAAAATTGAAAAAGATTTATATAAACGAGAAAATGAAATATTATCCTAATGATTACTATAATTGTTTTTTCATTCTTTTTTGATCAATCGATTTTCAACTCTTAAAAATTATAACATAACGTAGTATCTAGTCTTCTGCAGACAAGCCACTTTGGCTTTGCAGATATCAATGAAATTGTAAGATAAAGAGAAGAAATGAAATAAAATGAATTGAATTGAATTGAAAAGTCTACAACAAGAAATAAAACGATTAACTACAAAGCCGAAGACCGATCAAAAGATCAAAAGAAAAAAAACGGTTTGTTATAGATGTGGAAAGTATAACCATTTGCTGACAAATACCGTGCTTCAAACTTATATTGTAAAAGGTGCAGACGCAGTGGTCATGTTTTCTCAGTGTGTATGAAGTCGAAATCTATGCACAAAGATGCTAATACCCTTCAAACTTTTCATGAATCTGATGAGGAAACATATAAGCATCATAACTTACACGAGGAAGATGACCCATTCGAGTTAGACGTCCTAAATATAACACCAGATAATGGTGGGAAATACTTCATAACCCTACAAATCAACAACAAAGAACTCGCCATGGAATTCGATACAGGCGCAGCGATATCAGTTATGAGTTACGATAATTTTATTACACACTGTCCAAATGCAAAAATTTCACCTACGAAAATAATGCTGAAAACCTACAACAATACAACATTTCCAGCTTACGGCAAATCGCGCGTAGAAGTGGTGTACAATGGACGACAGGCTATGTGCGATCTTTACATTGTAAAAGAGCCGTTTGATACACTCCTCGGGAGAGAATGGGTATAAGCACTAAAAATATTACAAATTAATGCAGTTAATGTTTTTGCGGAATCCAACATCAACCACTTGAAACAACAAATATTTGAGAATAATAAGGATATTTTTCAACCAAAAATAGGAACGATTCCCAATGTAAGAGGGATTCTTAAATTACGAGAAGGAGTATCTCCCATTTTCATTAAACCCCGACCGGTTCCATTTGCCATTCGTCCTCAAATAGAAGATGAAATTATTCGACTAGAAAAAGAAAGTATTCTTGAGAAGGTCGAACATTCTGATTGGGGAACACCGATAGTACCCGTTATCAAATCAGACAAATCAATACGTCTTTGTGCAGATTATAAGGCAACTCTGAATAAACTCATCAAAAATGATAGATACCCAATCCCCAAGATCGATGAATTATATCAAAAACTTAAGTATGGCGAATACTACTGCACCTTTGATATATATAAAGCCTACTTACACCTGCGTATGTCAGAGGAGAGCGCGTTGTTGCAAACGGTGAGTACAACTAAAGGTCTCTACAAAGTAAATCGACTCATGGTTGGAATTAAGACTGCGCCCAACATATGGCAACGTTTTATGGACGAATATATTATTAACGATCTCGAGGGAATAGTCTGTTTCTTCGATGATATTATCGTTAAGGGACGAAATATCGAGGAGACATACCAAAGATGTAATCTTCTTTTTGACAAACTACGAAAATTCGACCTTCATTTAAATAAATCTAAGTGCAGAATGTTTGAAAGAAGCGTGATCTATTTGGGACATAAAATTGACAAGAACGGCTTACACAAAACACCGGATAAAATATACGCAATATCTGAAATCGAGCCGCCTGCAGATATTACTCAGCTACGCAAATTCCTTGGTATGGTAAATTATTACCACAAGTTCATATCGGACCTGTCAACAAAATTGCACCCGTTATACCGACTTTTGCGTAAGGATCAAAAATTTGTGTGGACTTCTGAATGCCAACATGCTTTTGAAAATCTCAAGAAAGAGATGATGAGTGAAAATGTGCTCGTTCCATTTGACGAAAATTTTCCACTTATTCTTGCAACGGATGCTTCACCAGTTGGTCTGTCAGCTATACTTTCCCATATAACCGAGCAGGGTGAGAGGCCAATCGCTTTCGCCTCGAGGAGTTTATCGAAAGCCGAGACAAATTACAGTCAATTAGATAAGGAAGCCACAGCAATCTTCTGGGGATTGCATAAATTTTTTGACTATTGTTACGGTAGAGAATTCACACTTATAACTGACAACAAACCGCTGACTTCGATATTTAGCCCCGACAAAAATTTGCCATTACTCACAGCTCAGCGTTTATTACACTACGCCCTATTTCTTAGTGAATTCAATTACAGAATTAAGTACAAAAATACAAAATAACACACTAACGCAGATTTTCTTTCCAGACATCCTTTAAAGAATAATTGTGTACAGGACCAAACTAAAGAAATTTACCAGCTGTGGGAGGATATTTTGCCTGTGACTAAAAACGACATATTACGGGAAATGAAAAAGGACAAGGAGCTATCTTCACTGTTTATGTTGTTAAAACCAGGAGGGTCTCTCAAAAACTCGAAATACAGTGCTATGGCAGGTGAACTTATGTTACAAGATGGTTGCATTTACAGAGGAATTCGAGTTCTGATACCCTCAACCCTTCGTTTGGAAGTCCTGAAGGAACTGCACACTGCACATGTAGGAATCGCAAAAATGAAGGCGTTGGCAAGGAGTTATTGCTATTGGCTTGGGATAGATGGCGATATTGAAGAACTGGTCAAGAGTTGCCGTGATTGTGCTAAGGTACTTACAGAGCCAAACAAGGTCCGAACTCATCCATGGGAAGTTCCTGCTCAACCTTGGCAGCGGCTGCATGTTGACTTTGGTATGCCATTCATGGAGCAATACTTTATGGTGATTGTTGATGCAAAAACGAAATGGTTGGAGGTATTTCAAATGAAAAAAATAAAAAGCTTTTGCACTATTCGCCCACTGAGAGAAGTTTTCGCAAGATTTGGGATTCCACAAACACTTGTGTCCGACAACGGCACAAACTTCACTTCGAAAGAATTTCGAGATTTTTTTAAATCAAATGCTATTAACCACAAACTTTCTTCACCAGCTCATCCAGCCACGAACGGACAGGCGGAACGTTTTGTGAGGATTCTAAAAGAAGGTCTCCGATCGTCGGCTAACGACCCTGGTGACTTACACACGAAGCTACACCGTCTACTAATGCAGTATCCTAAGACTCCATCTACAACAACGGGAAAGAGTCCGGCCGAGTTAATGTTCAAATTCATTCAAATTTTTTTCGAACTAGACTTGATTTGTTGAATTATACACACACGAGAGAGAATGTAAGAAACCACGAATGCAAGCGGAGTTTTGATATTGGGGATCTTGTTCAAATCCGTTACTATCAAAACAAGGAAATTAAGTGGAAGTTCGGCAAAGTTACACAACGAGAAGGACTTCTGCACTATTTAGTCGATGTTGATGGAACTATATATCGGAGACACATTGACCAGATGAGATCTACACTTGTTGAAGATAATAAATCTTTTCAATGTTTGTTTTGAAAAGCAACCAGCGACGCCAAATATTCAGGAAGCTGCGGTTAGAGACCATGACACAACAAACGAAGGATATCGTAGGAGAGGAAAAAACGATGGTTGATGATCCAAAACGTATTAGTAGCAACAAAGATGAAGAGAGACAACAACGGAGCTGAGGAGATCCACTCGAGTGCGTCGTCCAGTTGTTCCTTACATATGTTACATATGTATAAAGGATTATTGTGAATTGTACACAGAATGAATTTCTAATTATGCAATTAGTCTTATAATGAACAATTAGCTGTCAAAATTAGTATGAAATAAAACACTTCTTTTTCTTGGCCTTGGATTGACAGTGCGGTTCCTTTTATCACGTTTTTCTTGAGGGTTAGCAAATATCCAACAGTTCGTCCGCACCAGCAGCTTTATTCGACTTCAACTTGGATATTGCTATCTTCACACCGTCTAAGTTGGAGGGATGTAATTCTTGTCTATCATCGTCCAAATCGAGTGGAACATTCTGCCAACAGCGGGATTTGAGCAGTCATTGCCGTTAAGGTGTCTGCAGAAATGATCCTTCCAGATTCTTAGCACCGGTTGGGACTCTGCTACTAGTTGTACATTTTGGTCCCGGCAGGCCTTGGTCTGAGCCTTGTATCCTCCGGATAGCTGTTTTACCTTTCGGTAAAACTACTTCTTTTTCCTTCTGAGAAGGCAGTGCTTTTCCCTTCTTCTCTGTTCGTAGAGCTCACGAGCCCTCGTTGTTCGATGCAGCGTCGCCTCATAGGCGTCTTGTTTAGCTGCATGAGCTTGCCTGCAATATTCGTCAAACCATGGGTTTCTTTCGGATGGTGCATGAAACCAGCACATCAGTGGGAGCTTCATTGATGGCTTCTTGACAATGTTTCCAGTCTTCTTCTCTGTTTAGTGCAGTGCCGTGTCATCCTCCGACGCATGCACACGTGTCGTCGCTGCATGCACTAAATAAATAACAAAAAAAAAAAAAAATTCCTCGCGTCGTTCTTAAGAACATTTAACGCGGTCCGCCCAACACCTCCGCGAGTGAAAAAAATAAAAAATAAAAAAATAAATAAATAAATTCTTACAAAAAAAAAAAATAAAAAAAAGTGCAGTGTAGTGCAGTGTAGTGCAGTGAAGTGATTCGGTAGAGCGCACTCGGCCCGCTCCCCCCTCTCCCACTCCTTCACAAGCCACCGTTGGGCATTCTCGGTCGCAACTCCCGTTTGATTTACCAGACGGGCTGGGGCGATGTCCGAGTCTGCCTAACATCTGACATAGCGGATTCGGAAGTGTGAATTTTTGTTAGTGGACCAATTCAAGTCAATGTACGGGCATAACACCTACGTTGATTTGTTTTGTGAAGCTAATCACTGAATTTACACTTCTGAACTCTGCTTACTTTCACCAACTGCATTGTCGGAGTTGGTTTTCAAATGCCTACGACTGACATGAGGGGGCAATTTCGTGTTGACGTGAGTAACATTCGCGGACTGAGAACTAATCTCTTTGCCGTTTACGTCCACCTCTCTCGTCACAAACCAGCTGTCTTGGCGCTGAGCGAAACACAGGTGGGTGAGAATACCGATTTATCGGATTTGAACCTGCCTGGATATAGCTTGGTGCCCTTATTCTTTTTACACCGCGGTCTCGCCATTTATGTGCGTAGTGATGTTGCTTACCAAATTCAACCACAATATGGCCACTGTTCCAATCCGGAATTTAATTTTCTGTGGTTAAAACTCCTTGTCCGTAAGCATTTAATCAACTACTGCTTTATTTATAGAAGTCCAAACCTGGACAGCAACTCAACTTATAATGAGTTTGATGCGCTGTCTGACTCCATCACAAGAATTGTATCCCTGTACCCTCGTACTGAAATCGCTATTGCGGGCGATTTCAATGTACACAATTCTACTTGGCTTCGACATTCAGGCCAGACAACACCCGAAGGAAGGTATGTTGAAATCTTCGCTGAGGTTAATAATTTAACCCAGCTTGTGAATGAGCCAACACGAATACCTGACATTGCAGATCATACCGCTAACACCTTGGATCTGTTTCTCACCTCTCATCCGGAAAAATATTCAATTGATATATTGTCGCCTCTAGGCTCGTCCGACCACTGTGTCGTGTAAGCCAAATTCTCGTACTCCTCCCACACAGTTAGAGAACAAATTCCGAAAAGAACAGTATGGCTCTACGAGAAAGCCAACTGGAGCGGACTTAACAACTTCTTTAGGAATTTTAACTGGTCACTATGCTTCCTCGATAGTGACGTGGATGCCGCTACTGATGCGATCACAAACATTATTTCGCTGGGCATGAGGTCCTTCATTCCTCACAGAGTGAAGAGCATCAAGCCTAAGGCAAACGCGTGGTTCGACTTGAGCTGCAAAGAGGCTATCAGGGTGAGAGAGTTGAGTTTCCGGGATTATAAAGCCAACCCTTCTGAGGAAGCCCGGAAAAAGTTCAAACGGATCCGAAATGACTGTAATGCATTAATAAGACGTGTTAAATTCTCCTTTGACCAAAAGTTGAGGCAAAAAGTTCTACAATGCCCCAAGGGTAGCAGAAGCTTTTGGTCTTTCGTAAAAAACATAAGGAATTCAGCCTCGTCTTCGATCCCAACGCTCATTTGCAATGACATTCCAGCTGTCAGCTCTTTGGACAAAGCTAATCTGCTTGCTGCACACTTTGCAGCTAGCTCAACGCTGCCAGATAACACTGTGTCCCCACCTGTACTTGAGAGCGTAAATTTCTCCATGGGGCAAATCCATTTTCGCACTCGTACAGTAGCAAGAGTACTTAAAGATCTAAACATACACAAATCCGCTGGCCCGGATGGTATACCCCCTGTTCTTCTGAACAGGTGGTCTTCTACGCTGGCAAAACCACTGCGTAAGCTTTTCCATCTGTCCTACTCTTCAGGGCTCTTTCCGAGTAAGTGGAAAACTGCATTTGTCCAGCCCGTCCCTAAAAAGGGCGAATGTTCGTCACCCACCTCCTACCGACCCATAGCACTAACGTCCCTTCTCTCCAAGGTCATGGAAACGCTGATAAACCGTCAGCTTATGAAATATCTTGAGTCTCGGAAGCTTCTTAATGACCGGCAGTATGGCTTCCGAAGCAACCGTTCCACTGGTGATCTGATGGCATATCTCACTGAAAAGTGGAACCAATCTTTGCACAATGCAGGAGAAAGCAAGATTGTTGCGCTTGATATTTCTAAGGCATTTGACAGGGTCTGGCACCAGGCTCTCTTGTCGAAAATGCGTGCTATTGGAATCGATGAGTCTCTTCTTCAATGGATTAGAAATTACCTTTCGAATCGTTCAATACAAGTCGTTTTGGATGGATTCAAGTCTGATATCCACTATATTAATGCTGGTGTTCCCCAGGGCTCTGTTTTGTCTCCGACACTCTTTCTCATTTTAAATGATCTCTTGTCTGCTACTTCTAATCCTATTCATTCCTTCGCTGATGACAGTACCCTCAGCTTTTCATATTCGTTCCTTGGCTCACGTCCCTCCACTTCGGCCTTAGACTCGGAACGGCAGCGTATGTTAAGCACATTAAATTCCGACCTTGACAGCATAATCGATTGGGGAAATAAGAATAGAGTGGAATTTAATGCTTCCAAAACACAGTGCTGTCTACTGTCGTTAAAGCGATCACAAAATAATCAGCCGTTATCCATGAACGGCACTTGCGTTGTTGAAACCGAAAGACTTTCCATCCTCGGTATGTGTATCAACCCAACAATTAGTTGGAATGATCACATATTTGAGGTTGCCAAAAATGCTGCGAAATGTCTAGGTTTCCTTAAACGATGCAAGAAGTACTTCACCCCTTCTGATCTGGCTACAATATACAAGGCATACATACGCCCAAAACTTGAGTATAACGCTCCTATCTGGTCAGGTGCTTCTAAGACCTCCCTGCACCTGCTGGATAGAATTCAAAAGCGAGCGATAAAACTTATAGGTGACAGTAATATTGCGAAGTCGATTGACTCGTTAGAACACCGACGTAATGTCGCGTCATTGTCACTTTTTTACCGCTATTTCAACAAGAAATGCTCAGACGAATTAGCCAGTTGCATTCCTCCCCTTCAAGAATTCACCCGCAATACACGTCTCGCTAGGAATGCCCATCAATTCACCCTCAAGCCCTCTTTCGGACGTACAGTCAAATTCAGAGACTCGTTCTTTAGCCGCACTACACGAATCTGGAATGCTCTTCCCAGCACGATTTTTCCTCCTCATTACAATCCACAGGCATTTAAAACCAATGTGCATCGGTACCTCCTCTCCCTCTCCGCCTCTATACCTTCGGCCCGTGCTGTGACTTGATCCGGTCACTTAAGGGTACTCGCAACCCCTTTTGCACGCGTCAATTATAAAAAAAAAAAAAAAAAGGCAGCGTCGAACTTTGAGCGAGTTTCAGGGAGACTTGGTCGGCAAAGTTCCCAACAATCGGCTGCGATTGTAGCTTTCCGACGTCAAACCCTTTTGGTCTATCTCGACTCCGTTGCTCTCTCGATATCAGGGTCCTTTTGTTGAAATAGCTATAAAATAGTGGTAGAGGCGCAACATTTCGTTGATGTTCAAGCGAGTGGATTGACTTCGCAGCACTATTACCACCAATAAGTTTTATCGCTCCCTGTTGGATTCTATTTAATAGGTGCAGAGAGGTCTTAGGAGCACCGGACTAGATAGGAGCGTGTTACTCAAGTTTTGTGCGGATGTACGCCCAATATATTGTTGCCAGTTCAGAAGGGGTGAAGTATTTCTTGCATCGTTTTAAGAAACCTAGACATTTCGCTGCATTTTTGGCGATCTCGAATATGTGATCGTTCCAACTAAGTGTTGAGTTGATACACTTATCGAGGATGAAAAGTCTTTCAGTTTCAACAATGCAGGAGCCATTCATAGATAATGACAGGTTGTTTTGAGAACGCTTAAGTGACAGAAGACAGCACTGAGTTTTGGAAGCATTAAATTCCACTCTATTCTTTTTACCCCAAACCAATTTTGCTGTCAATATCGGAATTTAATGAGCTTTATATACGCTGCAATTTAAAAACAATGGCCGAAGAAGAGGGACAAGAGCCGAGGAATGAATATGAAAAGCTGAGGGTACTGTCTCCAGCGAAGGAGTGAATTCGATTAGAAGTGACAGACAGGAGATCATTTATGAAAATAAGGAAGAGTGTGGGAGACAAAATGGAGCCCTGGGGAACATAAGCATTAATTTTTGGTGAGATAAGTTATCAAATCACCAGTGGACCTGTTGCTGAGGAAGCCGTATTGCCGGTCATTAAGAAGCTTCCGAGTTTCAAGATATTTCATAACCTGACGACTTATCACCGTTTCCATGACCTTGGAAAGTAGGGATGTAAGTGCTATGGGTCGGTAGGAGGTGGGTGAAGATGGTTCGTCTCTTTGAAGACGGGCTGGACAAATTCTGTTTCCCACTTACTCGGAAAGAATCCTAAAAAGTAGGATAGATGGAAAAGCTTACGCAGTTGTTTTGCCAGCTTCGAAAACCAGCTCTTCGGAAGAACGGGTAGGATACCATCCGGACCAGCGGATTTGTGCACGTTTAGATCATTAAATACTCTTGCAAATGTACGAGTGCAAAAATTGACTTGTCCCATGGAAAAATTTACACTCTCAAGTACAGGTGCAAACAGAGCGCAATTTCTTCCAGATTACTGGCAGCAAAATATGCAGCTAACAGATTTGCTTTGTCCAAAGAGCTTACAGCTGGAATGTCATTGTAAATGAACGCTGGAATTGAAAACGAGGCGGAATTCTTTACGTTTTTTATAAATGACCAAATGTTTTTGCTGCCCTTGAGAGAATGCAGCAGTTGCCTCAACTTTTGAACATAAGAGAATTTAACACGTCTTATTAATGCATTCAAATCATTTCGGGCCCCTTTGAATTGAAGGGTTGGCTTTGAATGTGCGGAAGCTTATTTCTCTCAACCTGATAGCCTCTTTGCAGCTCGAGTCGTACCACGCGCTTGTCTTCGGTTTGATATTCTTCACTCTGTGAGGAATAAGGGATTTCATACCTGACAAAATTATTTTTGTGATCATATCAGCTGCGGCATCCACGTCACTATCGAGGAAGCATAGTGACCAGTTACATTAAATTTCGATGCAATAATAGCCAGGCTTGACCAAACCTATTCAGACAGATACGTACGTGCTAGAAAATCAGTTGAGTATTTTCATGCAAAGCAAGATGAATATTTCCGAATTTTATGACGTTATCGAAAAAAATCTCATGCTCATAACGAACAAAATAACAATGAGCTATTCCGGCAATAACGAAGTGATAAGTTGATTGTCAAACAAATACTTTACGAGTATTTATTTTGGGACTAAATATACCCTTTGTAATATCGTTTTTTCGACTGGTTGCTAAGATCTTCCCTCAGCTTTCGCCAAAGCGCAAGAGTTGTAAGGTAACCAATACAGATATGAGTTTGCAAGCGCTTTTGACTCTAGGCAAACGAATAAGAACAATGTCGTTTATCGGAGTACTCCACATTACAGGAGAATAATTGAAGCACAAAATAACATTGTTAATAAACAGAAAGACAATGCAATGGATAAAGATCCAACGTCTTCAAAATTCCGGCACAATAATCGATTAGATTCACAGCAATAGTCTTCAAGTAATATAAATGTGTCTGCCACTCAAAAAAAGGCGCAGAACCACTTAATGAAAAGACTATTGAACGGATGTAGCAAATTATTAGAAAAAGCCATTAAATTAAAACTAGATAGGTTTATAGAATTGAGTAATATTTTGCCAAACTCTCGATATGGATTCAAAAAAGATTTGGTCACAAAAGATTAAAAAAATAACGTTAATGACCAAAAATCAGGCGGACTAGTGCTTTTAGATATTGAAAAGGATTTTGATTCCATCTGGCATAGTGGTCTTATGTACAAATTTAAGTTAAATTTCAGTATCCAATTCAAAATTATACAAAGTTTTCTGTGATCTGTTTTTGTATCTATAGCAAATTCACGTTCCTTGTCGAAAAATATTCCAGCCGGGGTACCCCAAGGATCAATCCTAGCTCTAGTCCTGTTCAACATATTCATGGCAGATTTACCAACTATTCCGAACTGTAAGATAGCAATGTATGCAGATGATACTGCACTATATTCATCCCACAAAATAGGATCCATAGTTGAGGAAAACTTGCAGAAAGGTCCAAAAATTATACTCGAATACCATAAGCAATGGAAAGTAAAAATAAACGCTGAAAAATATCAAGCTATCCTTTTCACCAAAAAAGAAAGAGTTGTCTTTTACCTATCAGCAAAACTAAAAATCAATAGCATTGAGATTCCTTGGGTCAACACAGTAAAATATTTAGGTGTACACTTGAATAAAAGATTAACCTTTGACGATCACATAATGAATACACAAATTAAAGTCAATCTTGCAATAAAAATGTTATATTCGATAATAAATAGAAAATCACTTCTGAGTAAGCACAACAAAATTATAATCTTTAAAGTCGTTTTCCAAGCTATAATGATATATGCCTCACGAGTCTGGTAAAACACATGTTAAAAAGCTACAAATCGCTCAAAATAAAATTTTGAAAATGATGTTACGCCTTACATGTCACTAATCAACGACGGTATTGCATGAGCGTGCAAGTGTCCTTCAAATTGCAAGGAAAATTGAAAAACTCAATGAAAAATTCATCAATAAATCTGGTTATTCTAAAAATACTCTCATCAGTGAATTGGCAGTTCAAACTGCTTAAATGTACTGTGTATTTACTCAATAAATAACTTTAATTACTTGTTTGTTTATTTATTATAGTATTTATCCACTTTTTTGTTTATTTATTATACATATATTTGTTACTTAATTTATCCATTAATTAATTTATTTATTCATTTGTTTAATTATGTATTTCTTTATTTATTTATTTATTTATTTACTTGTTTAATTATGTACTACTTTATTTGGTTTATTTATTTATTTATATATCTATCTATTCATTTATGTATTTGTTTATATATTAATTTATTTATTTATACATCGATCAATGTACCTGCGTTTTTTGATTTGTTACCTATTTATTTGTTTATACAAATTTATGCTTAAGTCGAAGAATGTATTAAGCTTTCACCAAATGACAAAATCAAATCCAAATATACAAATATCTTAAGTGGAAGTTTTTTCTCATAGTTTTTTCTTCGTTACTGCATTTAACTCAAAAATATATTCAATAGCAACATAATGGTAATTACAGTAGTAAGATAGATAATAAAGGAATCTATCGTATCTTTGAACAAGCTGAACCAATAATATTGTAAAATGATTATATTTATCTATGAGCAATAAATGTTAAAATAATAATCGCGAATCTGATAGGTCGCCTTTACCAAAATTTCAGCGTGTGAACTTAAGTGCTGTTGTATGTCATTGACACGCTGAAATTTTGGTAAGGTCGACCTATTAGATTCGCAATGTCTTTTCATACAGTGGTTCTGCTACATATTATACTCAGTACTGTAATCACGTAACTTTTCAAGCGACTATCCTGACAATCCACCAAAATCGATATCGTCTTTCGTAACCCAACCAGTATCATATCGTCTACGGTATATTTTATACACTGTTCGCAACATATCTCTTGTCATAATTGTGCACACACATCAAAACAATAAATAACGATTGCCTGATAGTTTTCATTGTTTTGTTGTGTGTGTACACATTACGAATGAACGACAGACTGTGCGAGTGGAACTCAGAAAATGTATGAGGTTTGATTTCAGAGAATTTTTTTTTTTAATAGTTATAGATGTACATTCATACCTTCGTAAGCTGAGGATTGCATTACTCATTTTTTTCTTTACTTGAAATTTGCATTGCTTGTATGCCAGCGCAATGCAAGACGATAGTAAAACAGATATAGTCAAAAACCGATCGTCAGGATCATAGCGATTGACAGTTTTAACAGAACATGAGGCAATCAAAATGATATCGTTTTGTCAATATTGCTATATCTGGGTTCTAACCTCCTACCCATACTGTACATAACAATATTACTTGCAAGACATAGTTTACATACACAGTCACTCGTCGCGCATATCTGCCATATTTTGCATACGTAGCACATTCCATCATATGGGATGTGCAGTACAGTTTATATCTTTTGGATAAATAAAAATTCAGAATGTAAGTTAAAATATAGTCCCGAATAAAATCTGGTCGCGCTTGGACCACGTAATTGGCGCAGTCGGTAAAGCGAAAAATATATCTCAAACGTTAAATGTTAGAGAATATATTGTCAAACATTCTACGTTCGAAAAAAATTTCTTCTCCCAAGCGGTAAATGTTTGTGCAGAGCTAAAATTGCCGAAGGAAAAAAAAAATGTTCGAAGTTAGAATTTAAACGTATAAAGTTTGATCTCAAACGTTACATGTTTGTAGAAAAGTGGTGAAAAGAAATTAAAAGTTATACATTTTTCTTTTCTCAAAAATGGACCAACATTTTTTTTTATCTAGCGTTACATGTCTGTGGAAATTAAAGAGTTTGATCTCAAACGCAACATGTTTGTAGAAATATAAAAGTGCTACTAGGAAATTAAAAGGTTATATTTTTTCTTTTCTCAAAGACGTACGTGCATTTGTTTTCTTAAGCGTTACATGCCTACAGAAATCTAAATATGTCAAAAGAAAATTAAAAAAAATTTATCCCAAACGTAACATGTTTGTGGAAATTTAAAAGTTTCTGAAAGGCAAATAAAACAAACATTTTACTCCTAACGTTAAAAGTCTGATCTCAACCGTTGTGAAAAATTAAATGCGTCGAAACAAGTGTGCAGAAATTGAAGAGTGCGGAAATTTACGAGCGCCGAAAGGAAAATTTGTTTTAATTAAGTAAAAAAAATGGCTATGCTCATATTTTTATTACTTGCCCAGTCCATGACCCAACAACTTGAAGTGACGCCGTTGTATACGCAGAATGGATATATCATTCTAGAAGTGGAAGAAAAACGTATTGTAGAAGAATATGTAATTCATTTGGACGAATATACAGTAATAACCAAGTTATAGAAAGTAACATAAAGTCATTGCAACTAAATCCACTTGACGTTAATCTAAAACTCCTAGAGGGAGAACTCCATCAGCTGCGCGAAATATAAACAAAATTATTCCAAAACGGCAAAAGAGAAGTCTTATCAACATCCTTGGAAATTCACTAAATTTCTTGACAGGCGTAATGGACAATGAGGATGCTAAAGAAATATACACACATCTAAACAATTTGGACCATAACTCTAAACAACTTACAAGCGATATGAACAAACAAATAAAAATTAACAACGACCTAATAACATCGGTGGAAATAATAAAAAACCACATTAACGAGCAACAAACACAAATGAATGTATTTTTGAGAGCAATAACAAATGAACCAGGAAACATAAAAAATGTAACAAATTAAATCAAATATTTTCTTAGAATTCTAAGTGATATTACCACTTTGAATAAACAAGTGGAAAAGATTAAAGATATCATTTTACTTAGTAGACTCCAGGTACTCGCTCACGATGTCCTAACAAATGAAGATATCCGAAAGTATAATATTTCGATAGATATCTTGCTACACATTATAAGTAATGTATACGTTGATAAAAATACAATTCTTTTTACACTTTCAATACAAATTTTCACAAAAGAAAAATATTTCGTAGCACTTGAATTTCCTTTGCCAAATAAAAATCACGAAGAATTGCAGTTGCATGAAAGTAATCAAATTATAACATCAGAACAAAACATTTACAAATACTTAAGTGATGCTAAAAATAGGAAAAATCTTAAGACACACAATAATGGATGCATCAGCAATGTACTAAAGGAGATTAATTATTGTAATTTTACTATTAATAATGCTAAAACTGTTTAAGAACTGGAAACTGGTTTAGTTATTGTAAAAGAGTTAAAAATCAAAACAATTGAACAGAACTTTATAAATAAAGACATTGTTATAAAATTATAATCCAAATTGATAACTTTACATTTTTTAATAAACTGGAGAAATTTTACGATCAACCTATATTATCACTACCAAATATAACATAACAAAACAAATACTTAATTTCACAATGCAGAAATTACACTTGGAAAGCATTAAAAATAGGTAAAAACTTGGTTATCTAGAGTACAAGTTGAATGAAAGTCATTACATAAGTGATGGTATTAATGTAATGTTAATTTTAATTGTAATAGTAAACTATAGTAAATAGTAAACAATGGTAAATTCTTCCATTTGATCTACTTAGATCTCTTTGCTTCCATAAAGCAAAGAGATCTAAGTCGCATTTGACTACACAAACAGAACTAATTTCGAATGAATCCTGCATAAAACACCCGAGACGGTTGTATCAAAGGGTTGGGGTGTTATATTTGGGTTCTAACCTCCTACCCATACTGTACATAACAATATTACTTGCAAGACATTGTTTATCTCTGAGCCGAGATGCACCGCTTGAGTTACGTTCTCACATGTTGACTCGACAATTGATACAAGCAGCCCAAGGCCGGAAATTATTGAGTTCATTGAAGAACTACACCAAGGTCGACTCAGCCTGGTCACTGAAATGACCTCACCTGATTAAGCAATTTCACCGAATTGCAAGTCGCTGGCAATTGCAAGAGTATCAGCAAGTTTAATTTCAAGCTTCGGTCGTGTCGTACGATCTTCTCCTAAGAGAAACAAAGTACTCAAATAAAATCCTAAAGTACATCCGAAATTGTGTGTTTTTTTATTTAAAACTCATTTTTTGGTTTCTAAAGAACACCAAAGAAGTAACTGGCGCAGTCGTAACTTTGTTTTTTAAAGAAAATAAAAGTAGTGATCGAATAATAAAGAAACTCAATAAAATATTCGACTCAAATCGTAATTTGAACAATCACATTGCAAGTGAAAGTGAAAGTGAAGAAACAACAACAATTGTAAAAATGGCAAATCAACAGGAATTGGCATTATTACTGAAAACAATGCAAGAGCAACAGGAGCAGATTGCTCAGTTACAAGTTCATCTGAACCAACATTTGCAATAACCGAATGTAGAAGGAGAACAAAGTAATAATGCCTTCCAATTGTTACTTGAACAAACATTAAATTATTTCCGTAATATAAAGGAATTTAACGGAAGGGGTGACTTCAAAGTGACTGAGTTCATAAAAACTGTTAATAGTGTAGTAACACTCTGCAATAATGAACAATTAAAAAATATGCTATTAGCATAGTGCTAAATGAACAAATTCATGGAGAAGCCAAGAGATGCATCCAACGCCTTGGAGACGAGATGACTTGGAAATCAATGCAAAAGGAACTAAAGCTGCATCGGAAGGACTATGCTGAGCTGATCAACGAATGCCGAAATTTTAAGGTAGGAAGCTTAAGAAAATTATTTGATAAAAGCAATTAACTATGAATGAAATGAATTATATAGTTTTGAAGAGGAAGGGAATAAGCCAATTGTTAATACACCCGCAAATAACGTAAAATATCTTGTGGGTATTGTTAATGAAAAATTAGACAATTTAGATCGCGGTAATGTGAATAAAAATGATTCGCTGGTAGAAATGTATAATAGATTTGCTGAGTTAAAATTATTAGATGATGTCAGAGCGATCGACATTGGTCATCAAAATAGAAACAATTACAGAAATCTTAGCCGACCAAATAAATACAGACAGAACGACAACAATATATCAGAGACCATAGACAGATAGATAGATAGATAGATCTTTATTAGGCACATAAAATTAATTTTTACAGTTAAGTATTGCACATTTTCCATATAGATATTTGGCACACAAGTACCTTGCTACTAAAAAATAGTTTTATGTATGAATAAAAAAAAAGTTTATGATCATTAGAGATGACATATTAGAGGAAAAGCGCAAGAAAAAACCTCATAACAAAAAAAAAAAATTAAGTATTAATACAAATAATATAAAAGAACCAAAGTTGTACAAAGCAACCTGTTGTATGAATATGTAAGATAATACTGTGTATTAAGTAAATAATTTATTAATAAGTTTTTCGACACGACCATTAATCACTTCAACACCAGCCATTGCATGCAGTTCATTTGTAGAAAAATGCCACGGTAAGTTGCAGATAATTTTTAATGTTTTAATTTGGGCTATTTGAAGCCTCTTTAAATGATATTTTGCCATACCTCACCATACAGGGCAGCCGTATGTTTATATTGGTTGGAAGATGACTTTAAATATAATAATTTTATTTCCAGTCGATAGAAGTGACTTCCTATTTATTAATGAATATAACAAAGTAGTTGCAATCTTTATCTTTTTTTAGAGTCTGCGTAACATGACAGCTAAGGGTTAGCTTAGAATCCAAATGTACCCCAGATATTTCACAGACATATTCCAACTTATCTGGCTTCTGAAAATAGAAATTGGACTCTGCGGGAAAAAGCAAGATTTTCTTTTTCTGGTGGAAATGATAGTCTTTTCAGAACTAATTTTTATTCTCCACCTATTAAAATAACTGAGTATTATCTCACTTGCATTTAAAAGTATCCTCTCAACGTTGAGAGCATACTCATGCGAGGTGTATACAGCAGTATCATCGGCAAAGAGTGCCACTTGGCAATTTGGTAGATGTGGAAAGTCAGATGTATATATATTGTACAGAATAGGACCAAGTACCGATCTTGAAGAATACCCATGAAAAAGCTATGGGGACTTGACGAAGAATTATTAACGTAAACTTGAAAGAAACGAGCATGTAAAAAAACTTTGGACTATTTTGAATAGGTAAGGGGAATAGTTTAGATTGAGCATTTTGTTAATAAGTCCTTCATGCCAGACTGTATAGAAGGCCTTTTCCACATCAAGTAGGATCATACCTTTAAATTTTCCTACTAACCGATTAGATTTGATATGATTGTATATCCTAAGAAATTGATAGGAAGTATTATGGAATTACCTGAAACCAAACTGAGTATTTGGAAATACTGCATTATTCACTGTATATTCCAGAATTAGCTTTTTCATAACCTTTTCCAAAATTTTAGTAACACTGCTAAGCAGACTAATAGCCCAATAACTACTGGGGTTGTCAGCAGGTTTTCCTGGTTTTATAATCGGTACGATTTTCGCCGTTTTCCATGTGAGAAATTTTATGCCTGATTGAAGCATGCGTTAAAAAAATATTTCTAACACAGTTTTTTAACCTTCAGAGTTTTCAGAATGCCTTTTATGGTATTTGCTCAAACAAACGCTCCGCTAGGAGTAATATAAGTTTCATTATTAAATATTCTAGTTTGCTCGTTAACGAGAGTTTCAGTTTCTACTTCCCCTAAATTTCCTGAGAGAATATGGTTTGCAGAGAAGGTTTCAGATATATATTTGCTTTCTCTTTGTCTGTGAAGATGATGTTGTTATTACAGATAAGCGCAGGAATAAGTCTGTTTTTATGTTTGACTACTTTAGCGATATTCCAAAAAGGCTTGCAATTTTTATCTAAAGATTTTAGTTTTTGGTACCGTTTGAAGTTTCGAAAATCTAAAATAAAACTCTAAATCAATTTATTTAAGTAAGCTTACTACAGCTTAAGATTAGGTTGCCTATATCTTTGCCAATTTCTCCTAATATTATTTCTTATCTTAATATGTTGAAGAGTGTAATTTGGTAAATTTAAATCAGAAGTACATTTTTCCTTTTTTGGAACACTAAATATAATTGCTTCGGTTACCACATTGGTAAATTTATATACAATAGTATCAACCTTGCGATTACAAGAAATTGAATCCAAATCATAGAAAAGGGCTCTTAGTCCTTCGTTTATTTTGAAATTGAATTAAGTTCAGTTTGTTTTCTTAAAGTTATAAGAAAACAATTTACGCTCATTGTTGATGAAATGAACTTTACAAAAAACAGGATAATGGTCAGAGTAAAGGTCATTTACAGCGACAGGTTGTGACAGTAGACTAGGACGATTTTTGATAAAAATGTATCGAAGGACTTTTACGCACATCGGCGGGTACATATGTAGGATTAGGAGGAAAACAAATGGTAAATACTGAGTGGGATAATATGCTGGGAAGAATATTACCCCAATTATTTGCACGAACACAAACCCAATCACGATGACGGCAATTAAAATCACCAGCGAGAATGACGTCACTGCCTGCAACAAGTAGGCTTCGTAAATCCCTAATAATATGCCGTTTATTTTCAGCAGATGAAGATGTACCAGGAAAATAAACACAGTATATTCTTACACTTTTTCATGTCTTACCGCAATACCTACATTTTCCATAAAACGTTTTCGGATGACTGACAAAGGCGAGTGTCGAACTGATCTACGGACAGGAAAAGCAACACCCCCACCCCATCTGTTGCACCTATCAGCTCTATAGCTTTTGTAAATTGTGTTTGATAAGTTCAAACTGTTGTTATTAAGGCCAGTTTCAATTACTAGGCCGATATCAATATTATTGCTATTAAGAAAATTCAGAAGTTCGATTCTTTTGCTGCTTATACCTCCAGCATTCCAATTAATTATTTTAACATATGTATTAATTAACATTATTGTACAGGCACTTAGAAGCTAAATGTGCAATAACTATGAATTGTTCAAATTTAGATGTACATTTTGATAAGTCAGATATTAAGTGAGTTTTATTTGAGGAAGCTGTCCAGGCAAAACATTAATATTATCATTTGCATCGCGAGTGCTACTGCGAGGTAAAGGAGGAAAATCCAACAAAGAGTTCAACGGTGCAATTGTGTTGTGTTCAGTCATCTGTGCTGCAATACGAGCTTTTGAATGTTCAAAGCTTTCTATGAGTCGATTTGAAGAAGAGCTTTGATGTGCAAAAGTGCTGCGTTTAGTGGATTTTTCTCTAAATTCCAAGTACCTCATTCTGGAAGAGCATCTTGCATCATTCGATTTATAATCACCACCGCAGTTAGCGCATTTTGTGGTGCGTGTATTTACACATTCCTTAGTATTGTGAGAGCCAGCACAAATACCGCAATAGGTTTTAACATGGCAATTCTTCTCATCATGACAATTATGGCATTGAGTGAGTTTACCTTTCATTCTTCGCTCGAAACTCCAACTGACTTGCATGTAAAATAATGACTTAAAGTTTTTCTTAAGTTCATTTAATGTTATGGAACCATTTTCTAATGACACGAGATAAATGGTGTCGCTGTAGTGTTCATATTTCTTCACTATTTTCTTAACCTCGATGCATTTCAAGCCGCGGTCACAAATTTCATTTTTGAGTGAATCAGTTTCAATATTTTCCAGCCCAAATAGAGCAACTTTAAATAATTTTGCACTCTTATTATGTACTAATGTATTATTATTTATTATATCTGTGCATTTTTATTTTCCTTAATTCATTTTCTTACCTGCTAGACAAAAATACTTAAACTGGCTTACAAGTATAATCAAATGGTCTAAACTCTAACTTACTGACTCTTCATGAGTACTTTAAGCTAATCTAGATTTATTACCTTATGCCTTTCGGCTTCTTATATTTTTAAAGTTTAGTATTTAAACGTATATCAATTTCTCATTTCATCCAAGAAAACTTAACCCTTATATCCTAACTATGCTACCTTAAAAATTAACAAAAACTTAACTCAAATATATACAATAATATAACTTAAAACTTAAATCTATTTAACTATTTACAGTAATTTTAACTATGTCAGAAATCGCTCTACTGAATCGTAGGAGTTGCTCGAGGCTGCGAGCGATGTCCAGCTCGTATTGAAGTCGCCTTTCCACTGCTCGGCGTACGAAATGGAAGATGATAGGGTGGCCTTCCCTATCTTGAATCAGGCCTTTAGTGTCCAAATAGAGGAAAGCTTCAGGTGGAATGAAGCCGTCAAGACGCACCCGTGATACATTTCATTTGGGTAGTAAGCCCCAAGGATCAGGCTGTTGGTTGAAGCCATGGCTCGAGTAGTGTGACTACGAATCAACTTAATAATAAAATTATCTATCCTTATACGGTTTGCCTCGTTGTAAAGAACTTCGTTGGGGTAGAATTTCTTGTACTCCGATTCTGGTGTTCGATATAAACGAAGACAGGCCCGAAGGCACCTCCTCTCGAATACCCTCATCTTTTCCATTTGGGAAAGACTCACGTTGAACCACACAAGACAACCGTATACCATGATCGGCCGGATGAGGGCCATGTAGCAGATTACCTTCACTCTGATGTCAAGTTGGCTGCTGTAAAACAGCCCTCTTGCCATAGCGAGGGCATTCTTAGCTCTGGTCAGAGCTGTATTCACATGGATACCATCATATAGATACTGGTCCAACCAGATGCCTAGATATCTTACTACATTCTTCACGGCCAATGGCTGTAACAGCGAGTCAACTATGCCAAACTTGCGCTAGTTTATTTTCGTGTCCCTTGAGGCTCTGGACAGCGGGGTTCTAAAAAGGATAGTTTCACACTTTTGGTAGTTGATTTTCAACTTCCAGTCGTCGCAAAATCGTTGAATCGAAGTCACTCTGCAACAAACCATTTATTTCTTCTCCCTTTTCACCTCATCTATACGCGATTAAATCACCGGCAAATGCTTTTAAGTTGGGCATAGAATCTATGAGATCGCTAGTGAATATAGTCAACAAGATCGGCGAACCAACCGCCCCTTGTTGAAACCCATTTTTTATATGGAACACAGTTGTGGAAATTTCGTTGCCATTTTTCACAACGAACTTCCAACCTGAAACCATGTCATAGATCATATATAGCAATGTTTTATGAATGCCGAGCCTGACTAACTTGAGGAAAAGACCTTCTAGCCATACGGTGTTGAATGCTTTTTCCATGTCAATCAGGCAGGCTCCTGTGCACTGTGTTATGTTTCTATTCCACTGAATGTCGGAAACCAATTTAGACGCGGCATGAATAGTGTCGTGCCCCCCCTGAAGCCAAATTGGTTTTCCGGTATTAATTGTTTTCCTCAACCCATTCTTTTAGTGCTTAAACCAGCTCGGAAGAAGACTTATAGAACGGAGGTTCGTCGGGATGGAGGTATCTTTGTCCCGTTTCGGAATGGGCTGTACCACAGCTGTTTTCCAATGCACCGGGTAATACGCAATACTCAGCGCATTGTTGAACAAAGTTGTGTATACGTCCACCGCCTTAGAGGGTAAATGTCGCAGAGCAATATTTGGTATCACATCTATTCCCACTGGCTTCTTCTTCTTCAGTGAGTTGATAATACCTTGGAGTTCGTCTTTAGAAATAAGGATAAAGTTGTTTCCATCATCGGGGACGACATTATTTGCCGGAAGATCGTCATTGACTTGGTGAAACCAGGGTTCTCGGATCGCCATTGTCTTATTTCATTGCGAAGAGAGACATGGTTCAGCGAGGCTCCGTTTTCCAGGTCGTGATTCGGACTACGAGTCTCGTTCACCATTTACACTCTCTGAAAAACAACACCTTCTTCACCTTCTCTTGGAGATCCGCAACTACGAAATAGTCGTTGTCAAGCACTGCCCTATCAGGATCGATGCCAACTGAAGTCAGTAGGTTCGCGTTGTCTGTTGTTCTGTCAAGTCGAACGCTCTGAATATCGTTATGATCTTTCCTCCGAAAGATTTTATTTACTTTCGGGAACATGCTCGGGTTATTGGATCTTACAGCCCGAATCTTATTGCCCCAATGGGTCAGTAGAGGGATTTACACCTTTGAGGAGCAAGGTCTGTGACCTCTCCCCTCTGGGAGTTTACGTGTAGAAGTCAGCGTTCGATGCCGCTAACTTTTCTTTTAAAAACTTAAGCCCATCCATTGTTAGGCAATGGAATGTGTGGGTTTGTGGAGTCTTATACTTAATACAAAAATGATTTTTCCCTAGGGCCAACTCGCATAGTATCTCCAACTCGTCAGTCCCCATACCAAGGACGTTGATCGGCGGGCAGCGTACCTTGGACTTCTGCTGCTGTTGCTGTGGTTGTTTTTTCGTTGTGACTGCTGGTATTCTTCCTGCTTCTGTTGTTTCTGCTGCGCTTGTTGGTTTTGTTGAGCTGCTTTCAATGTTGTTGACCGCGTTTGCTTTTGCTGCTGCTGAAGTTGTTGCACTCTTAGCGTCTGTTGCGCTTCTTGCAACTCTTGCGCTGCTTTAGAAGTTGAAGGTGTAGGCTCTAACTGCTGTTTCTTCTGCTTCAATTGCTGCCTTTTTTTTGCAGCTCCAGAAGCTATTTATGTTGTGCATTCTGTTTGCCCATTTTCTCAGCAGCTCCTCTTGCAGTAGACCTGTCATAGAGGAACTTAATATGGGAGTCGAGCTTTGCCCTTTCCTCGTCGAGCCTCTGCAGTTTTTGCTTCTTCTTCCTTATTAGTTCTGCCTCATCGTCAGCATTGGATGTGGCGAGAACTTTAAACTAATTGTCGCTCCCCCTATACGAAAATCGACATTCGTTGCCCTCTGATTCACATTGGAGGGCATCTATGTCGATTGCAGCCATTGTTGTTTTCTTTGTCTTTGGCGGAATTTTTCTGGCCGCCACCGATCCGCCTCTGCTCGGTGCGACCACTTCCTCGTCTGACGTCATAGCTGTTGTCGTCCGACGCTTTGTGAGAGTGGGCTACGGCTGCAGCTTCTTTCTCCTCTTTTTGATTTCGGTCGTCCGGCTCGTGGGGCTAGCCACGCGGATGCTTCCTTTACTACTTTGGTGGCCTGATGTCCCCGCCACCGGTGTTTTAAAATCACCCGATTTGCTGAGCTCGAGTCGCTCGTCACTCTCCATGTCCCTCACTTACACTAAGTGTCTTTTCACTTTAGAATTTTCTAATTAGAATAATTAGAAAAAAAGATTTCTATTTTTCCGCCACCGGAATTTGAACACAGATTGCCGGAATCACCACACTTGTGTTCTACCACTTGAGCTACCGCTACACTTACTCAATTTGTTTTTAATTGCTAACTAAGCACACTTACTGATTTTAGTATGAAGCCGAAACACGTATGCACTCGACTGAGGTCTGTGAACGACTGCACTCTTGATGTCGTGAGAAAAGAATTGGTAATTTTTTTGTTTCAAAAGGCTTAACACTTGGTTGCGCGATTCTAATGTTTCACAAGCAATTTTAATTCCAATAGATAATTTTGTATTGAATATTTAGTGATGTTTATGGATTGCGTCAAATTATGCACAAATTCCGAATTTTTATACAATAGTTTTATTGTGGGAACATGCACTTTTTTGGTGGGATTAATATTCGGATCAATGACTTCATCACTACTATCATTATCGTCCATATCATCCGCCGGGAGGCATTGCAATTGAGCATAATAATTTCTTCGATTAACTTTTTCAACATTTTCACTCCGAGAAGCGACGTTTTTTATTTGAGGATGATGAGTAACTTGATGACAGAGGAATAGTACACGAGTTGTTAAAAGCTCGGGCTAGACTGAGAGACCATAGACCATTCAAGCAGAAATAGTGGTAGTGCGTTTAATTTTAGACAGAACACTGACAGCAATAGATTTGTTCAAAGAAACGTGCATAATAATCAAGGACAATCTCCAAATCACCAACCAAGAAGTAGAAAGTATGCATCTAACAGTACCGCAATTAAATCCACTAGAACTACATGAATCCAAACAATAGTAGCGAGCCTATGGAGATAGGCAATATTCGTCAAAATTTTAAAAGAAGGTCTTATATACAAGACTACCGATAGTAACTTTAACTATAGGCGAACAAAAATTAAAATGCTTGATTGACACTGGGTCAGAAACCAACATCTTCTTCTTCTTGTGGCGCTACAGTCCGGGGTGGACCTGGGCCTCAACCAACATGCCTCTCCAGCCAGCACGATTTTTCGCCAGCTGTCTCCAATTGCGCACTCCAAGTTGGTTGAGGTCCTTCTCCACTTGTGTGCGCCACTTCAGTCTAGGCCGTCCTCTGTTGCGTTGTCCCAATGGCTCGGATTCAAAGACTTTTCGGGCCGGAGCAGTGGTGTCCATACGCTCTACATGGCCTAGCCATCTTAAGCGTTGTATCCGTAGACGCTTAACCAGGCGCATGTCGCTGTACAGCCTATAGAGTTCGTCATTAAATCTTCTCCTCCAGATGCCATCAACGCAAACAGGACCAAAAATCGCACGCAAAACTTTTCTCTCGAAAAGACTAAGGGCTTCCTCATCCGCCTTTGCTAACGTCCAAGATTCTGCGCCATATAGTAGGACGGGAATGATGAAGCTGTTATATAAAGCGAGTTTAGTCCTTCCAGAGAGGGCTTTATTACTCAATTGCCTCTTGAGTCCAAAGAAACAGCGGTTGGCAAGAGTGATTCTGCGTTTGATTTCGGTACTGATGTTGTTGTCCCTGTTTACCGCGGAGCCGAGGTAGACGAAGTCCTTAACTACCTCGAAGTTTCTGCTGCCTAGTGTGACGCTCCGTCCGAGACGTCGATGTTGTGTGTCCTTCCTTGATGACAGCATGTACTTCGTTTTGCCCTCATTTACCGCAAGACCCATTTTAGCCGCTTCCGCTTCAATGCCAGCAAACGCCTCATTGACGGCTCGCTGTGTTCGTCCAATCACGTCAATGTCATCAGCGTAACCTAACAGTTGAACTGACTTCTGGAAGATCGTGCCTCTGGTGTTGACTTGTGAGTTACGCACGATCTTCTCGAGGATGATGTTAAAGAAGTCACATGACAGTGCGTCGCCTTGTCTAAAACCTTTTTTGACATTGAAGGTCTCGGTGAGTTCGGTACCGACCTTGACGGAGCAGCGAGAGTTCTCCATCGTCATCCTACACAATCTGACGAGTTTGGTAGGAATGCCAAAACTGGAAATGGCACTGTATAGCTCGTCTCTATGCACACTGTCATATACAGCCTTGAAATCGACGAATAGGTGGTGAGTGTCAATTTGCATTTCTTGGGTCTTTTCCAGGATCTGCCGTAATGTGAAGATCTGGTCTATTGTGGACTTCCCTAGTCCGAAACCACACTGATAGGGACCTATCAGGTCATGGACAAATGGTTTCAGACGCTCACACAATACGGCTGAGAGGATCTTGTATGCGATGTTCAGGAGACTAATCCCTCTGTAGTTGGCGCAGTCAAAGGGGTCTCCTTTTTTGTGGACCGGGCAAACGACGCTGAGATTCCACTCATCGGGCATGCTTTCCTCCGACCATATCTTACAGATGAGCTGGTGCATGCGCCCAACCAGGTCATCCAGCTGCTTTAAATAGTTCTGCGGACAGTCCGTCCGCTCCAGCAGCTTTGTTCGACTTTAGCTTGGATATTGCTATCTTCACCTCGTCTAAGTCGGGGGGACGGAATGCTTGTCTATCATCGTCCAAATTGAGTGGAACATTCTGCCTAACAGCGGGATTTGGGTCGTCATCGCCGTTTAGGAGTCTGTAGAAATGATCCTTCCAGATTCTCAGCACAAACTGTGACTCTACTACTAGTTGTCCATTTTGGTCCCGGCAGGCCTTGGTCCGAACCTTGTATCCTTCGGATAGCTGTTTTACCTATCGGTAAAACTTTCGGTTCTCATGCTCCTTCTTCTTCCTTCTGAGAAGCCGGTGCTCTTCCCTTCTTCTCTGTTCGTAGAGTTCACGAACAGCTCGCGTTGTTCGATGCAGCGTCGCCTTATAGGCGTCTTGGTTAGCAGCATCCTTGATGGCTTCTTGACAACGTTTCCATTCTTCTTCTATGTTTAGTGCAGGAAGCGTCGAACTCTGGGCGAGTTTCCGGGAGACTCGGTCGGCAAAGTTCCCAGCAATCAGCTGCGATTGTAGCTTTTCGACGTCAAACCGTGTTGGCCTTTCTCGACTCCGTTGCTCTCTCGATATCCGGGTTCTTACCTTGGCTACAACAAGGTGATGATCCGAGTCAATGTTTGCACCTCGGAAGGTTCGGACATCGAGAATACTGGAGGAGTGTCTGACGTCGATCGCAACGTGATCAACCTGGTTGACGGTGGATTGGTCAGGAGATCGCCAAGTCCCTTTGTGAATGTCCAGGTGTGGGAACCGCGTGCTAGCCACAGAGAGGTTCCGCCCCGAGGGGAAGTCCAGCAGCCTGAGTCCGTTTCCGGATGTGTTGTCGTGCAGGCTGTGTTTACCGATGACTCCAGCAAAGATGTCCTCCTTTCCCAGCTGAGCGTTGAAATCTCCTAGAACGATCTTGGTGTCATAGCTGGGGCATCGATCGTATGTTCTTTCTAGGAGATCATAGAAGTCATCCTTGATGTTGTCATCCTTCTCCTCTGTCGGGCGTGAGCGCATATTAGGCTGATGTTCCCGAATTTAGCCTTGATGCGGATTGTCATGAGGCGCTCGCTGACTGGGTCGTAGCTCAAGACTTTTTGCCTAAGTCTGCCTCGAACAATAAATCCGCATCCGAATAAGCGCTGCCTTCTCTCTCTATAGAAATTGCTGTAGTAGATATCGCAGTTCTTCATCGCTTTTATGCCAGGCCCATCCCATCGCACTTCCTGGATTTCGGTTATGTCAGCTTTGTAGCTGTCAAGGGCCTCCGCAAGTTGTTCGGCTGCACCTGGCCTGTTAAGGGACCTCACATTCCACGTGCAAAACCGAAAATCTTTGTCCTTTAAACGTTTGCTGGGGTCGTTAACAGTTAATCCGTCCTTATCCGAGGCATTTCGGTTTTTCTGAACTATTTTATTTTTACGTGGTGAGGAAGTTACCCTCACGCACAACCCACAGACTGGTAGCTCGCCATGGTGAGAGAAACCAACATCATTAAGCAAAATTTTCTAAAAAACTATCCACAAATAGAATTAAAAGATCCTATATTTTATAGTACAATCAATGGTACTAATACAGTAGATCAAACAGTTGTAACCCTATTTCCAAAAGAATTTTTAAGTAGAGGAACAATATCATGGAAAGTTCTTACATTTATCAGTAAGAAATATGATGCGACTGTTGGCCAAATATGTTAATACCATTAGAAGCAAAAATAGATTTAGCAGAAAGACAGTTCTTAGTAAAAGGAAACAAAATAATTTTCGAAGACTTCTATCCGTATGAAATTAATCAAATCAACAACTTAGAAGTAAAGGAAGGAAATGCAATAAAATTCCTTCATCTTTATCATTTACATGATCAAGAAAAAAGTATGTATACAAACCTACTGCAGGAATACCAAGAGCTTTTTTTCAAAGAAGGTGACACACTAACCTGTTCAAATGAAGTAGAACATGAAATAATAACCACTCCAAGTAATCCCATCTTTTGTGATCAAGAGAAAACAGCTTTTTCCACTCCAAATGGGCACTATGAGTTCATGAGGATGCCTTCCGGACTCAAAAATGCCGCAGGAACCTTCCAACGATTAATAAATTCTATCCTCAGAGATTTCATCAATAAAATTTGTGTCGTCTATCTAGACGATATTCTAATTTTTAGTACGTCTCTGGAGGAACACATCTATAACATCCGAAAAATGTTCAGTAGGTTGAGAGAGGCAAGGTTAAAAATACAAGTCGATAAATGCAGCCTTCTTTCTAAAGAAACGGAGTATTTGGGCCATATTCTGACACCCGAAGGTGCACGACCAAGTCCTGCAAAAGTCGAAGTAATTCAAAACTTGAAGCTTCTAAAAACCCAGAAACAAATAAAGTCTTTTCTATGTATAACGAGATCTTATAGAAAATTCATAAAGAATTATGCTACAATTGCCTATCCACTAACGAAATACTTCAGGAAAAATGTCCGGGTAAATGCAAATGACCCCGATCTTATCGCCGCTTTCGACAAATTAGAACACCTTATAACCAACCATCAAATTCTTAGGTACCCTGATTTCTCAAAACAATTTAAACTCATTACTGATGCAAGCAATGTTGCAATTGGCGCAGTTTTGACACAGGAAGGGTATCCCATTTCCTATGTATCTAGGACTTTGAACAATCATGATCAAAATTATTCAACGATTCATAAAGAACTACTGTCTATAGTTTGGGGAGTTAGATATTTTAGACTGTTTTTGTTCGGAAAAGAATTAGAATTGCAAACAGATCATCAACCCATTAAATGGCTGCATTCAAAATATTCAGGAAAAGATATCAATCCTCGACTTCACAGATGGCTTCTACAATTATTAGAATATAATATTAAAATAGACTACATCAAAGGAAAGGACAATGTTATTGCAGATTTCTTATGTATGAATAAAATGAGGAGAATGAAGATTCAGAAGATTTACATTGACAAAAACAATGTATCCGAAGATAAAGTCATTGATATTTTAAGAAGATATTTGAAAAAAAGGAAAAATGTATAATTATTTAGATGATAGTGAATATAATCAATTCCAACAGAAAATTATTGAATATCGTGAATTGTAGTTACCTGGCTAAAGACATAAATGACTAAGAAGTTCTAAAAAAACAAATTTCATTATTCCATAAAAATGAGGTGGGACATTCTGGAATAATTAAAATATACGAGACTATAAAGAGAAAAGTATATCATCCTAATCTTAGAGCAACAATTCATGAGCTAATTAATAACTGCGAGATTTGTTAGTCCGGTAAATATGACAGACACCCTATAAGGAAAAAATTTGTTCTTACAGAAAGGCATTCTTATTCTTATTCTTACAGAAATACATTCTTATATAGTTTCTATAGACAAGTTTTCAAAATTCACTGTAACATTTTTCTTCTTCTTCGGATGGCGCTACAGTCCGGGGTGGACCTGGGCCTCAACCAACATGCCTCTCCAGCTACCACGATCGCTTGCCAGCTGTCTCCAATTGCGCACTCCAAGTTGGTTGAGGTCCTTTTCCACTTGTGTGCGCCATCTCAGTCTAGGACGTCCTCTGTTGCGTTGTCCCTGTGGTTCGGATTCGAAAACTCTTCGGGCCGGAGCAGTGCTGTCCATGCGTTCTACATGGCCTAGCCACCTTAAGCGTTGTATCCGTAGACGCTTGACTAGGCTCATGCCGCCGTACAGCCCATACAGTTCGTGGTTGAATCGTCTCCTCCAGATGCCATCAACGCAAACAGAACCAAAAATCGCACGCAAAACTTTTCTCTCGAAGAGATAAATGGCTTCCTCATCCGCGTTTAGTATCGTCCAGGTTCCTGCGCCGTAAAGCAGGACTGGGATGATCAAGGTGTTGTACAAAGTCACTTTGGTCGTTCGGGAGAGAGCTTAATTACTCAATTGCCGCCTAAGCCCAAGGAAACAGCGATTGGCAAGAGTGATTCTGCGCTTGATCGAAGGTCTCGGTGAGTTCACTACCGATCTTGACGTAGCAGCGAGAGTTCTCCATCGTCATCCTACACAATCTGACGAGTTTGGTAGGAATGCCAAAACTGGACATGGCACTGTATAGCTTGTCTCTATGCACGCTGTCATACGCGGCCTTGAAATCGACAAATAGATGGTGGGTTTTGTACTTCTTGGGACTTCTCCAGGATCTGCCCCAGTGTGAAGATCTGGTCGATTGTGGACTTCCCTGGCCTGAAACCACACTGATAAGGACCTATCAGGTTGTTGACGAACGGTTTCAGGCGCTCACACAATACGGCACAGAGAATCTTATATGCGATGTTCAGGAGACTGATCCCTCGATAGTTGGCGCAGTCGAAGGGGTCTCCTTTCTTGTGGACCGGACAAACTATGCTGAGATTCCACTCGTCGGGCATGCTTTCCTCCGACCATATCTCACAGATGAGCTGGTGCATGCACCCAACCAGCTCATACCCAGCCACTTTGAACAGCTCTGCGGATAGTCCGTCCGCGCCAGCAGCTTTGTTCGATTTCAGTCTCGATATTGCTATCTTGACCTCGTCGAATTCTGGGGGACGGAATTCTTGTCCATCGTCGTCAAAACTGAGTGGGACATTCTGCCTAACAGCGAAATTTGCGTCGTCATCGCCGTTTAGGAGTCTGCAGAGTCGTTCCAGATTCTCAGCACCGACTGCGACTCTACCAATAGTTGTCCAGTTTGGTCCCGGCAGGCTTCTGTCCGAGGCTTGTAACCACCGGATAACTGTTTTGTCTTGCGTTGAAAATTTCGGACCTCATTCCTGCCATAGCACCTCTCCATTTCCTCGACCGCGCGCTTCTCGTGCTCTTTCTTTTTTCTTCTGAGAAGCCGGTTCTCTTCCCTTCTTCTCTGTTTGTAGAGCTCACAAACAGTTCTCGTCGTTCGATGCAGCGTTGCCTTGTATACTTCTTGTTTGGCTGCATGCGCCTGCCTACACTCGTTGTCAAACCATGGGTTCCTCTTAGGTGGTGGCGTAAAACCCAGCACATCAGTGGCGGCCTCTTTGATGGCTTCTTGACAACGTTTCCACTTATCTTCTATTGTTTGTGCGCGCAGCGTCGAACTTTGAGATAGTTTCAGGGAGAATCGATCGGCAAAGACTCTAGCGATCGGCTGCGATTGTAGCTTTCCGAAATCAAACCGTCTTGGCCTGCCTCGATTCCGTTGCTCTCTTGATATCCAGGTTCTTACCTTGGCTACAACAAGGTGATGATGATGAAGGTTCGGACATCGAGAATACTGGAGGTGTGTCTGACGTCGATCGCAACGTGATCAATCTGGTTGACGGTTGATTGATCAGGAGATCGCCAGGTCCCTTTGTGAATGTCCTGGTGGTGGAACCGCGTGCTAGCCACAGAGAGGTTCCGCCCCGAGGCGTAGTCCAGGCGTGAGTCCGTTTCCGGATGTGTTGTCGTGCAGGCTGTGTTTACCGATGACTCCAGCAAAGATGTCCTCCTTTCCCATCTTAGCGTTGAAATCTCCTAGAACGATCTTGGTGTCGTAGCTAGGGCATCGATCATATGTCCTTTCTAGGAGGTAATAGAAGTCCTCTTTACTGCTGTCATCTGTTTCCTCTGTCGGGGCGTGGGCGCATATGAGGCTTATATTCCCGATTCAGCTTTGATGCGGATTGTTATGAGGCGTTCGCTTATGCATTGGAAGCTTAAGACTTTTTGCCTAAGTCTGCGTCGAACAACAAAACTGCATCCAAATAAGCGTTTCCCTCTCTCTTGCGTAGCAGTCGCCGTGGTATAGGTCGCAGTTTCTCACTCTTCTCTTGCCCGGCCCATCCCACGGCATTTCCTGAATCGCGGTAATGTGTGCTTTATAGCAGTCCAGGGCCTCCTCAAGTTTATCGGCTGCACGTGGTCCGTTTAGGGACCTCACATTCCACGTGCATATCCGTAGAGCATTATCCTTTTTTCTTTTGCGTGGGTCGTCAACAGTGTATCCATCCATATCCGAGGCATTCGGTTGGTACGTAACCAGTGGTTTTTTATGTGGCCGGGCAGTTACCCCGACGCACACCCATAACCTGGAGGACCAGGCCCTTTTTTATACCTCTTGGGCGGAGGTCGCGCTTCTAGGTTTAGCAGGTTGAGTTCGGGTGAACAACAATCAGTACCCGGTGGCTACCAACGTGGAGGTAGAATAAGCACAATTGGTGTGTGGAAGACAGTTACAGCAGCTGGGCATCGCCAGGTTGATACCACTCAGTGCCTACCCTGTTCCCATATCACCCAGCCGCCCAACATTTTTCTTAGAAGACAGAAATAGTCTGACAATAGCGGAAAAATTAAAGCAACATATAGCAATTAAAGGTAAAGTGGAAAAGTTAGTTTTTGATAATGAATTTAAATCAAATAACGTGTAAGCATTTTGTGAAAAGGAGAATATAGAATTCCACATTACAAAGCCAAATAATCTCAGAGGAAATACCGATGTAGAAAGGCTTAACAATACACTAACAGAGAAAATTAGAGCATTCAATCTTGAAGAAAAAAAAACATTAAAACACAAATGCTTAATTCAGTAATAATATACAATAATACCTACCATTCAACAATAAAATGCACTCCTACAGATGTAAATGAGCATAAAGTAGATTTCAATACAATCAAAGAAAGAATAAATAAAGCGAAAGTACATGCAATAGAAAAGAGAAATAAATCCCGCGAAGATAATGTAGAACCAAGAACTACGGCATATATCAAAAATTACAAATCTCTTCGTCACAAAGAAGAGACAAAATTTAGAAAATATAGTCTCTCTAATATACATGAAAATAATATAAAACGTCCATTTAAATTCACAGGTCTGCTATTCTGGATAGTAATAATTCTGACGACCACTGTAACTCAAACGGCTCAGATAATTGAAAAAATCACTACGGAAGTCGGTTATGCAGACAAAAGAGTGGATGAAGTAGATAGATGGTAGTAAATAGGTTCGATGTAGTATTACACATAGTAAATACATCAGAAATTATAAATATCATAGATAGTTAAGAAGGTAGTATTGAAATTTCGAACGCAATAAACAAAGATTATTTCAGACAGCAAGTAGTTTCGTTTAGAAATAAGGCACAAACTCTGTTACCTCTTAATAAACATTGTTGGAAAAGGAATAAAATGGCTATTCGGTACTCTACAAGACGACAAAACTGACATACAGAAACAGCTAATGACTTACGACAACACAAATGACGAAGTTGATAATTCTTTTAACCAGCAAATAAAAATAAACGAACATTTTAACAACTCATTGACATTATTAAAAAATTGAAAAATTAAAAATATTGGAATCAGATAGGAACAAAATTTTGAAACAAATTAATGAAAATGAAAATTTTACAAAAAAAATATATATCTCAAGAAGAGTTTCTTGAGCAAAAAATGAGAATAAACTTACTAAGAGAAAAAATAGATCAAATTCAAGATAATGTACTTTTAGCAAGGTTAATAATGATATACCCCAATACGTAATGTACGTAATGAAGAAATAAATAAATACCAAATTGACCTTAGAAAACTTAGCAACATAAAAGTAGGTATTGCGAAATTTGAAAATGATGTTTTAATATTTGCTTTTTAATTACCCACATCCACAATAAAATCCGATGTAAGATTACTGGTTCCAATAGTTAATTCTCATAATAAGCAAATAAACGAACAAATGGAATATATTGTTAAAATATACTTTTTTTTCTCGTTTCAACGATATCGTCGAACGATAGTTGTCGTTCGCGATTTGATCTAGTCGTTCGCGACTAGGTGATATTTTTAGACACTACCTTTTATCAAAAAGAAACTTTTCAACTGAATTAAGAATTCTTATTGGAACAGGTACTGCCAGAAGTTATATAAACAGGTTACAGTTTAGATACGTTATTTCAAACAACAATAGTTTTATCGCTAAAAGTCTTAATGGACAAAATAAAATCACAGAAAAGTGTAAAATGAATTTATTCTGTTACCTAAACGTCACCACCCAGAAGGAACCCATTGTTTGACGACGAGTGCAGGCAAGCGCATGCCGCCAAACAAGGTGCCTACAAGGCAACGCTGCATCGAACAACGAGGCCTGTTCGTGAGCTCTACAAACAGAGAAGAAGGGAAGAGCATCAGTGTGGATTCAGGCCAGGGAAGTCCCCTATAGACCAGATCTTCACTTTACGGCAGATCCTGGAAAAGACCCAAAAAGTTCAAATTGACACTCACCACCTATTCGTCGATTTTAAGGAAACATATGACAGTGTGTATAGAGACGAGCTATAGAGTGCCATGTCCGGTTTTGGCCTTCCTACCAAGCTCGTCAGATTGTGTAGGATGACGATGGAGAGCTCTAGCTGCTCCGTCAAGGTCGGTAACGAACTCACCGAGACTTTCAATGTCTAAAAAGGTTTTAGACAAGGCGACACACTGTCATGTAACTTTTTCAACATGATCCCCGAGAAGATCGTGCGTAACTCACAAGTCAACACCAGGCACAATCTTCCAGAAGTCAGTTCAATTGGTAGTTTACGCTGATAACATTGAGGTGATTGGAAGAGCACAGTGACCCGCCAATGAGGCGTTTGCTGGCATCGAAGCGGAAGTAGCTAAAACGGGTCACGCGGTAAATAAGGGCAAAACTAAATACATGCTGTCATCAAGGAAGGACATACAACATCGACGTCTCGGACAGAGCTTCACACTACGCAGCAGAAACTTCGGGGTAGTCAAGGACTTCGTCTACTTCGGCTCCACGGTAAACAGGGACAACAACATCAGCACCGAAATCAAACGCAGAAACACTCTTGCCAATCAGTGTTTCTTTGGGCTCAAGAGGCGATTGAGTAATGAGTAATGTAAAAAGTCTAGGCATTACAATTATTGCATTATAGATTCTGAAGATAAATGTTTGCTTCGACTTCTAAATTATCAAACAGCAAACTGCCCGACCGCATTAGCATTTCTTATCGACAACATCCAGATCATAATAGAAGGCTTAATTGTAGGGCTCGTCGAAGAAAATAATGTGACTGAATATAATCAACAACATATCTCGTTCCATTTAGAAGTAACATCACCATTAATGAGAAAAAGGATTCTACATCCCAACCATAACTGGCTATGCTACGGGATATCTGTTGTACTTATTATTGTCACAATAATACAACTAGGCATTAAATTACAACAAAGAAATTTTAACATACCACCAATTATTCATTCAAGAACTTAATCGAAATCGACTAAAACAATCTATTGAAAATATTATAAACGCGGACGTTCATATTTAAGGTGGAAAACAGTTAACGTGAGTGCACCAAATACGTTCGGTACTGTGGGAACTAAATGTTAGCGCCAATAAAACTTGCAGAGGTCAAGTTGGCATATTGACACAGCCCCTCCCGTAACGCCCTTTGATAGTCGTGTTTTGGTGAACCAAAGTATACAGCGTACTCCTCTCCCCGAAATAATATAATGGGTCTGTCTGTCCAGAAATTACAAAAATACTTTACAGCTCAAAATATCATGAGTAATATGTATCCATATTTATTATAGTGAAATTTTGTTAAGATTTTGCTTAAGTTTGGAACAAATTGCCTTACCTTATCTATATTTCTAGAATATCAGTGTATTGTCACGACGACGCATCAAGATTTGTACACATTATCTCTCGTGGACAACGTTCCCGACCTTACATTCTTCCTGAAGATTTGGAGTGTCTTATCCAGGACGTGGTTGAAACACACCCAGGATTATCTTTTCTAAGGCAGGCTAAAGAGTTTCACCCTAGATATGTTGAAACAGTGATTGCAAGAATATATTATGTAATAAACCGTAGTTGGTCTGGGAAAATAACGGCTATTGAGCTTAGAAACTCAAATTTCCTACAGGTATTTTCATTGTTTTATTAAATTTAACTTAACTTTTTTCTAATTTAAGGTCATACAACTTCTTGAAGTCGAAGACGATATAAACCAAATTATGGCTTTTTTCAGTTATGAACATTTTTACGTAATATATTGCAAATTTTGGGAGCTGGATAGCGATCATGACTTTTTTTTAAATAAGACAGATCTTGAGCGATATGCTGATTATGCTTTATCGTCAAGAATAGTAGAAAGAATTTTTACGGAATGCGTTTTTCACTGTAGCAACATAAAAAAGGCATCCGGAATAAATGTTATGACGTATTCCAACTTCGTATGGTTTCTTCTCTCAGAAGAAGATAAAAACAGTCCGATGGCAATTGAATATTGGTTCCGGTGTATAGATATTGATGGAGATGGATATTTATCAATTTATGAGTTAGAACATTTTTATGAAGAGCAGCAGCAACGAATGGACTCAATGGGTATTGAGACTCTTCCGTTTGAAGACTGTCTATGCCAGGTAAGAAATTTTGACGCTAATATTTAAAAAAAACCTGAGATTTTTAAATAAATATTAAACAAAACAATTTTTAAATTTTTACTTTTTCAAACGCAGACACAGGTTTTATATCAAAATTTTACCCAGTAAATATCATTCTTAAAAAATAGTTTTTTTTTGTGGATACATCCCTCTTAGTACCAATAATAACTTAAATGTAATGTAACGAACCATAACATGAAACTTCTTTGAGGTTAAATATTGTAAATCGCACTTGTTGGTAGCAGCTACTACTTACCAAAGTTATGTATGCCTGTGCTAAAATTGTTTCTAATATTCTAACACAAAAGACATCGATAACAATGTTGGATGCAGATTTCGTTATTTTCATTTTACCAGTTGTCTCCTAGCCTTTATGATCAAATGTTATATTAATTGCAATATACCTCAAATAAATGACCAGTAGTCAGCTGACCGTATATTAAACCTACATACAAGGGGCGTTCAATATATTCCCGGATGACACGAATGCTCACAACGCTTCAGAAAAAACTGAGAATCGCATGCTGAAGAGAGCTTTTGGAGATGTGTAGTGAGAACGCGGACGGTCTTATGGATTGAATTGCTACGAAACGAAACATGGGTTCACCACTATGACCCTGAAAGCAAACAACAGTCTATGCAGTGGCATAAAAAAGGAACAGAGCCTCCGAAGAAGTGAAAAGTCATTCCCTCTGCCGGGAAGCTCATGGCCAGTTTTTTGGGGCTCAAAGGGTATATTGCTCATTGAGTACAAAAAATAGGTGAAACCATCATCGCCACATCCTAGGCTTCCACTTTGCATAATTTGCGTGAGGAAATTAAAAAGAAAAGATGGTGTTAGCTCGCAGCGGGTGTGTTGCTTCTTCATAACAACGCTCCTGTTCACACGGCGCCAGTTTCCAAGGCCGCTACGCGAGATTGTGGTTTCGAAGAAATCCAACACCCACCATACCATATAGTCCTGACCTCGCTCCAGTGATTATTTCTTGTTTCCGAATTTGAAAAAATGTCTTGGTGAAAAACGGTTTTCGGATGTTGAAGAACTCAAGTCGGCAATATATAGGTATTTTGCAAATTTAGTTTGTTGAGGGTTTAAAAAGGTTATCTCAAGATGTAGCAAATGCAATGATGTTAGTTGATATTATATTGAAAAATAACGAAACTATTAAACCAATTCGGATAACCAATTCGGTTTCAAAGCGGGGCATGACACTTTTCATGCCGCGTCGAAACTGGTGTTGGATATCCAATGTAACAAGAGCCAGAAACAATGTACGGGTGTCTGCCTGATTGACATGGAGAATGCCTTCGACCCCGTATGGTTAGAAGGACTTTTTTGCAAGCTCAATGGGCTAGGCATTAGTAAACCACTACTGTACCTACTGTGTAACATGCTTACCGATAGAAGGTTCGTCGTGAAGAATGGCAACGTGACCTCTTCAGGTGTATTTAAAGTAAAATATGGTCTCCAACAGGGTGCCGTCAATTCACCGATCCTGTTCAAAATTTTCTTGAGCGATCTAATAAGTTCTCTTCCTCACGTAATTGCGTACGCCGATGACTTGATCGTGTACAGATTAAGCAGAAAGATCGAGGACACCACTACTCTTGCGCAGAGTGACTTCGACTTATTCCTGAGAAGTAGCGATAATTGGAAGTTGAATATCAACTTTCAGAAGTCGGAAACTGTACTGTTCAGAACTCCTTTGTATAAGGCTTCGGCGGATACCAAAAAGATTTGGCGAAAGTTCTCAATTGTTGGTCAACACGGCAAAGGACTGTAGTTAGATACCTGGGAATCTGGCTAGACGAATATCTATATTTTAACAAGCCTGTAGGTGCTGCTGTTTTACAACAGTCAACTCGATGCGAGGGTGAAGGTAATCTGCTACATGGCCCTCATCCGGCCAATGCTCACCTATGGTTGTCCCGTGTGGTTCAACGTGAGTGCAGGCTTGATGGAAAAGATTCGGTTGTTTGAGAGGGCTTGTCTTAGGGCTTGCCTTTACAGAACACCAGAGTTCCAGTACAAAAAATTATATTCCAATGAGGTCCTAAACAACAGGGCGGATCTGACGCGAGTGGACAATTTCCTGTTTAAATTGATTCGAGGCCATATTGCCAGAGCGATGAACTCGGTAAATAACTTGATCTCTGGGGTCTACCACCCCAATCCACAATACCACGAAAGGGTACGCGACAGTGGCTTCGTCCCCGCAGAAGCTTTTCTCCATTTAGATAAGGACGGTCTGATACAAGACGTAAATGCGGTGCCGCTCCAATTCCACATCGCCCGATCAACCGTGGATGGGCGACTCAACCACGACCGTTCCGTCGTACAACGAGCTGAGAAAGGTCTCCTCCGTTTCAGTACGGCAGTATCAAGGCGGGATATTCGGAATGTTGCAATGCAACATCGAAAATTTTGGTGGCTGGGTAGCGAGAGAACTCCATCGTCGAACCCTTTAGACTCGGGGTAGAAAGTGTAGTGCAGATCCTCTTATGGGATGCAGTCGGTCTCTGTTTTGCAGCGGATTGGGTGGCTATCAGCTGCAACCTATGGCCGACCTACATATCTTAGGTAGTTTTTAAGGTAGTATTAAGGTAAAAAAAAATGTTTGCTAATGTACATATTTAAATGCATGTATATTATATAGATATATATGTATATTAATTTATATATACATGCTTATAGTTACATATGTATATTTTCAGGTTCATTAAGGTATTTTAAGGTAGTGTGTAAGTTAGTATATAAGTTTTAGTTAAAATGTTCTGATATAAAGTTTCTTGCAATTTTCTTAATCGTTATTTGTGCAGTTAAATTTAGCTTAGCTAGTTTAAGATTAAGTTTAACTTAGAGTGCCCGCCTAGGACCAGTGAGTTAGTAGTAATAACAATGTCCGTCCAACTAGTTTTAAACATTTTTGTCTAGTATGTAAGTTTGATATGAATTATTGAATAAAAATGAATTGAAAGAGAGACAAAATTGATACAGCTTAAGAATAAATCGTGCGACTAGATTTGTAGGAAAACTTTTACTAAAAAGCGACGTAGAAAATTAAAGGATTAAAATGGATAATATTTGAATAGTAATTGGTTGTTATGCACTTAAAGCGCTTAATAATCTGGGACTTTTAATACTTTAGTTATACTTTTAATGTTAATGTTGTTCAAACTCTCAAAATAATTTTTGACTAGATGCGTACGAACATTTTTATTGAAAATCAATTTAGAAATAGAAAAGGTTTAAGTGACTATTTCTAAATAGTAATTGATCGTGTTGCACTTAAAGTGCTTAATAATCTGGGACTTACTGTGGCGAATGAACAAAGTATTGAAAGCATTAAAGAAAAGCTAACGGCTCATTATTCACCAGCAAGAAACAAAGCGAACGCTTTCAAATTAATCGAATTAAGCACTTAACCGATCGAAGAGTTTTATCAAAAAAGTTAAGGGCAGGTGAAGAAATTCGGGCGTTATGCTGAGGAATTTATCATCAAATTGTTTTGTTAATACGTTGCGAAGATATGCGACAGAAATTATGGCTCGAAGACGTTATAAAGAACAACTAAAATATGCATAGCTGCGCGTATTTAACAACAAAACCAGAACAAACACAATGAACATGAACGCTAATAAAATAGACAAGGAAAAAAATGTGCTGCCATTGCGGAGAGTGTGTGCTGCTGAGATCCTGAACATCAAGAAACCTTTGACATCATTAAACGTACCTTTAAAACAACATCAGTGCTGGCGTCCTACGATGTAAACAAACGCATTAAATTGTCTATTGCCGAAAGCAGCAAATCAATGTGTGCCTGTGTGCTTACGACGCACAAGCACTCCAAGCCAACCCCAAATCTTTAAGGAAACTATAGCCATACGATTTGAATGTACTAAATTTCAACTGCAACGTGTTTTGTTAGATACACTTATGTATAGTTGATACTAATAAGGAATGTGTAATCAACATCCTATTGGCGATAAGTTAAGGTCTTAGATATCGGTTGTATAAAGAGACGAAGTAGGATGTAGAACTACAGCTGCTCAAAAAATAACTATGCGCGGATGGCCAGATAGTGATAAACGCGTGCCTGCACCTATAAAAAAAATGCGCCATTCAAACAAGAAAAACATTCGAAAATAGTTTGTTGCTATAAGATCATTGTTCCAAGAAGTAAAGTATCAAATACCATTAGTGCGATCAGTCATTGAGCGAACCAAGGATGGGAGGCAATGCAGAAGAAACTAATTTAATTTACATAAAACTAAAACCGATATACCATCACAAATGAACTCTTGGAATCCGTTCCGAGCCTTTGTACTGGAGATCTGGTAAACAAAAGCTCACCATCATATCATCTCCAAGAATGTCAGTGATTCAAAAAGAGGACTTAACCAAATCAGCACAAGCATTACCGAAGTAGAGCAAAAACCGATGTATTATAAATATTACTTTGAATTATTCGAATTTTCCTTCTAGTCCGTATACATGAACTTAATAACTATCATTTCAAATACTTAATTGAAGTTGAATGCCAACATTTTTGTTATTTACTTGTGAGGAAAGGGGATGTAACATACTCATTACTTATACTTTAATACTCAAGTCATATACTATAAATAAATGGCAAGCTGTGTGCAGGCCGTGTATTAAAACTGACGTCTATTAAGTCGCCTTCCAGCTCACTCCAGTTGTTATTTTCTGTTGAGGTAACTTGTAAATTTTCCATGGTGGACAATCGAGTGGTTCACGCAGCACTCTGTTGAGTTAAAACCGAATTTCCTTGAAACCTATAGACCATTTATCAAAAGTGGCTCTTTCTTTTCTCGATCGGTGGTAATTCATAGACGACTCATGTTACAAATTGTAATAAGACAAGTAAGGACCTACTTAACAACGGTGCGGTAAGACAGTGATCACTGCGGGCTTGCCGCTGAAAGAATTTTTGGAAGTGCACACTTACAATTATTGGAAGACTCATTGCTCGAGTTTCTCTAAGGTCTTATACAGAGAATGACGTAACGCCACCTTCTGACGGAAACCTAATGAGCGAAGAGATTGACAGATGTCTCATATAAATATGGACACACAGATTTCTAAAGTATCACCGAATGCAGACGACAGAACAATACAATGGACACACTTTATGTGCAAGAAAACAGACTGCTATAAGGAGTAAAGATCTATTTTATGTGATTGAACGAAGGTTCCTTCAATCGCAAATGAAAGACCTCAAGAAGTTAAATTAGATGAACTATAGAATTGCCATTAGTTCATGTTTAAAATACAAGATTTGGGATGTGCATTTCAACACATACATTTCAACATATACATTTAACATATTGTTACAGAGGTGATGACTTCTCATAGAGGCGTAAATCTGACACTCGTGCGTTGGTGCTCTCATAGCAAAATACCGGTCTCCCATGTCTTCTCTCTGAAAAAATGTTGGGTATATCGACTTACCCATCAAGATCAGTATTAATATGGTGTCGTAAGAAAACACATGAATAAACACTAAAATAATAAAACGTATTTTTTATTTTTTCTTCAATAAAAAGAAGCACTTAATTGGCGAAGTCGGTAAATTGCCGGCTACTTGGTTTAACGAAATTTGTTACAAATAATAAAACGCACACAAATACAAGAGAAAAAAAGACAGAAATTGTTACAGTTACTGTGTTACAGTGTACAAAATGAGTCATTGTGGTGATAACATGTATCGTAGTATAGTGAACAGCAATCATTTTGTACCAACGCTAATCCCAAAAACAATACACAACAAGTTAGCTGTAATCCATTAACCATCTCTTAATAACGCCAACGAGGGAAACACGTAGTAGTACCCTTGCATTACATTCGGCGTGGGTTCAAATCTCCAGCTTTGAAAACCGTTGTAACTGTGCATTACATATGAAAGTTCTTTTTATTCCGGATAGATTTAACCTAGTTTTAAAATTAATAAATTAATTACCTATGTTTGATGGTTCAACAGAATGTACATTAGACTTTATAGACAAGGTAAATGTCAGTCGTTCAGAGACCTCCGCGGAGTACGCATCTTTGCAGAAACAGATGGTAGATTTACAGACCAGTTTCCTACAGCAAGAGTAGCCCGAGTAGACGATATCTATTCGGCGCTGTTTAGCTAGCCAAATACGGAACAGATATAATGGTTACACGCGCAGCAGGACCTCTTAAGATCCTAGTAGTGAATGTCAATTCGCTGATAAGGGTCGAACGACAAATACAGCTTTTTCACTTCTTGCAAACCCATAATCCTGACGTGCTGATGGTTTGCGAAACCAAGCTAAACCAGACGCGCAATCTTAGGTACAAAAATTACCAAGTAATAAGAAGAGACCGGCCTTATTCTTCTCGAGAGGGTGGGGTCGCCCTCTTAATAAAAAATTACATAAATCATAAGGTCGTATACAGCAATGTTGTGCGAAGATTTAGTGTGCTGGAGGCTTGTATCGCGAGCATCCCTCTCCAAGGTGGAAGGCGGTTATTCGTGATTACAGTCTACGCGGCAGATACTCGAAGCTCAATTTTCATATCTGAGCTCGAGGTTCTCTTAACTAGCCTTCGCTTAAACCCGGAGGAAAACTGTTTCGCTATTGTTAGTGATTTAAACGCAAAGCACGGCGAATGGGGTAACAGAATTCCAAACGAGAGGGGAAACGCTCTCCTAGAGTGGATAAAGCAGAATGGTATCGAGTTCAGGCTTGACTTACTTGCAACTGACAAACCATTTTTTCCACGAAGTGGGTCGTATTTGGATGTGATGCTTAAAGATAAGCGAATCACCTAATACAAATGGACGACACCATTAAACGAACATTGAAAAAGACTATTCCTACGCTGACATCAAAGGATGCTGACGACATCTTCCGCAGAGCCGTGATAGACGCACTTAACGTGCAAAAAAGTAGACTACTGTCAAGACTAAAACTCTTGTACAGACGGTTTATAGATATAGTCGCAGATCAAATAAGTTCAGCAATTGCTCCACCAGCAATACAGACTAGCAGTAAACTTGTACCGGGGCAATAAGATTCGGGCTGTAAGATCCAGCAACCCGAGCATGCTCCCACAAGTAAATAGAATCTTCCGGAGAAAAGGTTTTAACGACATCCAAACTGTCCGACTCAACAGAACGACAGACAACGCCAACTTACTAAGAGCAGTAGACATCGATCCAGATGGGGCAGTACTTGACGACGACTTCTTTGTAGTGGAAGATCCTTAGGAGAAGGTGAAAGTAATTGGAGCTGTCTTCCAGGAAGTGTATACGGTCAATGAACCTCTTTGTCCAAATAACGACTTAAAAGACAGAGCCAAGCTTTACCATTTCCAACTAAGTACCGAGATAAGTCAATGGCGATCCGAGAATCCGGGTTTCACCAGGTTCAGTGACGATTTTCTGGCAAATAATGCCGTCGCCGATGATGGAAACAATTCCATCCTTATTTCGAAGGATGAACTCCAGGGCATCTTTAATTCACTGAAGAAGAAGAAGTCTGTAGGACTAGATGGGATACCGAATATTGTTCTGCGCCATCTACCCTCTGAGGCAGTAGATGTATATAAAACCCTGTTTAACAATGCGCTGAGTAATGCATATTACCCGGCGCATTGGAAAACAGCTGTGGTACAGCCCATTCCGAAAAGGGACAAAGATACTTCCATCCCGACAAATCTCCGGTCTATAAGTCTTCTTCATTCATTCATTCATTTATTTATTCATATTCTCAAGTTGATTACAGCTGTTATTATACATTAATAGTACTTCATTCAACGATAATTTAGTTTGTAGAGAATAGGGGTAGCATTTTGTAAAATTTTAACAATAATAGTGATAAATACTACTTTCATAAAATACAAAAACATTTTTTAAGGGGTGAACTAAAGATTTACATTGAAGGAAAAGAGAACAGAAGAACAGCATCTATGAGTAATCATCGAGAAAAAGTTAAAAACTAATTTTATATAATTGGGTCTAATAGATCTTCTATTTGATTGTGATCATATTCAAAAAGCCATGTTTTAATTTTAATATTAAATAATTTAAATGAGTGTAATGACTTTATTTCAATAGGCAGTTTATTAAATAATCTAAATGGTACTATGCAACATGTATTTCTGAAAAACGTAGTACGAAAAGTTGGAACATTGACATTTAGGCTTTGAATGCTTCATAGACTATAGCGATCAGAATGTCTGCTATTCAGATAGCCACATCTCACGAAGAAAATTTTCAACACTTTACAATAATACAAATGTCTCAGAGGAAGAATTTTCAAGCTGTTAAATAATGGCATGGAATGATAAAATTTGTTTTTATTACATATTTTTCTTACTAAACATTTTTGGATTACCAGGATATTAACCATTTTGCATTGAGGAGCACCACCCCAGCAGCAAATACCATACTGCAATTTTGAATGGAAAATACCATAGTAAATCATTTTTAACACCTTGGTGGAACATGTATTCTTGAGATAATAAAAAATACGCAATGTTGAGTTAAAGTATTTTTTCATCGCCATGATTTGCTCATTCCAATTCAATTTATTATCAATAATTATTCCTAGGTACTTCAATTGAGTAACAACTGCAATCCTAAAACAATCAGGGTCTCATAGTATTTGAGTAGAGGACGTTAAATTATCCTTATTACTGCATATATTGAAGGTTTCACATTTCGAAGAATGAAAGACAATATCAATATCAGGTAAAGCAGTGTGTGTGATACAGGTTATTCCCAAATCATCAGCAAAGTTAGTAATTGTTCCTTTCATGTTTTGGTAAAAAATAGAGTTTATATAAATTAAGAAAAGAATAGGGCCAAGAACAGAGCCTTGCGGTACACCTATCTTTAAATCAATTTTGTTGCTGTAAGCTTCTGAAATTTTAACTATTTGAGTTCTGTTCGTAAATAGGACTCGAGCCAATTAAAAACCAAACCTCCAAAACCAATTTTGTACAGTTTTCTTAGTAAAATATTATGGTCCACCATATCAAAGGCTTTGGTTATATCGACGAAGAGGCTAGCGCAATGTTTATTATCATCCAAGCCTTTGAAAATAGAGGAGCAAAAGTCGAATAGAGCATCTTCAGTAGATAGCCCCTGCCTAAAACCATACTATACTAATTGAACTAAGGAAATTATTTTTTTCTAAAAATAAGAGAATTCGCCTTTTCATAATTTTTTCAAATGCCTTGGAAATACTTGGTAGCAGAGATGTCGATCTATAATTCCGTATATCTTTAGGATTATTTTTCTTAGCACGCTTTGATTAAATATTTACGCTAGCACATCGGCAATATTCAAACTGATATTTTTTAATATCTGGTTGGATAATCCATCCACACCACGAGATTGCGAATTATTCAAGGAACATACGGTTTTCCAGGTTTCAAAGAAAGATATAAGCTCAAAGCAAAAACTGTTTCTGGATGTACCGACATCTTAAATTATGTAAGAATTTTAGCAGCATTTACATGAGCTAGTAATTGTAGGGACAGACTCCAAAGCAATTGTAGCAAAATAATTATTGAATTCATTAGCTAATCTGTACGGATCGGATATCTCAGAAGAACCACTATCTGAACACATCCGTTTTTGGTCCTTTGAACGACGACTAAACATAGTGTTTATTAGCTGCCACTCCTTTCTTAAATTTCCCTTACATTTATCAAATGCATTCCGATAAAACTCATCGCGACGATTTTTTATATCTTTTTTGAGTTTGTAGCACATATTTTTATAACGATTTTTAAGACTGATGTTTTGCGGACGCTTGGAAAGTTTAATGCCAAGTTTATTTTTTAACCTAATTTTCATTAGAATATGTCTATTCATCCATGGCTTAAGTTTTGCGGAAAAACGCTTACTTTTCACAAGGATACTGAATTCTTTTAAATGTGAGCAGAAAGAGATCTATTAACATCATCTTCAGTATATACTTGCTCCCAACTTTCTAACACCAGTTTTTGGTTAAGAAGATTAAAATTTATCTTACTTTTAGGTGGGATAGAAGTTGCATTAACTTTTTTATGTGACTTAGTTATTATATTATTTAACAAAACTCCAGTCATGCAATGGTCAGTGATTCGTATATCAAGATTTATTCCAACGCAATCGTTGGGTGACATCCCCCCAAATCGGACAATTAAATGGTCTAAACAAGATTCAGTAAAAGGACGCGTTATATCATTAATGATTAAGTTCATACCATACTGTGACAAGACTGTTTGGTAGGAATCAATTAGATCGGTTTGAGCTAGCAGATTGTGATTAAAATCACCTAGAAGCATAAGATCCCTTGCCTTCTCATTACTCAACAAACTAGAAAATTCTTCAATAAACATCTCTGGGGAATATGAATGCAATTTATACAAACATATTATTGTAAAATTAACATTATATATATATATATATTAACATTATATATAGTACAACATAATTTCAACATATCAGTACAAACAGAAATACATGGTACAAAAGTAACATAGATTTTATCACAAACAAAAACACCAACGCTCTTTGCCCTTTTACTACTCATAATTTTCTCTTTCCAAATGTTATAAGAAAGGTGAACGCAGGTGATGCTCTTAGGATTGCTATTACTCCCACTGCATCTAGCTTCCCCAGACGGTCTTCGGTGTTTTTTTACGTAGCATTTCACCACATCGTACTCCGGAATGTTGACATCAAGAGCATCGCTGAATATTTTGCGAGCGACCTCACGCACATTGACGTGCGAAACACCCACAATATCAATTGCATTCAGCAGTTCCCGTTGTTCGAACCAATTCACTCTGCTCTTCAACTTACTCATTTGTTGTCGTAAAGAGACTTTCTCCGATCGAAAATGTTGAATAGATGAGAGAAATTCAGCATTAATGTTTTTTAAATTGAGAATCTCATCACTTAACAGTTTTTTTGCGCCGATAATCTCATCATACAGATGTTGAAGGGTCAACGAACTCGTTTTGTCAACATTGTCTGTGCACAATGCACTCGACAAAGAGCCAGACAACTGCTGCGGTACTTTTGCTTTACCAATGGTCCTCTTGCTCGATGCTGTAGACGTTTGTTGTTGTTTCGTCGACGTTGCACTGATTGGACGGACAAGTTGCTCCAAAGGTAAAGATTGCAAAGATCGCCGTCGAACAGTTAAGCATTTTTCACAACGATAACCCGAGGCATTTGATTTTAAAAAATCAACGCCAGTTGCGGAAAGATTAACACAGGAACAATGAAATATGCAATTACAGTCACTGCATGAGATAGCTTCAGCATCACCGCGGTCAATCTTTTGATTACACACTATGCAACTCATATTAAATAATTAGATCGGCTTAGTACCCCACTGATAATGACACTGGTTCATTGTCTGTGCACAATGCACTCGACAAAGAGCCAGACAACTGCTGCGGTACTTTTGCTTTACCAATGGTCCTCTTGCTCGATGCTGTAGACGTTTGTTGTTGTTTCGTCGACGTTGCACTGATTGGACGGACAAGTTGCTCCAAAGGTAAAGATTGCAAAGATCGCCGTCGAACAGTTAAGCATTTTTCACAACGACAACCCGAGGCATTTGATTTTAAAAAATCAACGCCAGTTGCGGAAAGATTTACACAGGAACAATGAAATATGCAATTACAGTCACTGCATGAGATAGCTTCAGCATCACCGCGGTCAATCTTTTGATTACACACTATGCAACTCATATTAAATAATTAGATCGGCTTAGTACCCCACTGATAATGACACTGGTTCAGATCGAACTGTGTCCGTGCATAAGCAGGGTTTTTGAAAAGATTGTCATTAGAGCCCTAAAAGAATGGGTCGAGGAACGTTAAATTATACCGGACAACCAATTCTTTTAGGGCGGGGCATGATACCATACACGCCGCGTCCAAATTGGTACCCGACATTCAGTGGAACAAGAACAATAACCAATGCACAGGTGCTTGCCTGATACACATGGAAAAGACGTTCGACACCGTTTGGTTAGAAGGCCTCTTTCTCAAGTTAGTCAGACTAGGCATAGATAAAACACTGCTTTATATGATCTATGATATGGTTACAGGTCGGAAGTTTGTTGTGAAAAGTGTGCAACGTTACATCCACCACAATATTTCACATAAAAAATGGGTTGCAACAAGGGGCCGTTGGATCACCGATCCTTTTCGCTATATTCACTAGCGATCTTATTGGTTCCATGCCGCGTTTAATCGCGTACGCCGATGATCTCATAGCGTACAGATCAGGCCCGAAAATTGAAGTTATAAATATCTTGTTGCAGCATGACTTTGACGAAATTCAGCGATTTTGCGACGACTGGAAGTTGAGAATCAACTTCCGGAAGTGCGAAACTATCCTCCTTAGAACCCCACTATCCAGGGCCTCAATGGACACGAAGAAAAACTGGCGCAAGTTCGGCATATTGGACCCGCGGGGCCAGGCGTTAACTGTGCAAAATGTAGTTAGATATCTTGGCATTTGGAAAAAAAGGAAGCAGCTGAAACAGAAGCAGAGAGAAAGCAGAGAGAAACCCAGGCAACGGTTGCAAGAAGTTCAAAAGATGTTAGAACTTCAACAGCAACAGCGGGTATTGAAACAGCAACCAAAACAAGAACAATCAACCACATTGAACGAAGCTCAACAACAACAACAACTGTCGCAGCAACAACAGAAAAAGAAACAGAATCACTAGCAACATCTGCAGCAACAGAAACAACAAGAGCCACAACAGCAGAGACAGTTAACGTCTTTGGCATGAGGACGGAAGAACTGGAGTTTGTATGTGAGTTGGGCTTAGTAAATAAGACTTATATCATCAAATATAATACTCCTAAAATTCATACAGTCCATTGCCTAACAATGGACGGGTTTAGATTTCTAAAAGAGAAGTTAGCAGCATCGAACTAAGCTAAACCAGACGCGCAATCTCAGATACAAAAACTACCATATAATAAGGAGGAGAGACCGATCCCAATCCACTCGAGGTGGCAGGGTCGCACTCTTGATCAAGAAGACCACAAGTCACAAGGTCATGTATAACAAGGAAGCTAGAAGATCTGGTGTGCTAGAAACAGCCATCGCAGGCATCTCTCTCCAAGGAAAATGCATCAGAACCTCACACCCCCAAATCGCTTTCGGAGTTTGAGGCTCTTTTTGCCCGAAGAAGTTCAAAGTCACTACGTCTGCCGGGAAGCTCATGGCCACAGTTATTGGGACGCAAAGGCAATCTTGCTCATTCAGTACAAAAAAAAGGTGAAACCATAAACGCCACCTCCTTTGCATAATTTGCTAGAGCAAATTAAAAAGAAAAGACACACGGCGCGACTTTCCAAGGCTGGTGCGCGAGATTGTGGTTTCGAAGAAATCAAACACACACCCTATGGTCCAGATCTTGCCCCTAGTGATTATTTCCTTTTTCCGGATTAGAAAAAAGTCTTCGTGGAAAAAAATTTTCGGATGATGAAGAACCAAAATCGGCAATTAATGGGTATTTGCAAATTTATTTTTTTGAGGGTTTAAAAAAGCTTATCTCAAGATGTAATAAATGCATTGATGTTTCTCTTTTTATAATTGCCCCACACTAACGTGTTTGTTTATACCTTCAAGAGACTGGAATTAAGTCACAGCACGGGCCGCTGGCAAAGAGGAAGGGAGGCAAAGGAGGTACCGATGCACATTGGTTTTAAATCCCTGTGGATTGTAATAGGAGGGAAAAACTGGGCTGGGAAGAGCATTCCATATTCGTGTGGTGCGGCTGAAGAACGAGTCTCGAAACTTTCCTGTACGTCCGTAGGTGGGCTTAAGGATGAACGGTTGAGCATTCCTAGCGACGCGGGTATTGCGGATGAATTCTTGAATTGGAGAAATGCAGCTGACTAATTAGAGCACTTTTTGTTGAAATAGCGATAAAAAAGTTATAGAGACACAACATTTCGTCGATGTTCAACCGAGTCGATTGACTTCGCAGCATTATTGTCACCAATAAGCTTTATCGCTCGCTGTTGAATTCTATTTAATAGGTGCAGAGAAGTCTAAGGAGCACTGGACCACATAAGAGCGTTGAGCTCAGGCTTTGGGCAGATGTACGCCTTATATATAGTTGCCTGGTCGGAGGGAGTGAAACATTTCTCGGATCGATTTAAGAAACCTAGACATTTCGCTGAATTTTTGGCGATCTTGAATATGTGATCGTTTTAACTTACTGGTGAGGTGAAACACGTACTGAGGATGGAAAGCCGTTCAGTTTCAACAATTCAGGAGCCATTCATAGATAATGGCAGATTGCTTGAGTGACAGTAGACAGCACTGAGTTTTGGAAGCATTAAGTTCAACTCTATTCCTTTTACCCCAAACACCTATCCTGTCATGATCTCAATTTAAGGAGCTTAACATACGCTGCCGTAACCAGTTAATGGCTGAAGGGGAGGGACAAGAGCCGAGGAATGAATATGAAGGAGTGAATCGGATTAGATGTAACAGACAGGACATCATTTGTGAAAATGAGAAAGAGTGTCGGAGACAAACGCATCCCTGCGGAATACCAGCAATAACGTGGTGAATATCAGACTTGAATCCACCCAATACAATTTGTAGTGAACGGTTTTAAAGGTAGTTTCTAATCCATTAAAGAAATGATCCATCGACGCCAAAAGCACGCATTTTCGACAAGAAAGCCTGATGCCAGGTTCTGTCAAATGCTTTTGAAATACCATGCGCAACGATCTTACTTTCTCCTACATTGGTTCCATTTTTGGTGAGATAAGCCATCAGATCACCAGTGGACCTGTTGGTGAGGAAGCCGTATTGCCGATCATAAAGAAGCTTTCAAGTTTCAAAATATTTCATAAGCTTATGATTTATCAGCGTTTGCATGACCTTGGAGAGTAGGGACGTAAATGCTATGCGTCGGTAGGAGGTGGGTGAGTATGGTTCGCCTTTTTAGTTACGTGGTTATGCCAGCGTAGAATAACACATCTTCAGAAGAACGGGCGGATGTCATCCGACCCAGCGAATTTGTGCACGTTTATATCTTTAAGTACTCTTGCAACTGTACGAGTGCAAAAATGGACTTGTGCAGCTAACAAATCTGCTTTGTCCAAAGAGCTGACTGCTGGAATGCCATTGCAAATAAGCCTTGGAATTGAAGACGAGGCGGACTTCTTAACGTTTGTGCTGCCCTTGGGACAATGCAGAACTTTTTGCCTCAACTTTTGATCATAGGAGAATTTAAAACGTCTTACTAATGTTTTGCAATCATTTCGGACCTTTTTGAATTTCTTTCGGTTTTCCTCAGTAGAATTGGCTTTGAAAGTACGGAAGCGTTTGTCTTCGGTTTGATACTCTTTACTCTGCAAAAAATGAAAGATTTCATCCACGTCACTATCGAGGTAGCACAGTGACCAGATAAAATCCCTAAAAAAGTTGTTTAGGCCACTCCAGTGGGCTTTTCGTATAGCCAGACTGTTCTTTTAGGGATTTACTCTCTAACTGAATTGGACGAGTACGGAAAATTGGCTGATACGACACAGTGGTCTGATGAGCCTAGAGGCGACAGTATATCAACTGATTACTTCTTAGGATGAGATGCAAGAAATAGATCCAAGATGTTGGCTGTATGATCGGCAAAGTCAGGTATCCGTGTTGGCTGATTCACAAACTAGGTCAAATTGTTTACCTCACCAAAGATTTCACCATACCATACATACCTTCCTTCGGATGTTGTCTGGCATGAATGTCGAAGCCAATAAGAATTGTGTACATTGAAATCGCCTGCAATAACGATTTCTGTGGGAGGATAATAATTAATAATAATTGTTGGCGCTACAGTCCAAAGGGGGACCAGGGCCTAGCTTGCTCATCAACTACTCGTGTTGTGCGCGCTTCTGTTCTCTCACGAGTAGAAGGGACGTACAGTTTTTTGCCGACTCCGAACGGCGAAGATTGAGAAGCTTTCTTAGACAGTTATTACTCTTTGAGTGTTGTCAGCAGCTCGAAAGAGGTGGTGCCGTGAAATATTAGAAAAATTGGTGTTGAACTGGGAGTCGAACCTAGACCCTTCGGCGTGTGAGCGTCGCACTCTATCCACTACGCCAAGGCGACCACTGTGAGGATACAGGGGAGAATACGGAAGAGGATGCAGGGATACAATTCTTGAGATGGAATCGGGTAGCGCATCAAACTCATTGAAAGTTGAGTTGCTATCCAGGTTTGGACTTCTATAAATAAAGCAATAGTGGATTAACTGCTTACTGGCATGGAGTTTTAACAACAGAAAAGTAAATTCGAAAGTGGTCGTATTGTGGCTGAAGTTGGTAAGCAAAATCACTACACACGTAAATAGCGAGGCCGCAATGTGGGAAAATCAAAGGCACTAAGCTATATCCAGGCAGGTTCAAATTCGACAAATCGGTATTCTCACTTACCTGTGTTTCACTTAACGCCAAGAGAGCTGGTTTATAGCGGGAGAGGTGAAGGTACACAGCAAAGAGATTTGCTCTTAGCCCACGAACGTTGCTCACATCAACTCGGAAATGCCCTTCCATATCAATCACAGACATTAAGTAAACCAACTCCGACTACGCAGCTGATAAAAGCAGAATTAAGAAGTGTAAATCCCTGCTACGGCTTCACAACAAATATCAATGTAGGTGTTATGCCCTTACATTGATTTGAGTTGATAAACTAACAAAAATTCACACTTCATAATCCGCTACGTCAGATGCTAAGCAAACTCAGTCATCGCCCTAGCCCGTCTGGAAAACAAACAGGAGTTGCAACCGCAAATGTCTAGCAGCGGCTTGTGAAGGATGGCGAGTGGGAGGGACGTGCTAAACCAAATTACTTCAGTGTACTACACAACATTAAAGGGCTTTGATTTTTATTATGATTTTCTATAATTTGTTTATATATATATATATTTTTTCTATTGTTGACGAGAAGTTTTTTCTTTTTGTTGTTTTGCATGCGGTGGCGGGACGTGTGCATGCATCTGGGGTTGACTCGGCGCTGGTAACATGTAGAAAATTCGTTGTGAAAAATGGCAACTAAATTGCCACAACTGTGTTCCATATAAAAAATGAGTTGCAAAGAGGGGTGGTGAGTGCGATCTAATAGAATCCATGCCTAAGAGACTGGAAGCTAAAAATCAACTACCAGAAGTGTGAAACTATACTTTTAAGAACCCCGCTATCCAGAGCCTCAAGGTAAACGAAAATGAATTTGGCGTAAGTTGGGCATAGTTGACCCACTGGGACGACTGTTGACCATAAATAGTTCACTTAGATATCTAGGGATCTAGTTGAACCAGTATCTATATGGTGGTGTCCAAGTAGATACAACTCTGAACAGGGCTAAGAATGGTTTCGCTATGGCAAGATGACTGTTTTACAGCAGTCAACTTGACACCAGAGTGAAGATAGTCTGCTACATGGTTTAACGTGAGTCCTTGCCAGATGGAAAAGATTCGAGGCGGTGCCTTCGGGCCTGTCTTCGTTTATATTGAACACTAGAATCCCAGTATAAGAAATTTGACCTCAACAAGGTTTTGTACAACGAGGAAAATCTTAAAAGGATAGATAATTTTATAATTAATTTGATGCGGAGTCACATTGCTCAAGCTTTGACTTCAACCAACAGTCTGATCTTTGGGGCTTACTACCCAAACGTAATGTACCATGAAAGATTACGCCTTTTATTCCGGCCTTATTCCGGCTGAAGCTTTCCTCCATTTTGATGTGAAAGGCCTGATACAAGATGAAAAAGGGGGAGGCTGCCCTATTTACTTCAAAGTCACACGCCGAACAGTAGAAAGGCAATTCCAATCCTAGCCGGATCTAGGTTAACGGTTTTATTTTTTTTTTAAATTTTACTTTTAGACTTAGGCTTTTATTTAGTCTTAGCCATAAGGCAGGGCAAATTGAAAAATTGTTGTCCCAAGTTTTACTCTTTTCTTCGGTGAACTTTAGAATTATCTATGAATTCAGAAAAACCAAAGACTGAATAAAGAAACCGAAATGTATAAAGAAAATAAAATACTCATAGTTTAGCTTAGAGCACTTGCTATGAGTCAGTGAGTTCGAATTCAGATCAGTAGATTAGATAAGTAAGCTAGTTTAAGTATTTTTTGTGTAGAATATAAGGAAAAGAAGGAAGAAAATTTAATAAAATAAAATGCATAGGAAAAAAAAACAAAACAAAGTAAATGGACACTTTGATGAAAACGCAATAATTTAGCTTGTAGGTTATATAAAATATATGATCTTCGGAAAAATACTTTCAGAAACATGAACAGGTCTTGTTTTGGCCTCAAATTAGGGATGTTTTAAAATATAGCTCCGATGAAAGTACGCCATTCCATGTTGCAGAATTTAGCATTGTAACAAAATTGTGTGTGTCAAGCAAAATGACGAATACCGTCAACAGCCCATAAGATTAGAGTTTTCTGTCATAATATTGACCTCTTAACCCAGTTATAGACCACTAGCATAGATTACTTGTTATAGATGACGTAAAAATACCAATACACTTCAAATTTGAAGAAGAAGTGCATGATAATAGCAATAAAATTCTTTGTTCACCTCCCAACATTTTTTTTATTGAAAGACTCGAAACCTTAGCCATTCCGATTGTTCTAAGCTCAAGTCTTTACTGCATTCTTTCACGACATTGTTTTTTAAAGAAGGTGATACTGTAAGTTTCACTAACGAAATACGACGGTACCGGTATCGGATCCAATGCAACGAAGTCGATAAAGAGGTTGGAGAAATGTTACACCAACAGATAATCAGACTTAGTAAGAGTCCTTACAATTCGCCTATCTGGGTTGTCCCCAAGAAGAATGAAAGGTACGGTCAAAAACAGTGGCAAATTGCAGTCGACTATAGGAAGTTAAACGCTCAAGTAGTTCTGTGTCTAACATGGCTGGCTTATTCAACAAACTGGTTAGATTTAGTTACTTTTCAACAATAGATCTTTCAAAAGGATTTGAGCAGATAGAGGTTGATCCACGTGATTTATCGAAAACCGCTAAAATTGACTAAAAGTGGCCATTATGAGTTTTTGAGAATGCCTTTTGGGCTAAAGAAATCCCCAGCGACATTCCAGAGACTCAAGAACAATGTTCTCCACGATTTTATGAACAACATTTGTTTCGTCTACTTGGATGACATTCTAGTTTTTCGACAACTTTGGAATCTAAATTCTCTTAAAAAGATATACCAAAAGCTCAAGGAATGTAATTTAAAAATATAAGCAGGGAAATGCAATTTAGCTAATCTCACCACAAATTACTTGGGACGCGTTATAATAAACAATGATATTAAACATATAACGGAAATGCAGATTTCAACCGATAAGAGAGGAATAAAATGATTTCGAAAATGATGACCGGATATGAAGATGAATATGACTTGACTGAACTTCTTTCTTACATGGTAAAGAAAATTGCGTTCCTGACGGGCTTAGTTGGTACATTGAGAAACACGACTCGAATGAAATGCAATTGACTAGCCTAGTAGACATTTTCAACAATGAATTTTCTAAATTTCATTTTAATGCCGACGAAGTAATTTCTGTAGTGGGAAGTTCCACCGCAAATGAGAACAAAGCTTTATCCACAGGAGCTACCATTCACAGTGCAAGAGGGGATGGATCACTTAATATCTACATAACAGAAAAGCCAGTAATTTTTTATAAAAATTAAATCTACTTGCCGTATGGTTCTAAGGAATATATTTCAATAAAAGTTGTACACAAGAAGGTACAAAACAAAGTTCAACTTAACGAGGGTATCAGAGATATGTTAAAAATAATGCAGAGGTTGATGTTGGATAAAGGACTTATTTGTATTTATTGTGAAGATCTTCATTTGTTTGTTCTCTTTCAATATATTTATGTTAAATATTTTTCAATGAACGAGAATCTTAGGCTACTTAAATCAAACATAAGACCTAATGTTCTGAAAAGTTAGAAAAGATTTAAAAAATGCAGACAAAGACGCTTGAAGTTTAAATGTCAAAATGTTTGACATACTAACTTTTTACAATGACACAGTACATTCAACAACAGAGTTAAAACCAATGGACCCATGAACTAATAAAGAAACAAGGATAGAAAAAAACATATATAAAAAATAACACGAGAAATCTAAACCTTTACCCACGAACAGTTAAAAATCGGACCGTAGGGAAAAAACGTAACCGAAATACAAATGTTGAGTTAACCCACAAAAAAAAAGAAAATTACGTTGTTGATACATGAAATAAAAGAAATATAAAGTACTGCCAAAGTCAATTTAAAAGAACATGGGATCATCAAAATTCTTAATATATCTACCTCTTCCGGGTACTAATAGTCTTATAATAATATAACCTTATATTATATTATATATTATTATATTCTAGATTGATGTTTATGTTTAATTTAACAGTCAATTTTGAATTTCATAAAAAAAACTATGTATAAAATTACACATTCAAAAAAAGAGAGAAAGTGGTGGATTCGAAGCCGGTGGCTAGAATTCCAGCCACACCTGTTACACAGATCTTTTCTTACGCCCAGGTGGCGTCTGGTAGACGACTGGCACAACAAACAGTATCAAAAATGGTACCAGTACCGGTTGAGGCTCCGAATATGCGTTTCGCGGAACTGTTCTTCATGATGGCCTCAATGAAGGCTAAAATGGAACGGTTCCAGAAAGATCTTGTGCGGATGTACCGGGTTCTTTCGTCAAGCCTCGCTTGGTCAGGTGCGTATCCGTTAAAATGGTTACGCCAGCAGCTGAAGACCTTTCGATTCTGGCAGTGAATGCAAATTCACTTGTCAGGATCGAAAAAATGTTGATTTTGCTTAACCTGTTGAAGTCCCATAAGCCTGACGTGTTAATGTTTAGCGAAACTAAACTGAACCGAAAACACACAACCAGATACACAGGTACACAGGCACAGTTATTCGAAGGGATCGTGTCCACTCCACACAAGAGGTCGTTCTCTTCATTCAAAGGGGCATTCGCCATAAGATCGTGTATTGAGGAGAGTTGCAAAGTTTCGGTGTGCTGGAAGCGTGTATTGCGTGCATTTCTCTACAGGGTAGGAAGAAATTGTACCTAGTAGCGGTCTATGCACCAGATGCACATCAGTCCACAGACTTTATTTCGGAGTTAGAAACTCTCTTTTGAAAGCTTCGTTTATGCTCAGATATAACTACTTTGTTATCGCCGGCGTTTTGAACGCGAAGCATGAGGAATGAGGTAATTCTGTTCCAAATCCCAGGAGAAATTCACTCCTTGAGTGGCGTACGCAGCACTCTATTGAGAGTCTGATGCCAGATTCTGTCAAATGCTTTTGAAGTATCAAGCGCAACGATCTTGCTTTCTTCTATATTAGTTCAATTTTTGAGATAAGCCATCAGATCACCAGTGGACCTGTTGCTGCGGAAGCCGTATTGCCGATCATAAAAAATCTTTCGAGTTTCAAGATATTTCATAAGCCTATGACTTATCAGCGTTTCCATGACCTTGGAAAGTAGGGACGTAAATGCTATGGGTCGGTAGGAGGTGGGTGAATATGGTTCGCCTTTTTAGGTACTAGCTGATTGGCTGGACAAATGCTGTTTTCTACTTACTCGGAAGCACAAATAGAAAAGCTTATGCAGTGGTTTCGCCAGCGTAGAATAACACATCTTCAGGAGAATGGGCGGATACCATCCGGGACATCGAATTTGCGCACGTTTAAGTCTTTAAGTCCTCTTGCAACAGCAAAAATGTACGCTCTCGAGTACAGGCGCGGACAGACTGCAGTCTGGAAGCGTTGAGCTGCCTGCAAAATGTGCAGCTAACAAATTTGCTTTGTCCAAAGAGCTGACAGCTGGAATGCCATTGCAAATAAGCGTTGGAATTCAATACGAGGCGGAATTCTTTACGTTCTTGCTGCCCTTGGGACAATGCAGCACTTTTTGGCTCTACTTTTGATCATAGGAAAATTTAACACCTCTTATTAAAGCATTGCAATCATTTCGGACCTTTCTGAATTTCTTCCGGTTTTCCTCAGAAGGATTTGCTTTGACAGTGCGGAGGCTTATTTTTTTCTACCTGATAGCCTCTTTGCATCTCGAGTCGTACCATGCGTTTGTCTCCGGTTTGATACTCTTTACTCTGTAAAGAATAAAGGATTTCATTCCTGACAAAATTATTTTTGTAATCATATCAGCTGCGGCATCCACGTCACTATCGAGGAAGCATAGTGACCAGTTAAAATCCCTAAAAAATTTTTAGGACACTCCAGTTGGCCTTACTCTCTATCTGAATCGGACGAGTACGGAAAATTGGCTGATACGACACAGTGGTCTGATGAGCCTAGAGGCGACAGTATGTCAACTGATTATTTCTCAAGATGAGATGTAAGAAATAGGTCCAAGATGTTGGCGGTATGATCGGCAAAGTCAGGTATCCATGTTGGCTGATTCACAAATTAGGTCAAATTGTTTACCTCAGCAAAGATTTTCAGATACCATACACACCTTCCTTCGGCTGTTGTCTGGCATGAATGTCGAAGCCAATAAGAATTGTGTACATTGAAATCGCCTGCAATAAGGATTTCCGTGGGAGGATACAGGGACACAATTCTTGAGATGGAATCGGGTAGCGCATCAAACTCGTTGAAAATTGAGTTGCTATCCAGGTTTGGACTTCTATAAATAAAACAATAGTGGATTAATTGCTTACGGGCATGGAGTTTTTACAGCAGAAAATTAAATTCCGGATTGAAAAAGTGGTCGTAATGTGGTTGAAGTTGGTAAGCAAAATCACTACGCACGTAAATAGCGAGACGGCGTTGTGGGAAAATCAAAGGCACTAAGCTATATCCAGGCAATTTCAAATTCGACAAGTCGGTATTTTCACCTACCTGTGTTTCACTTAGCCCCAAGAGAGCTGGTTTATAGCGGAAGAGGTGAACGTACACAGCAAAGAGATTTGCTCTTAGTCCACAAACTTTGCTCACATCAACTCGGAAATGCCCTGCCATATCAATCACAGACATTAAGTAAACCAACTCCAACTACGCTAAGATGATAACAAACAGGAGTTGGGACCGAAAATGTCTAGCAGCTGCTTGTGAAGGATGGTGAGTGGGAGGGACGGCACCGTGCGTGCTAAAGAAAATTACTTCAGTGTACTACACAACATTAAAGGGCTTTATTTTTATTATAATTTTCTATAATATATTTATATATATATCCTTTTACATGCCCGAGATGTTTTACTCCCAACGCGGCGCGAGGGACTTTTTTTCTATTGTTGACAAGGAGTTTTTTAGTTTTGTTGTTTTGCATGCGGCGGCGGGACGTGTGCATGCGTGCCTTCGGTGCCTTCAGGCCTGTCTTCGTTTATATTGAACACCAGAATCCCAGTATAAGAAATTTTACTTCAACAAGGTTGTGTACAACGAGGAAAATCTTAAGAGGATAGATATTTTTATAATTAATTTGATACAAAGTCACATTGTTCAAGCTTTGACTTCAACCAACAGTCTGATCTTTGGGGCTTTCTACCCCAACGTAATGTACCATCAAAGATTACACCTTAAAGGCTTTATGCCGCCTGAAGCTTTCCTCCATTTGGATGTAAAAGGCCTGATACAAGATGGGGAAGGCTGCCCTATTTTCTTCCAAGTTGCACGCTGAAAAGTATAAAGGCAATTCCAATACGAGCCGAACGTCGCTCGCAGCCACTATGATCTCCTACGGTTTGGTAGAGCGATTTCTACCCGCGACAGACAAAGAACGGCATTTCTACTGGTGGTCACACCAGAATAAGCTTTCGATGCCGCTAGATTCTTAAAAACATTAACGAGGTAATTGAGTCTTCCGCCAACTCATATACGCTAAGATAGTTTTAAGGCATTTAATAACAAACAAAAATACACAAAAAAATAAAACTAAAAGAAGTAATAAAAAAGTAAAAATATATAAACGGAAAAAAGGAAAACAAAAAAATAAAAACAAGATGCACCACGGCGTATTAAATATAAATGTTAAGCATATTTATAATATATACGTACTGATGGAAGCGTCCGTAGTCTTACAAACATAGCTAAGTAGATATTAGTTTAGTTGTTAAAGAGCTAGGTTTACGGTTTTAATTTTTTTTCAATTTTACTTTTAGATTTAGGCTTGTATTCAGTCTTAGCCATAAGGCAGGGCAAATTGAAAATTTGTTGTCCCAAGTTTTACTCTTTTCTTGCGTGAACCTTAGAATTATCTATGAATTTAGAAAAACCAAAAACTGAATAAAGAAACCGAAATGTAAAAAGAAAATAAAATACTCATAGCTAAGATCACTTGTTAAGAGTCAGTGAGTTCGAATTCAGATCAGTAGATTAGATAAGTAAGCTAGTTTAAGTATTTTTTGTCTAGAATATAAGGAAAAGAAGGAAGAAAAATTAATAAAATAAAATGAATTTAAAAAATTAAAAAAAACTAAGTAAATGCCTTGGAAACCACTTTTGGACACTTTGATGAAAACGCAATAATTCAGCTGGTAGGTTATATAAAATATATGATCTTCGGGAAAACACGTATAGAGTTCAGAAACATGAAAGGGTCTTGTTTTGGTCTTAAATTAGAAATGTTTTAAAATATAGCTCCGATGAAAGTACGCCATTCCATGTTGCAGAATTTAGCATTGTAAGAAAAATGTGTGTCAAGCAAAATGGCGAATACCATCAACAGCCCATAAGATTAGAGTTTTCGGTCATAATATTGATACAGCTGCGCTCTATAGGAGTGTATGAACTTATAAAAAGCGGGTTGATAGGAAACAATATCCTCTTAACCCAGTTATAGACTACTAACATAGATTACTTTTTATAGATGACATGAAAATGCCAATATATTTCAAATTTGAAGAAGAAGTGCATGATAATAGCGGTAAAATTCTTTTTACACCTCCCAACATTTTTTTTATTGAAAGACTCTAGCCATTCCGATTGTTCTTAACTCAAGTCTTTACTGCATTCTTTCACGTCATTATTTTTTAAAGAAGGTGATAATGTAAGTTTCACTAACGAAATACGACACTCAATCAATACAAAAGACGAAATGTCAATTTATACCAATTTCTATCGGTACCGGTATCGGATCCAATGCAACGAAGTCGATAAACATTTTGAAGAAATGTTACGCCAACAGATAATCAGACTTAGTAAGAGTCCTTACAATTCGCCTATCTGGGTTGTCCCCAAGAAGAATGAAAGGTACGGTCAAAAACAGTGGCAAATTGCTGTCGATTATAGGAAGTTAAACGCTCAAGTAGTTCTGTGCCTAACATGGCTGGCTTATTCAACAAACTGTTTAGATTTAGTTACTTTTCAACAATAGACCTTGTAAAAGAATTTGAGCAGATAGAGGTTGATCCACGTGATATATCGAAAACCGCTAAAATTGACTAAAAGTGGCCATTATGAGTTTTTGAGAATGCCTTTTGGGCTAAAGAAATCCCCAGCGACATGCCAGAGACTCAAGAACAATGTTCTCCACGATTTTATGAACAACATTTGTTTCGTCTACTTGGATGACATTCTAGTTTTTCGACAACTTTGGAATCTAAATTCTCTTAAAAAGATATTCCAAAGGCTCAAGGAATGTAATTTAAAAATATAAGCAGGGAAATGCAATTTAGCTAATCTCACCACAAATTACTTGGGACGCGTTATAATAAACAATGGTATTAAACCCGATCCCAATAAAGTTAAACATATAACGGAAATGCAGATTTCAACCGATAAGAAAGGAATAAAATGATTTCGAAAATGATGACCGGATATGAAGATGAATATGACTTGACTGAACTTCTTTCTTAAATGGTAAAGAAAATTGCGTTCCTGACGGGCTTAGTTGGTACATTGAGAAACACGACTTGAATGAAAAGCAATTGACTAGCCTAGTAGACATTTTCAACAATGAATTTTCTAAATTTCATTTTAATGCCGACGAAGTAATTTCTGTAGTGGGAAGTTCCACCGCAAATGAGAACAAAGCTTTATCCACAGGAGCTACCATTCACAGTGCAAGAGGGGATGGATCACTTAATATCTACATAACAGAAAAGCCAGTAATTTTTTATAAAAATTAAATCTACTTGCCGTATGGTTCTAAGGAATATATTTCAGTAAAAGTTGTACACAAGAAGGTACAAAACAAAGTTCAACTTAACGAGGGTATCAGAGATATGTTAAAAATAATGCAGAGGTTGATGTTGGATAAAGGACTTATTTGTATTTATTGTGAAGATCTTCATTTGTTTGTTCTCTTTCAATATGTTTACGTCAAATATTTTTCAATGAACAAGAATCTTAGGCTACTTAAATCATAAGACAAAACATAAGACCTAAGGTTATGATAGATTAAAGTGTATTTAAAAAATGCAGACAAAGACGCTTCCAGTTTAAATGATAAAATGTTTGACATACTAACTATTTACAATGACACAGTACATTCAACAACAGAGTTAAAACCAATGGACCCATGAACTAATAAAGAAACAAGGATAGAAAAAAACATATATAAAAAATAACACGAGAAACCTAAACCTTTCCCCACGAACAGTTAGAAATCGGACCGTAGGGAAAAAACGTAACCGAAATACAAATGTTGAGTTAACCCACAAGTCAAAGAAGATTACATTGTTGATACATGAAATAAAAGAAGTATAAAGTACTGCCAAAGTCAATTTAAAAGAACATGGGATCATCAAAATTCTTAATATATCTACCTCTTCCGGGTACTAATAGTCTTATAATAATACAACCTTATATTATAACATATTCTAGATTGATGTTTATGTTTAATTTAACAGTCAATTTTGAATTTCATCAAAAAAACTATGTATAAAATTACACATTTAAAAAAAGAGAGAAAGTGGTGGATTGGAGGCCGGTGGCTAGAATTCCAGCCACACCTGTTACACAGATCTTTTCTTACGCCCAGGTGGCGTCTGGTATACGACTGGCACAACAAACAGTGTCAAAAATGGTACCAGTACCGGTTGAGGCTCCGAATATGCGTTTCGCGGAACTGTTCTTCATGATGGCCTCAATGAAGGCTAAAATGGAACGGTTCCAGAAAGATCTTGTGCGGATGTACCGGGTTCTTTCGTCAAGCCCCGCTTGGTCAGGTGCGTATCCGTTAAAATGGTTACGCCAGCAGCTGAAGAGCTTTCTATTCTGGCAGTGAATGCAAATTCACTTGTCAGGATCGAAAAAATATTGATTTTGATTAACCTGTTGAAGTCCCATAAGCCTGACGTGTTAATGTTTAGCGAAACTAAACTGAACCGAAAACACACAATCAGATACACAGGCACATTTATTCGAAGTGATCGCCTCCACTCCACACAAGAGGGTGGGGTTGTTCTCTTCATTCAAAGGGGCATTCGCCATTAGATCGTGTATTGAGGTGGGTGCAAAGTTTCGGTGTGCTGGAAGCGTGTATTGCGTGCATTTCTCTACAGGGTAGGAAGAAATTGTACGTAGTAGCGGTCTATGCACCAGATGCACCTCAGTCCACAGACTTTATTTCGGAGTTAGAAACTCTCTTTTGGCAGCTTCGTTTATGCTCAGAAATAACTACTTTGTTATCGCCGGCGATTTGAACGCGAAGCAATCCCAGGAGAAATTCACTTCTTGAGTGGCTGACGCAGCACTCTATTGAGAGCCTGATGCCAGACTCTGTCAAATGCTTTTGAAGTATCAAGCGCAACGATCTTGCTTTCTTCTATATTGGTTCAATTTTTTGGTGAGATAAGCCATCAGATCACCAGTGGACCTGTTGCTGCGGAAGCCGTATTGCTGATCAAAAAGAAGCTTTTGAGTTTCAAGATATTTCATAAGCCTATGACTTATCAGCGTTTCCATGACCTTGGAAAGTAGGGACGTAAATGCTATGGGTCGGTAGGAGGTGGGTGAATATGGTTCGCCTTTTTAGGTACTAGCTGACTGGCTGGTCAAATGCTGTTTTCTACTAACTCGGAAGCACAAATGGAAAAGCTTACGCAGTGGTTTCGCCAGCGTAGAATAACACATCTTCAGAAGAATGATCGGATACCATCCGGGACATCGAATTTGCGCACGTTTAAGTCTTTAAGTACTCTTGCAACTGTACGAGTGCGAAAATGGACTCATCCCATGGAAAAATGTACGCTCTCGAGTACAGGCGTGGACAGACTGCAGTCTGGAAGCGTTGAGCTGGCTGCAAAATGTGCAGCTAACAAATTTGCTTTGTCCAAAGAGCTGACAGCTGGAATGTCATTGCAAATAAGCGTTGGAATTAAATACGAGGCGGAATTATTTTCGTTCTTGCTTCCCTTGGGACAATGCAGCACTTTTTGCCTCTACTTTTGATCATAGGAGAATTTAACACGTCTTTTTGAATTTCTTCCGGGTTTCCTCAGACGGATTGGCTTTGACAGTACGGAAGCTTATTTTTTTCTACCTGATAGCCTCTTTGCATCTCGAGTCGTACCATGCGTTTGTCTCCAGTTTGATACTCTTTACTCTGTAAAGAATAAAGGATTTCATTCCTGACAAAATTATTTTTGTAATCATATCAGCTGCGGCATCCACGTCACTATGGAGGAAGCATAGTGACCAGTGAAAATCCCTAAAAAAGTTTTTAGGCCACTCCAGTCGGCCTTACTCTCTAACTGAATCGGACGAGTACGGAAATTTGGCTGATACGACACAGTGGTCTGATGAGCCTAGAGGCGACAGTATGTCAACTGATTATTTCTCAAGACGAGATGTAAGAAATAGGTCCATGATGTTGGCGGTATGACCGGCAAAGTCAGGTATCCATGTTGGCTGATTCACAAATTACGTCAAATTTTTTACCTCAGCAACGATTTTCACATACCATACACACCTTCCTTCGGCTGTTGTCTGGCATGAATGTCGAAGCCAATAAGAATTGTGTACATTGAAATCGCCTGCAATAACGATTTCCGTGGGAGGATACAGGGATACAATTCTTGAGATGGAATCGGGTAACGCATCAAGTTGAGTTGCTATCCAGGTTTAAACTTCTATAAATAAATGGGCATGGAGTTTTAACAGCAGAAAATTAGATTTCGGATTGAAAAAGTGGTCGTATTGTGGTTGAAGTTGGTAAGCAAAATCACTACGCACGTAAATAGCGAGACGGCGATGTGGGAAAAGCAAAGGCACTAAGCTATATCCAGGCAATTTCAAAATTGACAAGTCGGTATTCTCACCTAACTGTGTTCCATTTAGCGCCAAGAGAGCTGGTTTATAGCGAGAGAGGTGAACGTACACAGCAAAGAGATTTGCTCATAGCCCACGAACGTTGCTCACATTAACTCGGAAATGCCTTGCTATATCAATCACAGACATTAAGTAAACCAACTCCGACTACGCTAAGCTGATAACAAACAGGAGTTGCGACCGAAAATGTCTAGCAGCCGCTTGTGAAGGATGGCGAGTGGGAGGGACGGCACCGTGCGTGCTAAATAAAATTACTTCAGTGTACTACACAACATTAAAGGGCTTTATATTTTTTTACTTCAACGAGGTTGTGTAAACGAGGAAAATCTTAAAAGGATAGATATTTTTATAATTAATTTGATACAAAGTCACATTGCACAAGCTTTGACTTCAACCAACAGTCTGATCTTTGGGGCTTTCTACCCCAACGTAATGTACCAGGAAAGATTACGCCTTAAAGGCTTTATTCCGCCTGAAGCTTTCCTCCATTTGGATGTAAAAGGCCTGATACAAGATGGGGAAGGCTGCCCTATTTTCTTCCAAGTTGTACGCCGAACAGTATAAAGGCAATTCCAATACGTGCCGGACGTCGCTCGCAGCCACTATGATCTCCTACGGTTTGGTAGAGCGATTTCTACCCGCGACAGACAAAGAACGGCATTTCTACTGGTGGTCACACCAGAATAAGCTTTCGATGCCGCTAGATTCTTAAAAACATTAACGAGGTAGTTGAGTCTTCCGCCAACTCACATAAGTTTTAAGGCATTTAATAACAAACAAAAATACACAAAAAAATAAAACTAAAAGAAGTAATAAAAAAGTAAAAATATATAAACGGAAAAAAGGAAAACAAAAAAAAAATAAAACAAAGATGCATTACGGCGTCTTAAGTATAAATGCTAAGCATATTTTTAATATATACGTCCTGATGGAAACGTCCATAGTCTTACAAATATAGTTAAGTAGATATAAGTTTAGTTGTTAAAGAGCTAGGTTTACGGTTTTAATTTTTTTAAATTTTACTTTTAGATTTAGGCTTGTATTTAGTCTTAGCCATAAGGCAGGGCAAATTGAAAATTTGTTGTCCCAAGTTTTACTCTTTTCTTGCGTGAACTATAGAATTAGCTATGAATTCAGAAAAACCAAAAACTGAATAAAGAAACCGAAATGTAAAGCGAAAATAAAATACTCATAGCTAAGATCACTTGTTAAGAATCAGTGAGTTCGAATTCAGATCAGTAGATTAGATAAGTAAGCTAGTTTAAGTATTTTTTGTGTAGAATATAAGGAAAAGAAGGAAGGAAAATTAATAAAATAAAATGAATTTAAAAAAATTAAAAAAAACTAAGTAAATGCCTTGGAAACCACTTTTGGACACTTTGATGAAAACGCAATAATTCAGCTGGTAGGTTATATAAAATATATGATCTTCGGAAAAACACGTACAGAGTTCAGAAACATGAAAGGGTCTTGTTTTGGTCTTAAATTAGGGATGTTTTAAAATATAGCTCCGATGAAAGTACGCCATTCCATGTTGCAGAATTCAGCATTGTAAGAAAAATGTGTGTCAAGCAAAATGGCGAATACCATCAACAGCCCATAAGATTAGAGGTTTCGGTCATAATATTGATACAGCTGCGCTCTATAGGAGTGTATGAACTTATAAAAAGCGGGTTGACTTTCTATAGATGACATGAAAATGCCAATATATTTCAAATTTTAAGAAGAAGTGCATGATAATAGCGGTAAAATTCTTTTTACACCTCCCAACATTTTTTTTATTGAAAAACTCGAAATCTTAGCCATTCCGATTGTTCTAAACTCAAGTCTTTACTGCATTCGTTCACGTCATTATTTTTTAAAGAAGGTGATAATGTAAGTTTCACTAACGAAATACGACACTCAATCAATACAAAAGACGAAATGTCAATTTATACCAAATTCTATCGGTACCGGTATCGGATCCAATGCAAAGAAGTCGATAAACATTTTGAAGAAATGTTACGCCAACAGATAATCAGACTTAGTAAGAGTCCTTACTATTCGCCTATCTGGGTTGTCCCCAAGAAGAATGAAAGGTACGGTCAAAAACAGTGGCAAATTGCAGTCGACTATAGGAAGTTAAACGCTCAAGTAGTTCTGTGTCTAACATGGCTGGCTTATTCAACAAACTGGTTAGATTTAGTTACTTTTCAACAATAGATCTTGTAAAAGGATTTGAGCAGATAGAGGTTGATCCACATGATATATCGAAAACCGCTAAAATTGACTAAAAGTGGCCATTATGAGTTTTTGAGAATGCCTTTTGGGCTAAAGAATTCCCCAGAGACTCAAGAACAATGTTCTCCACGATTTTATGAACAACATTTGTGTCGTCTACTTGGATGACATTCTAGTTTTTCGACAACTTTGGAATCTAAATTCTCTTAAAAAGATATTCCAAAGGCTCAAGGAATGTAATTTAAAAATATAAGCAGGGAAATGCAATTTAGCTAATCTCACCACAAATTACTTGGGACGCGTTATAATAAACAATGGCATTAAACCCGATCCCAATAAAGTCAAACATATAACGGAAATGCAGATTTCAACCGATAAGAAAGGAATAAAATGATTTCGGAAATGATGACCGGATATGAAGATGAATATTACTTGACTGTACTTCTTTCTTAAATGGTAAAGAAAATTGCGTTCCTGACGGGCTTAATTGGTACATTAAGAAACACGACTTGAATGAAATACAAGTGACTAGCCTAGTAGACATTTTCAACAATGAATTTTCTAAATATCATTTTAATGCCGACGAAGTAATTTCTGTAGTGGGAAGTTCCACCACAAATGAGAACAAAGCTGTATCCACATGAGCTACCATTCGCAGTGAAAGAGGAGATGGATCACTTAATATCTACATAACAGAAAAGCCAGTAAATTTTTATAAAAATTTAATCTACTTAACATATGGTTCTAAGAAATATTTTTCAATAAAAGTAGTACATAAGAAGGTACAAAACAAAGTTCAACTTAACGAGGGTATCAGAGATATGTTAAAAATAATGCAGAGGTTGATGTTGGATAAAGGACTTATTTGTATTTATTGTGAAGATCTTCATTTGTTTGTTCTCTTTCAATATGTTTACGTCAAATATTTTTCAATGAACAAGAATCTTAGGCTACTTAAATCATAGAACAAAACATAAGACCTAAGGTTATGATAGATTAAAGTGTATTTAAAAAATGCAGACAAAGACGCTTCCAGTTTAAATGATAAAATGTTTGACATACTAACTATTTACAATGACACAGTACATTTAACAACAAAGTTAAAACCAATGGACCAATGAACTAATAAAGAAACAAGGATAGAAAAAAACATATATAAAAAATAACACGAAAAACCTAAACCTTTACCCACGAACAGTTAAAAATCGGACCGTAGGGAAAAACTAAGCCGAAATGCAAATGTTTAGTTAACCCACAAGTCAAAGTAAACTACGTTGTTGATACATGAAATAAAAGAAATATAAAGTACTGCCAAAGTCAATTTAAAAGAACATAGAATCATCAAAATTCTTAATATATCTAACTCTTCCGGGTACTAATAGTTTTATAATAACATAACCTTATATTATAACATATTCTAGATTGATGTTTATGTTTAATTTACCAGTCAATTTTGAATTTAATAAAAAAAAAAACTATGTATATAATTGCACATTTAAAAGAGAGAAAGTGGTGAATTCGAGGCCGGTGGCTAGAATTCCAGCCACACCTGTTAGGCAGGTCTTTTCTTTTCTTTTCCAGATGGCGTCTGGTAGACGACTGGCACAACAAACAGTGTCAAAAATGGTACCAGTACCGGTTGAGGCTCCGAATATGCGTTTTGCGGAACTGTTTTTCATGATGGTCTCAATGAAACCCAAAATGGAACGGTTCCAGAAAGATCTTCTGCGGATGTACCGGGTTCTTTCGTCAAGACCCTCTAGGTCAGGTGCGTATCCGTTAAAATGGTTACGCCAGCAGCTGAAGACCTTTCCATTCTGGCAGTGAATCCAAATTCACTTGTCAGGATCGAAAAAAATGTTGATTTTGCTCAACCTGTTGAAGTCCCATAAGCCTGACGTGTTAATGTTTAGCGAAACTAAACTGAACCGAAAACACACAATCAGATACACAGGCACAGTTATTCGAAGGGATCGCCTCCACTCCACACAAGAGGGTGGGGTCGTTCTCTTCATTCGAAGGGGCATTCGCCATTAGATCGTGTATTGAGGTGGGTGCAAAGTTTCGGTGTGCTGGAAGCGTGTATTGCGTGCATTTCTCTACAGGGTGGGAAGAAATTGTACGTAGTAGCGGTCTATGCACCAGATACACCTCAGTCCACAGACTTTATTTCGGAGTTCGAAACTCTCTTTCGAAAGCTTCGTTTATGCTCAGAAATAACTACTTTGTTATCGCCGGCGATTTGAACGCGAAACAATCCCAGGAGAAATTCACTTCTTGAGTGGCTGACGCAGCACTCTATTGAGAGCCTGATGCCAGACTCTGTCAAATGCTTTTGAAGTATCAAGCGCAACGATCTTGCTTTCTTCTATATTGGTTCAATTTTTTGGTGAGATAAGCCATCAGATCACCAGTGGACCTGTTGCTGCGGAAGCCGTATTGCTGATCATAAAAAAATCTTTCGAGTTTCAAAATATTTCATAAACCTATGACTTATCAGCATTTCCATGACCTTGGAAAGTAGGGACGTAAATGCTATGGGTCGGTAGGAGGTGGGTGAATATGGTTCGCCTTTTTAGGTACTGGCTGACTGGCTGGACAAATGCTGATTTCTACTTACTCGGAAGCACAAATGGAAAAGCTTACGCAGTGGTTTCGCCAGCGTAGAATAACACATCTTCAGAAGAATGGGCGGATACCATCCGGGACATCGAATCATAGGCGAATTTAACACATCTTATTAATGCATTGCAATCATTTCGGACCTTTTTGAATTTCTTCCGGTTTTCCTCAGACGGATTGGCTTTGACAGTACGGAAGCTTATTTTTTTCTACCTGATAGCCTCTTTGCATCTCGAGTCGTACCATGCGTTTGTCTCCGGTTTGATACTCTTTACTCTGTAAAGAATAAAGGATTTCATTCCTGACAAAATTATTTTTGTAATCATATCAGCTGCGGCATCCACGTCACTATCGAGGAAGCATAGTGACCAGTTAAAATCCCTAAAAAAGTTTTTAGGCCACTCCAGTTGGCCTTACTCTCTAACTGAATCGGACGAGTACGGAAAATTGGCTGATACGACACAGTGGTCTGATGAGCCTAGAGGCGACAGTATGTCAACTGATTATTTCTCAAGATGAGATGTAAGAAATAGGTCCAAGATGTTGGCGGTATGATCGGCAAAGTCAGGTATCCATGTTTTCTGATTCACAAACTAGGTCAAATTGTTTACCTCAGCAACGATTTTAACATACCATACACACCTTCCTTCGGCTGTTGTCTGGCATGAATGTCGAAGACAATAAGAATTGTGTACATTGAAATCGCCTGCAATAACGATTTCCTTGGGAAGATACAGGGATACAATTCTTGAGATGGAATCGTGTAGCGCATCAAACTCATTGGAAGTTGAGTCGCTATCCAGGTTTGGACTTCTATAAATAAAGCAATAGTGGATTAATTGCTTACGGGCATGGAGTTTAAACAACAGAAAATTAAATTCCGGATTGAAAAAAAGGTCGTATTGTGGCTGAAGTTGGTAAGCCAAATCACTACGCACGTAAATAGCGTAACCGCGATGTGGGAAAAGCAAAGGCAATAAACTATATCCAGGCAATTTCAAATTCGACAAGTTGGTATTCTCACCTAACTGTGTTCCACTTAGCGCCAAGAGAGCTGGTTTATAGCGGGAGAGGTGAACGTACACAGCAAAGAGATTTGCTCATAGCCCACGAACGTTGCTCACATCAACTCGGAAATGCCATGCCATATCAATCACAGACATTAAGTAAACCAACTCCGACTACGCAGCTGATAAAAGCAGAATTAAGAAGTGTAAATCCCTGCTACGGCTTCACAACAAATATCAATGTAGGTGTTATGCCCTTACATTGATTTGAGTTGATAAACTAACAAAAATTCACACTTCATAATCCGCTACGTCAGATGCTAAGCAAACTCAGTCATCGCCCTAGCCCGTCTGGAAAACAAACAGGAGTTGCAACCGCAAATGTCTAGCAGCGGCTTGTGAAGGATGGCGAGTGGGAGGGACGTGCTAAACCAAATTACTTCAGTGTACTACACAACATTAAAGGGCTTTGATTTTTATTATGATTTTCTATAATTTGTTTATATATATATTTTTTTTTTCTATTGTTGACGAGAAGTTTTTTATTTTTGTTGTTTTGCATGCGGTGGCGGGACGTGTGCATGCATCTAGGGTTGACTCGGCGCTGGTAACATGTAGAAAATTCGTTGTGAAAAATGGCAACTAAATTGCCACAACTGTGTTCCATATAAAAAATGAGTTGCAAAGAGGGGTGGTGAGTGCGATCTAATAGAATCCATGCCTAAGAGACTGGAAGCTAAAAATCAACTACCAGAAGTGTGAAACTATCCTTTTAAGAACCCCGCTATCCAGAGCCTCAAGGTAAACGAAAATGAATTTGGCGTAAGCTCGGCATAGTTGACCCACTGGGACGACTGTTGACCGTAAATAGTTCACTTAGATATCTAGGGATCTAGTTGAACCAGTATCTATATGGTGGTGTCCATGTAGATACAACTCTGAACAGGGCTAAGAATGGTTTCGCTATGGCAAGATGACTGTTTAACAGCAGTCAACTTGACACCAGAGTGAAGATAGTCTGCTACATGGTTTAACGTGAGTCCTTGCCAGATGGAAAAGATGAGGGTGTTCGAGAGGGAGTGAATTCGGGCCTGTCTTCGTTCATATTGAACACCAGAATCCCAGTATAAGAAATTCTACCTCAACGAGGTTTTGTACAACGAGGAAAATCTTAAAAGGATAGATAATTTTATAATTAATTTGATGCGGAGTCACATTGCTCAAGCTTTGACTTCAACCAACAGTCTGATCTTTGGGGCTTACTACCCAAACGTAATGTACCATGAAAGATTACGCCTTTTATTTCGGCCTTATTCCGGCTGAAGCTTTCCTCCATTTTGATGTGAAAGGCCTGATACAAGATGAAGAAGGGGAAGGCTGCCCTATTTAATTCAAAGTCGCACGCCGAACAGTAGAAAGGCAATTTCAATCCTAGCCGGATCTAGGTTAACGGTTTTATTTTTTTTAAATTTTACTTTTAGATTTAGGCTTTTATTTAGTCTTAGCCATAAGGCAGGGCAAATTGAAAAATTGTTGTCCCAAGTTTTACTCTTTTCTTGCGTGAACCTTAGAATTATCTATGAACTTAGAAAAACCAAAAACTGAATAAAGAAACCGAAATGTAAAAAGAAAATAAAATACTCATAGCTAAGATCACTTGTTAAGAGTCAGTGAGTTCGAATTCAGATCAGTAGATTAAATAAGTAAGCTAGTTTAATTATTTTTTGTCTAGAATATAAGGAAAAGAAGAAGAACACTTTGATGAAAACGCAATAATTCAGCTGGTAGGTTATATAAAATATATGATCTTCGGAAAAACACGTACAGAGTTCAGAAACATGAAAGGGTATTGTTTTGGTCTTAAATTAGGGATGTTATAAAATATAGCTCCGATGAAAGTACGCCATTCCATGTTGCAGAATTTAGCATTGTAAGAAAAATGTGTGTCAAGCAAAATGGCGAATACCATCAACAGCCCATAAGATTAGAGTTTTCGGTCATAATATTGATACAGCTGCGCTCTATAGGAGTGTATGAACTTATAAAAAGCGGGTTGATAGGAAACAATATCCTCTTAACCCAGTTATAGACTACTAACATAGATTACTTTTTATAGATGACATGAAAATGCCAATATATTTCAAATTTGAAGAAGAAGTGCATGATAATAGCGGTAAAATTCTTTTTACACCTCCCAACATTTTTTTTATTGAAAGACTCTAGCCATTCCGATTGTTCTTAACTCAAGTCTTAACTGCATTCTTTCACGTCATTATTTTTTAAAGAAGGTGATAATGTAAGTTTCACTAACGAAATACGACACTCAATCAATACAAAAGACGAAATGTCAATTTATACCAAATTCTATCGGTACCGGTATCGGATCCAATGCAACGAAGTCGATAAACATTTTGAAGAAATGTTACGCCAACAGATAATCAGACTTAGTAAGAGTCCTTACAATTCGCCTATCTGGGTTGTCCCCAAGAAGAATGAAAGGTACGGTCAAAAACAGTGGCAAATTGCAGTCGACTATAGGAAGTTAAACGCTCAAGTAGTTCTGTGCCTAACATGGCTGGCTTATTCAACAAACTGGTTAGATTTAGTTACTTTTCAACAATAGATCTTGCAAAAGGATTTGAGCAGATAGAGGTTGATCCACGTGATATATCGAAAACCGCTAAAATTGACTAAAAGTGACCATTATGAGTTTTTGAGAATGCCTTTTGGGCTAAAGAGTTCCCCAGAGACTCAAGAACAATGTTCTCCACGATTTTATGAACAACATTTGTGTCGTCTACTTGGATGACATTCTAGTTTTTTGACAACTTTGGAATCTAAATTCTCTTAAAAAGATATACCAAAGGCTCAAGGAATGTAATTTAAAAATATAAGCAGGGAAATGCAATTTAGCTAATCTCACCACAAATTACTTGGGACGCGTTATAATAAACAATGTTATTAAACCCGATCCCAATAAAGTTAAACATATAACGGAAATGCAGATTTCAACCGATAAGAAAGGAATAAAATGATTTCGAAAATGATGACCGGATATGAAGATGAATATGACTTGACTGAACTTCTTTCTTAAATGGTAAAGAAAATTGCGTTCCTGACGGGCTTAGTTGGTACATTGAGAAACACGACTTGAATGAAATGCAATTGACTAGCCTAGTAGACATTTTCAACAATGAATTTTCTAAATTTCATTTTAATGCCGACGAAGTAATTTCTGTAGTGGGAAGTTCCACCGCAAATGAGAACAAAGCCTTATCCACAGGAGCTACCATTCACAGTGCAAGAGGGGATGGATCACTTAATATCTACATAACAGAAAAGCCAGTAATTTTTTATAAAAATTAAATCTACTTGCCGTATGGTTCTAAGGAATATATTTCAATAAAAGTTGTACACAAGAAGGTACAAAACAAAGTTCAGCTTAACGAGGGTATCAGAGATATGTTAAAAATAATGCAGAGGTTGATGTTGGATAAAGGACTTATTTGTATTTATTGTGAAGATCTTCATTTGTTTGTTCTCTTTCAATATATTTATGTTAAATATTTTTCAATGAACGAGAATCTTAGGCTACTTAAATCAAACATAAGACCTAATGTTCTGAAAAGTTAGAATAGATTTAAAAAATGCAGACAAAGACGCTTGAAGTTTAAATGTCAAAATGTTTGACATACTAACTTTTTACAATGACACAGTACATTTAACAACAGAGTTAAAACCAATGGACCCATGAACTAATAAAGAAACAAGGATAGAAAAAAACATATATAAAAAATAAAACGAGAAACCTAAACCTTTAAACACGAACAGTTAGAAATCGGACCGTAGGGAAAAAACGTAACCGAAATACAAATGTTGAGTTAACCCACAAGTCAAAGAAAATTACGTTGTTGATACATGAAATAAAAGAAATATAAAGTACTGCCAAAGTCAATTTAAAAGAACATGGGATCATCAAAATTCTTAATATATCTACCTCTTCCGGGTACTAATAGTCTTATAATAATATAACCTTATATTATAACATATTCTAGATTGATGTTTATGTTTAATTCAAAAGTCAATTTTGAATTTCATCAAAAAAACTATGTATAAAATTACACATTTAAAAAAAGAGAGAAAGTGGTGGATTGGAGGCCGGTGGCTAGAATTCCAGCCACACCTGTTACACAGATCTTTTCTTACTCCCAGGTGGCGTCTGGTATACGACTGGCACAACAAACAGTGTCAAAAATGGTACCAGTACCGGTTGAGGCTCCGAATATGCGTTTCGCGGAACTGTTCTTCATGATGGCCTCAATGAAGGCTAAAATGGAACGGTTCCAGAAAGATCTTCTGCGGATGTACCGGGTTCTTTCGTCAAGACCCTCTAGGTTAGGTGCGTATCCGTTAAAATTGTTACGCCAGCAGCTGAAGACCTTTCGATTCTGGCAGTGAATGCAAATTCACTTGTCAGGATCGAAAAAATATTGATTTTGCTTAACCTGTTGAAGTCCCATAAGCCTGACGTGTTAATGTTTAGCGAAACTAAACTGAACCAAAAACACACAATCAGATACACAGGCACATTTATTTGAAGGGATCGCCTCCACTCCACACAAGAGGGTGGGGTTGTTCTCTTCATTCAAAGGGGCATTCGCCATTAGATCGTGTATTGCGGAGAGGTGCAAAGTTTTGGTGTGCTGGAAGCGTGTATTGCGTGCATTTCTCTACAGGGTAGGAAGAAATTGTACGTAGTAGCGGTCTATGCACCAGATGCACCTCAGTCCACAGATTTTATTTCGGAGTTCGAAACTCTCTTTTGACAGCTTCGTTTATGCTCAGAAATAACTACTTTGTTATCGCCGGCGATTTGAAGGCGAAGCAATCCCAGGAGAAATTCACTTCTTGAGTGGCTGACGCAGCACTCTATTGAGAGCCTGATGCCAGACTCTGTCAAATGCTTTTGAAGTATCAAGCGCAACGATCTTGCTTTCTTCTATATTGGTTCAATTTTTTGGTGAGATAAGCCATCAGATCACCAGTGGACCTGTTGCTGCGGAAGCCGTATTGCTGATCAAAAAGAAGCTTTTGAGTTTCAAGATATTTCATAAGCTTATGACTTATCAGCGTTTCCATGACCTTGGAAAGTAGGGACGTAAATGCTATGGGTCGGTAGGAGGTGGGTGAATATGGTTCGCCTTTTTAGGTACTAGCTGACTGGCTGGACAAATGCTGTTTTCTACTTACTCGGAAGCACAAATGGAAAAGCTTACGCAGTGGTTTCGCCAGCGTAGAATAACACATCTTCAGAAGAATGGGCGAATACCATCCGGGACATCGAATTTGCGCACGGTTAAGTCTTTAAGTACTCTTGCAACTGTACGAGTGCGAAAATGGACTCATCCCATGGAAAAATGTACGCTCTCGAGTACAGGCGCGGACAGACTGCAGTCTGGAAGCGTTGAGCTGTCTGCAAAATGTGCAGCTAACAAATTTGCTTTGTCCAAAGAGCTGACAGCTGAAATGTCATTGCAAATAAGCGTTGGAATTAAATACGAGGCGGAATTCTTTTCTGCCCTTGGGACAATGCAGCACCTTTTGCCTCTACTTCTGATCATAGGAGAATTTAACACGTCTTTTTGAATTTCTTCCGGGTTTCCTCAGACGGATTGGCTTTGACAGTATGGAAGCTTATTTTTTTCTACCTGATAGCCTCTTTGCATCTCGAGTCGTACCATGCGTTTGTCTCCGGTTTGATACTCTTTACTCTGTAAAGAATAAAGGATTTCATTCCTGACAAAATTATTTTTGTAATCATATCAGCTGCGGCATCCACGTCACTATCGAAGAAGGATAGTGACCAGTTAAAATCCCTAAAAAAGTTTTTTAGGTCACTCCAGTTGGCCTTATTCTCTAACTGAATCGGACGAGTACGGAAAATTGGCTGATACGACACAGTGGTCTGATGAGCCTAGAGGCGACAGTATGTCAACTGATTATTTCTCAAGATGAGATGTAAGAAATAGGTCCAAGATGTTGGCGGTATGATCGGTAAAGTCAGGTATCTGTGTTGGCTGATTCACAAACTAGGTCAAATTGTTTACCTCAGCAAAGATTTTATCATACCATACACACCTTCCTTCGGCTGTTATCTGGCATGAATGTCGAAGCCAATAAGAATTGTGTACATTGAAATCACCTGCAATAAGGATTTCCGTGGGAGGATACAGGTATACAATTCTTGAGATGGAATCGTGTAGCGCATCAAACTCATTGGAAGTTGAGTTGCTATCCAGGTTTGGACTTCTATAAATAAAGCAATAGTGGATTAATTGCTTACGGGCTTGGAGTTTAAACAACAGAAAATTAAATTCCGGATTGAAAAAGTGGTCGTATTGTGGTTGAAGTTGGTAAGCAAAATCACTACGCACGTAAATAGCGAGACGGCGATGTGGGAAAAGCAAAGGCACTAAGCTATATCCAGGCAATTTCAAATTCGACAAATCGGTATTCTCACTTACCTGTGTTTCACTTAACGCCAAGAGAGCTGGTTTATAGCGAGAGAGGTGAAGGTACACAGCAAAGAGATTTGCTCTTAGCCCACGAACGTTGCTCACATCAACTCGGAAATGCCCTTCCATATCAATCACAGACATTAAGTAAACCAACTCCGACTACGCAGCTGATAAAAGCAGAATTAAGAAGTGTAAATCCCTGCTACGGCTTCACAACAAAAAGGTGTAAAGCCCTTACATTGATTTGAGTTGATAAACTAACAAAAATTCACACTTCATAATCCGCTACGTCAGATGCTAAGCAAACTCAGTCATCGCCCTAGCTCGTCTGGAAAACAAACAGGAGTTGCAACCGCAAATGTCTAGCAGCGGCTTGTGAAGGATGGTGAGTGGGAGGGACGGCACCGTGCGTGCTAAACCAAATTACTTCAGTGTACTACACCACAACATTAAAGGGCTTTGATTTTTATTATGATTTTCTATAATTTGTTTATATATATATATTTTTTTTCTATTGTTGACGAGAAGTTTTTTCTTTTTGTTGTTTTGCATGCGGTGGCGGGACGTGTGCATGCATCTGGGGTTGACTCGGCGCTGGTAACATGTAGAAAATTCGTTGTGAAAAATGGCAACGAAATTGCCACAACTGTGTTCCATATAAAAAATGAGTTGCAAAGAGGGGTGGTGGGTGCGCCAGTCTTGTTCAGTATATTCACTAGCCATCTAATAGGATCCATGCCTAACATATAAGCGTTTGCCGATGATCTAATCGCGTATAGATCAGCCTCGAAGGTAGAAGAAATGAAAGTTTTGTTGCAGAGTGAGTTCGATGCGTCTTAACGATTTTGCGATGACTGGAAGTTAAAAATCCACTACCAGAAGTGGGAAAATATCCTTTTACGAACCCCGTTGTCCAGAGCCTCAAAGTAAACAAAAATGAATTGGCGTAAGTTCGGCATATTTGACTCACTGGGACGACTGTTGACCGTAAATAGTGTAGTTAGATATCTAGGGATCTAGTTAAACCAGTATCTATATGGTGGTTCCCATGTAGATACAACTCTGAACAGGGCTAAGAATGCTAACGCTATTGCAAGATGACTGTTTTACAGCAGTCAACTTGACACCAGAGTGAAGGTAATCTGCTACATGGCTTAACGTGAGTCCGTGCCAGATGGAAAAGATGAGGATGTCCAAGAGGGGGTGCCTTCGGGCCTGTCTTTGTTTATATTGAACACCAGAATCTCAGTATAAGAAATTCTACCTCAACGAGGTTTACAACGAGGAAAATCTTAAAAGGACAGATAATTTTATAATTAATTTGATGTGGAGTCACATAGCTCAAGCTATGACTTCAACCAACAGCCTGATCTTTGGGGCTTACTACCCAAACGTAATGTACCATGAAAGATTACGCCTTATAGGCTTTATTCCGCCTGAAGCTTTCCTCCATTTTGATGTGAAAGGCCTGATATAAGATGAAGAAGGGGACGGTAGCCCTATTTTCTTCAAAGTCGTACACCGAACAGTAGAGAGGCAATTCCAATACGAGCCGGACGTGGCTCGCAGCCACTATGATCTCCTACGGTTTGGTAGAGCGATTTCTACCGGCGACAGACAAAGAACGGCATTTCTACTGGTGGTCACACCAGAATATGCTTTCGATGCCGCTGGATTCTTAAAAACATTAACGGGGTAGTTAAGTCTTCCTCACATACGCTAAGATAGTCTTAAGGCATTTAATAACAAACAAAAATCCACAAAAAATAAAACTTAAAAAAGTAATAAAAAAGTGAAATACATAAAGGAAAACAAAAACAAAATAAAATAAATAAATAACAAAATAAACTAAAAATAAATAAAGATGCATCACGGCGTATTAAATATAAATGTTAAGCATATTTATAATATAAACGTCCTGGTGGATACATCCGTAGTCTTACGGACATAGTTAAGCAGATATTAGTTTAGTTGTTAAAGAGCTAGGTTAACGGTTTTAATTTTTCTAAATTTTACTTTTAGATTTAGGCTTGTATTTAGTCTTAGCCATAAGGCAGGGCAAATTGAAAACTTGTTGTCCCAAGTTTTACTCTTTTCTTGGGTGAACTTTGGAATTATCAATGAATTCAGAAAAACCAAAAACTGAATAAAGAAACCGAAATGTAAAAAGAAAATTAAATACTCATAGTTTAGCTTAGATCACTTGTTAAGAGTCTGTGAGTTCGAATTCAGATCAGTAGATTAAATAAGTAAGCTAGTTTAAGTATTTTTTGTCTAGAATATAAGGAAAAGAAGGAAGAAAAATTAATAAAATAAAATGCATCGGATAAAAATAAAAAAAAAACAAAGTAAATGCCTTGGAAACCACTTTTAGATACTTTGCTGAAAACACAATAATTCAGCATGTAGGTTATATAAAATATAAGATCTTCGGAAAATCACGTATAGAATTCAGAAACATGAAAAGCTCTTGTTTTGGTCTCAAATTAGGGATGTTTTAAGATATAGCTTCGGTGAAAGTACGCCATTCCATGTTGCAGAATTTAGCATTGTAACAAAACTGTGTGTGTCAAGCAAAATGGCGAATACCATCAACAGCCCATAAGATTAGAGTTTTCGGTCATAATATTGATACAGCTGAACTCTATAGGAGTGTATAAAGTTATGTAAAGCGGGTTGATAGGAAACAATATCCTCTTAACCCAGTTATAGACTACAAAAATTAATTACTTGTTATAGATGACGTAAAACTACCAATATACTTCAAATTTGAAAAAGAAGTGCATGATAATAAGCAGTAAAATTCTTTGTACACCTCTTAACATTTTTTTTTTATTGAAACACTAAAAACCTTAGCCATTCCGATTGTTCTAAACTCAAGTCTTTACTGCATTCCTTCACGTCATTATTTTTTAAAGAAGGTGATAATGTAAGTTTCACTAACGAAATACGACACTCAATTAATACAAAAGACGAAATGTCAATTTATAAAAAATTCTGTCGGTACCGGTATCGGATCTAATGCAACGAAGTCGGTAAATAGGTTGGAGAAATGTTACACCAACAGATAATCAGACTTAGTAAGAGTCCTTACAATTCGCCAATCTGGGTTGTCCCCAAGAAGAATGAAAGGTACGGTCAAAAACATTGGCAAATTGTAGTCGACTATAGGAAGTTGAACGCTCCAACAGTTCTATGCCTAACATGGCTGGCTTATTCAACAAACTGGTTAGATTTAGTTACTTTTCAACAATAGATCTTGCAAAAGGATTTGAGCAGATAGAGGTTGATCCACGTGATATATCGAAAACTGCTAAAACTGACTAAAAGTGGGCATTTTGAGTTTCTGAGAATGCCTTTTGGGCTAAAGAATTCCCCAGTGACATTCCAGAGACTCAAGAACAATGTTCTCCACGATTTTATGAACAAGATTTGTGTCGCTACTTGGATGACATTATAGTTTTTCCACAACTTTGGACTCTTGATTCTTTCCGAAAGTTATTCCAAAGGCTCAAGGAATGTAATTTAAAAATAATGCAATTTATCTAATCTCACCACAAATTACTTGGGATGCGTTATAATAAACAATGGCATTAAACCCGATCCCAATAAAGTTAAACCCATAACGGAAATGCAGATTTCAACCGATAAGAAAGGAATAAAATGATTTCTTGGCATAACCGGATATGAAGATGAATATGACTTGACTGTTCTTCTTTCTTAAATGGTAAAGAAAATTGCGTCGCTGACGGGCTTAGTTGATACATTAAGAAACACAAGTTGAATGAAATGCAAGTGACTAGCCTAGTAGACATTTTCAACAATGAATTATCTCCATACCATTTTAATGCCGACGAAGTAATTTCTGTAGTGGGAAGTTCCACCGCAATTGAGAACAAAGCTTTATATACAGGAGCTACCATTCTCAGTGCAAGAGGGGATGAATCACTTCATATTTACATAAAAGAAAAGCCAGTAAATTTTTATAAAAATTAAATCTACTTGTCGTATGGTTCTAAGGAACATATTTCAATAAAAGTAGTACAAAAGAAGGTACAAAATAAAGTTCAACTTAACGTGGCTATCAGAGATATGTAAAAAATAATGCAGAGGTTGATGTTGGATAAAGGACTTATTTATTATTATTTATTGTGAAGATCTTTATTTGTTTGTTCACTTGAAATATATTTACGTCAAATATTTTCCAATGAACAAGAATCTTAGGCTACTTAAATTAAACATAAGATCTAAGGTTATGATAGATTAGAATAGATTTAAAAAATGCAGACAAGGACGCTTCCAGTTTAAATGTTAAAATGTTTGACATACTAACTATTTACAATGACACAGTACATTCAACAACAAAGTTAAAACCAATAGACCAATGAACTAATAAAGAAACAAGGATAGAAAAAAACATATATAAAAAATAACACCAAAAACGTAAACCTTTAAACACGAACAGTTAAAAATCGGACCGTAGGGAAAAACTTAACCAAAATACAAGTGTTTAGTTAACCCACAAGTCAAAGAAAATTACATTGTTGATACATGAAATAAAAGAAATATAAAGTACTGCCAAAGTCAATTTAAAAGAACATGGTATCATCAAAATTCTTAATATATCTAACTCTTCCGGGTACTAATAGTTTTATAATAATATAGTCTTATATTATAACATATTCTAGATTGATGTATAAGTTTAATTTAACAGTCAATTTTGAATTTAATCAAAAAAAACTATGTATAAAATTACACATTTAAAAAAAGAGAGAAAGTGGTGAATTCGATGCCGGTGGCTAGAATTCCAGCCATACCTGTTACGTAGGTCTTTTCTTACGCCCAGGTGGCGTCTGGTAGACGACTGGCACAACAAACAGTGTCAAAAATGGTACCAGTACCAGTTGAGGCTCCGAATATGCGTTTTGCGGAACTGTTTTTCATGAAGGCCTCAATGAAGGCCAAAATGGAACGGTTCTAGAAAGATCTTCTGCGGATGTACCGGGTTCTTTCGTCAAGACCCTCTAGGTTAGGTGCGTATCCGTTAAAATGGTTACGCCAGCAGCTGAAGACCTTTCGGTTCAAGTAGTGAATGCAAATTCACTTGTCAGGATCGAAAAAATATTGATTTTGCTTAACCTGTTGAAGTCCCATAAGCCTGACGTGTTAATGTTTAGCGAAACTAAACTGAACCAAAAACACACAATCAGATACACAGGCACATTTATTTGAAGGGATCGCCTCCACTCCACACAAGAGGGTGGGGTTGTTCTCTTCATTCAAAGGGGCATTCGCCATTAGATCGTGTATTGCGGAGAGGTGCAAAGTTTTGGTGTGCTGGAAGCGTGTATTGCGTGCATTTCTCTACAGGGTAGGAAGAAATTGTACGTAGTAGCGGTCTATGCACCAGATGCACCTCAGTCCACAGATTTTATTTCGGAGTTCGAAACTCTCTTTTGACAGCTTCGTTTATGCTCAGAAATAACTACTTTGTTATCGCCGGCGATTTGAAGGCGAAGCAATCCCAGGAGAAATTCACTTCTTGAGTGGCTGACGCAGCACTCTATTGAGAGCCTGATGCCAGACTCTGTCAAATGCTTTTGAAGTATCAAGCGCAACGATCTTGCTTTCTTCTATATTGGTTCAATTTTTTGGTGAGATAAGCCATCAGATCACCAGTGGACCTGTTGCTGCGGAAGCCGTATTGCTGATCAAAAAGAAGCTTTTGAGTTTCAAGATATTTCATAAGCTTATGACTTATCAGCGTTTCCATGACCTTGGAAAGTAGGGACGTAAATGCTATGGGTCGGTAGGAGGTGGGTGAATATGGTTCGCCTTTTTAGGTACTAGCTGACTGGCTGGACAAATGCTGTTTTCTACTTACTCGGAAGCACAAATGGAAAAGCTTACGCAGTGGTTTCGCCAGCGTAGAATAACACATCTTCAGAAGAATGGGCGAATACCATCCGGGACATCGAATTTGCGCACGGTTAAGTCTTTAAGTACTCTTGCAACTGTACGAGTGCGAAAATGGACTCATCCCATGGAAAAATGTACGCTCTCGAGTACAGGCGCGGACAGACTGCAGTCTGGAAGCGTTGAGCTGTCTGCAAAATGTGCAGCTAACAAATTTGCTTTGTCCAAAGAGCTGACAGCTGAAATGTCATTGCAAATAAGCGTTGGAATTAAATACGAGGCGGAATTCTTTTCTGCCCTTGGGACAATGCAGCACCTTTTGCCTCTACTTCTGATCATAGGAGAATTTAACACGTCTTTTTGAATTTCTTCCGGGTTTCCTCAGACGGATTGGCTTTGACAGTATGGAAGCTTATTTTTTTCTACCTGATAGCCTCTTTGCATCTCGAGTCGTACCATGCGTTTGTCTCCGGTTTGATACTCTTTACTCTGTAAAGAATAAAGGATTTCATTCCTGACAAAATTATTTTTGTAATCATATCAGCTGCGGCATCCACGTCACTATCGAGGAAGCATAGTGACCAGTTAAAATCCCTAAAAAAGTTTTTTAGGTCACTCCAGTTGGCCTTATTCTCTAACTGAATCGGACGAGTACGGAAAATTGGCTGATACGACACAGTGGTCTGATGAGCCTAGAGGCGACAGTATGTCAACTGATTATTTCTCAATATGAGATGTAAGAAATAGGTCCAAGATGTTGGCGGTATGATCGGTAAAGTCAGGTATCTGTGTTGGCTGATTCACAAACTAGGTCAAATTGTTTACCTCAGCAAAGATTTTAACATACCATACACACCTTCCTTCGGCTGTTGTCTGGCATGAATGTCGAAGCCAATAAGAATTGTGTACATTGAAATCACCTGCAATAACGATTTCCTTGGGAGGATACAGGTATACAATTCTTGAGATGGAATCGTGTAGCGCATCAAACTCATTGGAAGTTGAGTTGCTATCCAGGTTTGGACTTCTATAAATAAAGCAATAGTGGATTAATTGCTTACGGGCTTGGAGTTTAAACAACAGAAAATTAAATTCCGGATTGAAAAAGTGGTCGTATTGTGGTTGAAGTTGGTAAGCAAAATCACTACGCACGTAAATAGCGAGACGGCGATGTGGGAAAAGCAAAGGCACTAAGCTATATCCAGGCAATTTCAAATTCGACAAATCGGTATTCTCACTTACCTGTGTTTCACTTAACGCCAAGAGAGCTGGTTTATAGCGAGAGAGGTGAAGGTACACAGCAAAGAGATTTGCTCTTAGCCCACGAACGTTGCTCACATCAACTCGGAAATGCCCTTCCATATCAATCACAGACATTAAGTAAACCAACTCCGACTACGCAGCTGATAAAAGCAGAATTAAGAAGTGTAAATCCCTGCTACGGCTTCACAACAAAAAGGTGTAAAGCCCTTACATTGATTTGAGTTGATAAACTAACAAAAATTCACACTTCATAATCCGCTACGTCAGATGCTAAGCAAACTCAGTCATCGCCCTAGCTCGTCTGGAAAACAAACAGGAGTTGCAACCGCAAATGTCTAGCAGCGGCTTGTGAAGGATGGTGAGTGGGAGGGACGGCACCGTGCGTGCTAAACCAAATTACTTCAGTGTACTACACCACAACATTAAAGGGCTTTGATTTTTATTATGATTTTCTATAATTTGTTTATATATATATTTTTTTTTTCTATTGTTGACGAGAAGTTTTTTCTTTTTGTTGTTTTGCATGCGGTGGCGGGACGTGTGCATGCATCTGGGGTTGACTCGGCGCTGGTAACATGTAGAAAATTCGTTGTGAAAAATGGCAACGAAATTGCCACAACTGTGTTCCATATAAAAAATGAGTTGCAAAGAGGGGTGGTGGGTGCGCCAGTCTTGTTCAGTATATTCACTAGCCATCTAATAGGATCCATGCCTAACATATAAGCGTTTGCCGATGATCTAATCGCGTATAGATCAGTCCGAAGGTAGAAGAAATGAAAGTTTTGTTGCAGAGTGAGTTCGATGCGTCTTAACGATTTTGCGATGACTGGAAGTTAAAAATCCACTACCAGAAGTGGGAAAATATCCTTTTACGAACCCCGTTGTCCAGAGCCTCAAAGTAAACAAAAATGAATTGGCGTAAGTTCGGCATATTTGACTCACTGGGACGACTGTTGACCGTAAATAGTGTAGTTAGATATCTAGGGATCTAGTTAAACCAGTATCTATATGGTGGTTCCCATGTAGATACAACTCTGAACAGGGCTAAGAATGCTAACGCTATTGCAAGATGACTGTTTTACAGCAGTCAACTTGACACCAGAGTGAAGGTAATCTGCTACATGGCTTAACGTGAGTCCGTGCCAGATGGAAAAGATGAGGATGTTCAAGAGGGGGTGCCTTCGGGCCTGTCTTTGTTTATATTGAACACCAGAATCTCAGTATAAGAAATTCTACCTCAACGAGGTTTACAACGAGGAAAATCTTAAAAGGACAGATAATTTTATAATTAATTTGATGCGGAGTCACATAGCTCAAGCTATGACTTCAACCAACAGCCTGATCTTTGGGGCTTACTACCCAAACGTAATGTACCATGAAAGATCACGCCTTATAGGCTTTATTCCGCCTGAAGCTTTCCTCCATTTTGATGTGAAAGGCCTGATATAAGATGAAGAAGGGGACGGTAGCCCTATTTTCTTCAAAGTCGTACACCGAACAGTAGAGAGGCAATTCCAATACGAGCCGGACGTGGCTCGCAGCCACTATGATCTCCTACGGTTTGGTAGAGCGATTTCTACCGGCGACAGACAAAGAACGGCATTTCTACTGGTGGTCACACCAGAATATGCTTTCGATGCCGCTGGATTCTTAAAAACATTAACGGGGTAGTTAAGTCTTCCTCACATACGCTAAGATAGTCTTAAGGCATTTAATAACAAACAAAAATCCACAAAAAATAAAACTTAAAAAAGTAATAAAAAAGTGAAATACATAAAGGAAAACAAAAACAAAATAAAATAAATAAATAACAAAATAAACTAAAAATAAATAAAGATGCATCACGGCGTATTAAATATAAATGTTAAGCATATTTATAATATAAACGTCCTGGTGGATACATCCGTAGTCTTACGGACATAGTTAAGCAGATATTAGTTTAGTTGTTAAAGAGCTAGGTTAACGGTTTTAATTTTTCTAAATTTTACTTTTAGATTTAGGCTTGTATTTAGTCTTAGCCATAAGGCAGGGCAAATTGAAAACTTGTTGTCCCAAGTTTTACTCTTTTCTTGGGTGAACTTTGGAATTATCAATGAATTCAGAAAAACCAAAAACTGAATAAAGAAACCGAAATGTAAAAAGAAAATTAAATACTCATAGTTTAGCTTAGATCACTTGTTAAGAGTCTGTGAGTTCGAATTCAGATCAGTAGATTAAATAAGTAAGCTAGTTTAAGTATTTTTTGTCTAGAATATAAGGAAAAGAAGGAAGAAAAATTAATAAAATAAAATGCATCGGATAAAAATAAAAAAAAAACAAAGTAAATGCCTTGGAAACCACTTTTAGATACTTTGCTGAAAACACAATAATTCAGCTTGTAGGTTATATAAAATATAAGATCTTCGGAAAATCACGTATAGAATTCAGAAACATGAAAAGCTCTTGTTTTGGTCTCAAATTAGGGATGTTTTAAGATATAGCTTCGGTGAAAGTACGCCATTCCATGTTGCAGAATTTAGCATTGTAACAAAACTGTGTGTGTCAAGCAAAATGGCGAATACCATCAACAGCCCATAAGATTAGAGTTTTCGGTCATAATATTGATACAGCTGAACTCTATAGGAGTGTATAAAGTTATGTAAAGCGGGTTGATAGGAAACAATATCCTCTTAACCCAGTTATAGACTACAAAAATTAATTACTTGTTATAGATGACGTAAAACTACCAATATACTTCAAATTTGAAGAAGAAGTGCATGATAATAAGCAGTAAAATTCTTTGTACACCTCTTAACATTTTTTTTATTGAAACACTAAAAACCTTAGCCATTCCGATTGTTCTAAACTCAAGTCTTTACTGCAATCCTTCACGTCATTATTTTTTAAAGAAGGTGATAATGTAAGTTTCACTAACGAAATACGACACTCAATTAATACAAAAGACGAAATGTCAATTTATAAAAAATTCTGTCGGTACCGGTATCGGATCTAATGCAACGAAGTCGGTAAATAGGTTGGAGAAATGTTACACCAACAGATAATCAGACTTAGTAAGAGTCCTTACAATTCGCCAATCTGGGTTGTCCCCAAGAAGAATGAAAGGTACGGTCAAAAACATTGGCAAATTGTAGTCGACTATAGGAAGTTGAACGCTCCAACAGTTCTATGCCTAACATGGCTGGCTTATTCAACAAACTGGTTAGATTTAGTTACTTTTCAACAATAGATCTTGCAAAAGGATTTGAGCAGATAGAGGTTGATCCACGTGATATATCGAAAACTGCTAAAACTGACTAAAAGTGGGCATTTTGAGTTTCTGAGAATGCCTTTTGGGCTAAAGAATTCCCCAGTGACATTCCAGAGACTCAAGAACAATGTTCTCCACGATTTTATGAACAAGATTTGTGTCGCTACTTGGATGACATTATAGTTTTTCCACAACTTTGGACTCTTGATTCTTTCCGAAAGTTATTCCAAAGGCTCAAGGAATGTAATTTAAAAATAATGCAATTTATCTAATCTCACCACAAATTACTTGGGATGCGTTATAATAAACAATGGCATTAAACCCGATCCCAATAAAGTTAAACCCATAACGGAAATGCAGATTTCAACCGATAAGAAAGGAATAAAATGATTTCTTGGCATAACCGGATATGAAGATGAATATGACTTGACTGTTCTTCTTTCTTAAATGGTAAAGAAAATTGCGTCGCTGACGGGCTTAGTTGATACATTAAGAAACACAAGTTGAATGAAATGCAAGTGACTAGCCTAGTAGACATTTTCAACAATGAATTATCTCCATACCATTTTAATGCCGACGAAGTAATTTCTGTAGTGGGAAGTTCCACCGCAATTGAGAACAAAGCTTTATATACAGGAGCTACCATTCTCAGTGCAAGAGGGGATGAATCACTTCATATTTACATAAAAGAAAAGCCAGTAAATTTTTATAAAAATTAAATCTACTTGTCGTATGGTTCTAAGGAACATATTTCAATAAAAGTAGTACAAAAGAAGGTACAAAATAAAGTTCAACTTAACGAGGCTATCAGAGATATGTAAAAAATAATGCAGAGGTTGATGTTGGATAAAGGACTTATTTATTATTATTTATTGTGAAGATCTTTATTTGTTTGTTCACTTGAAATATATTTACGTCAAATATTTTCCAATGAACAAGAATCTTAGGCTACTTAAATTAAACATAAGATCTAAGGTTATGATAGATTAGAATAGATTTAAAAAATGCAGACAAGGACGCTTCCAGTTTAAATGTTAAAATGTTTGACATACTAACTATTTACAATGACACAGTACATTCAACAACAAAGTTAAAACCAATAGACCAATGAACTAATAAAGAAACAAGGATAGAAAAAAACATATATAAAAAATAACACCAAAAACGTAAACCTTTAAACACGAACAGTTAAAAATCGGACCGTAGGGAAAAACTTAACCAAAATACAAGTGTTTAGTTAACCCACAAGTCAAAGAAAATTACATTGTTGATACATGAAATAAAAGAAATATAAAGTACTGCCAAAGTCAATTTAAAAGAACATGGTATCATCAAAATTCTTAATATATCTAACTCTTCCGGGTACTAATAGTTTTATAATAATATAGTCTTATATTATAACATATTCTAGATTGATGTATAAGTTTAATTTAACAGTCAATTTTGAATTTAATCAAAAAAAACTATGTATAAAATTACACATTTAAAAAAAGAGAGAAAGTGGTGAATTCGATGCCGGTGGCTAGAATTCCAGCCATACCTGTTACGTAGGTCTTTTCTTACGCCCAGGTGGCGTCTGGTAGACGACTGGCACAACAAACAGTGTCAAAAATGGTACCAATACCGGTTGAGGGTCCGAATATGCGTTTTGCGGAACTGTTTTTCATGAAGGCCTCAATGAAGGCCAAAATGGAACGGTTCTAGAAAGATCTTCTGCGGATGTACCGGGTTCTTTCGTCAAGACCCTCTAGGTTAGGTGCGTATCCGTTAAAATGGTTACGCCAGCAGCTGAAGACCTTTCGGTTCAAGTAGTGAATGCAAATTCACTTGTCAGGATCGAAGAAAATGTTGATTTTGCTCAACCTGTTGAAGTCCCATAAGCCTGACGTGTTAATGTTTAGCGAAACTAAACTGAACCGAAAACACACAATCAGATACACAGGCACAGTTATTCGAAGGGATCGCGTCCACTCCACACAAAGGGGCATTCGCCATAAGATCGTGTATTGCGTTGAGGTGCAATGTTTCGGTGTGCTGGAAGCATGTATTGCGTGCATTTCTCTACAGGGTGGGAAGAAATTGTACGTAGTAGCGGTCTATGCACCAGATGCACCTCAGTCCACAGACTTTATTTCGGAGTTCGAAACTCTCTTTCGAAAGCTTCGTTTATGCTCAGAAATAACTACTTTGTTATCGCCGGCGTTTTGAACGCGAAGCATGAGGAATGAGGTAATTCTGTTCCAAATCCCAGGAGAAATTCACTCCTTGAGTGGCGTACGTAGCACTCTATTGAGAGCCTGATGCCAGACTCTGTCAAATGCTTTTGAAGTATCAAGCGCAACGATCTTGCTTTCTTCTATGTTGGTTCAATTTTTTGGTGAGATAAGCCATCAGATCACCAGTGGACCTGTTGCTGCGGAAGCCGTATTGCTGATCCAAAAGAAGCTTTTGAGTTTCAAGATATTTCATAAGCCTATGACTTATCAGCGTTTCCATGACCTTGGAAAGTAGGGACGTAAATGCTATGGGTCGGTAGGAGGTGGGTGAATATGGTTCGCCTTTTTAGGTACTAGCTGACTGGCTGGACAAATTCTATTTTCTTCTTACTCGGAAGCACAAATGGAAAAGCTTGCGCAGTGGTTTCACCAGCGTAGAATAACACATCTTCAGAAGAATGGGCGAATACCATCCGTGACATCGAATTTGCGCACGTTTAAGTCTTTAAGTACTCTTGCAGCTGTACGAGTGCGAAAATGGACTCATCCCATGGAAAAATGTACGCTCTCGAGTACAGGCGCGGACAGGCTGCAGTCTGGAAGCGTTGAGCTGGCTGCAAAATGTGCAGCTAACAAATTTGCTTTGTCCAAAGAGCTGACAGCTGGAATGTCATTGCAAATAAGCGTTGGAATTAAATACGAGGCGGAATTCTTTTCTGCCCTTGGGACAATGCAGCACCTTTTGCCTCTACTTCTGATCATAGGAGAATTTAACACGTCTTTTTGAATTTCTTCCGGGTTTCCTCAGACGGATTGGCTTTGACAGTATGGAAGCTTATTTTTTTCTACCTGATAGCCTCTTTGCATCTCGAGTCGTACCATGCGTTTGTCTCCGGTTTGATACTCTTTACTCTGTAAAGAATAAAGGATTTCATTCCTGACAAAATTATTTTTGTAATCATATCAGCTGCGGCATCCACGTCACTATCGAGGAAGCATAGTGACCAGTTAAAATCCCTAAAAAAGTTTTTTAGGTCACTCCAGTTGGCCTTATTCTCTAACTGAATCGGACGAGTACGGAAAATTGGCTGATACGACACAGTGGTCTGATGAGCCTAGAGGCGACAGTATGTCAACTGATTATTTCTCAAGATGAGATGTAAGAAATAGGTCCAAGATGTTGGCGGTATGATCGGTAAAGTCAGGTATCCGTGTTGGCTGATTCACAAACTAGGTCAAATTGTTTACCTCAGCAAAGATTTTAACATACCATACATACCTTCCTTCGGCTGTTGTCTGGCATGAATGTCGAAGCCAATAAGAATTGTGTACATTGAAATCACCTGCAATAAGGATTTCCTTGGGAGGATACAGGGATACAATTCTTGAGATGGAATCGTGTAGCGCATCAAACTCATTGGAAGTTGAGTTGCTATCCAGGTTTGGACTTCTATAAATAAAGCAATAGTGGATTATTTGCTTACGGGCTTGGAGTTTAAACAACAGAAAATTAAATTCCGGATTGAAAAAGTGGTCGTATTGTGGTTGAAGTTGGTAAGCAAAATCACTACGCACGTAAATAGCAAGACGGCGATGTGGGAAAAGCAAAGGCACTAAGCTATATCCAGGCAATTTCAAATTCGACAAATCGGTATTCTCACTTACCTGTGTTTCACTTAACGCCAAGAGAGCTGGTTTATAGCGAGAGAGGTGAAGGTACACAGCAAAGAGATTTGCTCTTAGCCCACGAACGTTGCTCACATCAACTCGGAAATGCCCTTCCATATCAATCACAGACATTAAGTAAACCAACTCCGACTACGCAGCTGATAAAAGCAGAATTAAGAAGTGTAAATCCCTGCTACGGCTTCACAACAAAAAGGTGTAAAGCCCTTACATTGATTTGAGTTGATAAACTAACAAAAATTCACACTTCATAATCCGCTACGTCAGATGCTAAGCAAACTCAGTCATCGCCCTAGCTCGTCTGGAAAACAAACAGGAGTTGCAACCGCAAATGTCTAGCAGCGGCTTGTGAAGGATGGCGAGTGGGAGGGACGGCACCGTGCGTGCTAAACCAAATTACTTCAGTGTACTACACCACAACATTAAAGGGCTTTGATTTTTATTATGATTTTCTATAATTTGTTTATATATATATATTTTTTTTCTATTGTTGACGAGAAGTTTTTTCTTTTTGTTGTTTTGCATGCGGTGGCGGGACGTGTGCATGCATCTGGGGTTGACTCGGCGCTGGTAACATGTAGAAAATTCGTTGTGAAAAATGGCAACGAAATTGCCACAACTGTGTTCCATATAAAAAATGAGTTGCAAAGAGGGGTGGTGGGTGCGCCAGTCTTGTTCAGTATATTCACTAGCCATCTAATAGGATCCATGCCTAACATATAAGCGTTTGCCGATGATCTAATCGCGTATAGATCAGCCTCGAAGGTAGAAGAAATGAAAGTTTTGTTGCAGAGTGAGTTCGATGCGTCTTAACGATTTTGCGATGACTGGAAGTTAAAAATCCACTACCAGAAGTGGGAAACTATCCTTTTACGAACCCCGTTGTCCAGAGCCTCAAAGTAAACAAAAATGAATTGGCGTAAGTTCGGCATATTTGACTCACTGGGACGACTGTTGACCGTAAATAGTGTAGTTAGATATCTAGGAATCTAGTTAAACCAGTATCTATGTGGTGGTTCCAATGTAGATACAACTCTGAACAGGGCTAAGAATGCTTACGCTATTGCAAGATGACTGTTTTACAGCAGTCAACTTGACACCAGAGTGAAGGTAATCTGCTACATGGCTTAACGTGAGTCCGTGCCAGATGGAAAAGGTGAGGATGTTCAAGAGGGGGTGCCTTCGGGCCTGTCTTTGTTTATATTGAACACCAGAATCTCAGTATAAGAAATTCTACCTCAACGAGGTTTACAACGAGGAAAATCTTAAAAGGACAGATAATTTTATAATTAATTTGATGCGGAGTCACATAGCTCAAGCTATGACTTCAACCAACAGCCTGATCTTTGGGGCTTACTACCCAAACGTAATGTACCATGAAAGATTACGCCTTATAGGCTTTATTCCGCCTGAAGCTTTCCTCCATTTTGATGTGAAAGGCCTGATATAAGATGAAGAAGGGGACGGTAGCCCTATTTTCTTCAAAGTCGTACACCGAACAGTAGAGAGGCAATTCCAATACGAGCCGGACGTGGCTCGCAGCCACTATGATCTCCTACGGTTTGGTAGAGCGATTTCTACCGGCGACAGACAAAGAACGGCATTTCTACTGGTGGTCACACCAGAATATGCTTTCGATGCCGCTGGATTCTTAAAAACATTAACGGGGTAGTTAAGTCTTCCTCACATACGCTAAGATAGTCTTAAGGCATTTAATAACAAACAAAAATCCACAAAAAATAAAACTTAAAAAAGTAATAAAAAAGTGAAATACATAAAGGAAAACAAAAACAAAATAAAATAAATAAATAACAAAATAAACTAAAAATAAATAAAGATGCATCACGGCGTATTAAATATAAATGTTAAGCATATTTATAATATAAACGTCCTGGTGGATACATCCGTAGTCTTACGGACATAGTTAAGCAGATATTAGTTTAGTTGTTAAAGAGCTAGGTTAACGGTTTTAATTTTTCTAAATTTTACTTTTAGATTTAGGCTTGTATTTAGTCTTAGCCATAAGGCAGGGCAAATTGAAAACTTGTTGTCCCAAGTTTTACTCTTTTCTTGGGTGAACTTTGGAATTATCAATGAATTCAGAAAAACCAAAAACTGAATAAAGAAACCGAAATGTAAAAAGAAAATTAAATACTCATAGTTTAGCTTAGATCACTTGTTAAGAGTCTGTGAGTTCGAATTCAGATCAGTAGATTAAATAAGTAAGCTAGTTTAAGTATTTTTTGTCTAGAATATAAGGAAAAGAAGGAAGAAAAATTAATAAAATAAAATGCATCGGATAAAAATAAAAAAAAAACAAAGTAAATGCCTTGGAAACCACTTTTAGATACTTTGCTGAAAACACAATAATTCAGCTTGTAGATTATATAAAATATAAGATCTTCGGAAAATCACGTATAGAATTCAGAAACATGAAAAGCTCTTGTTTTGGTCTCAAATTAGGGATGTTTTAAGATATAGCTTCGGTGAAAGTACGCCATTCCATGTTGCAGAATTTAGCATTGTAACAAAACTGTGTGTGTCAAGCAAAATGGCGAATACCATCAACAGCCCATAAGATTAGAGTTTTCGGTCATAATATTGATACAGCTGAACTCTATAGGAGTGTATGAAGTTATGTAAAGCGGGTTGATAGGAAACAATATCCTCTTAACCCAGTTATAGACTACAAAAATTAATTACTTGTTATAGATGACGTAAAACTACCAATATACTTCAAATTTGAAGAAGAAGTGCATGATAATAGCAGTAAAATTCTTTGTACACCTCTTAACATTTTTTTTATTGAAACACTAAGAACCTTAGCCATTCCGATTGTTCTAAACTCAAGTCTTTACTGCATTCCTTCACGTCATTATTTTTTAAAGAAGGTGATAATGTAAGCTTCACTAACGAAATACGACACTCAATTAATACAAAAGACGAAATGTCAATTTATAAAAAATTCTATCGGTACCGGTATCGGATCTAATGCAACGAAGTCGGTAAATAGGTTGGAGAAATGTAACACCAACAGATAATCAGACTTAGTAAGAGTCCTTACAATTCGCCAATCTGGGTTGTCCCCAAGAAGAATGAAAGGTACGGTCAAAAACATTGGCAAATTATAGTCGACTATAGGAAGTTGAACGCTCCAACAGTTCTATGCCTAACATGGCTGGCTTATTCAACAAACTGGTTAGATTTAGTTACTTTTCAACAGAAAATCTTGTAAAAGGATTTGACCAGATAGAGGTTGATCCATGTGATATATCGAAAACTGCTAAAACTGACTAAAAGTGGGCATTTTGAGTTTCTGAGAATGCCTTTTGGGCTAAAGAATTCCCCAGTGACATTCCAGAGACTCAAGAACAATGTTCTCCACGATTTTATGAACAAGATTTGTGTCGCTACTTGGATGACATTATAGTTTTTCCACAACTTTGGACTCTTGATTCTTTCCGAAAGTTATTCCAAAGGCTCAAGGAATGTAATTTAAAAATAATGCAATTTATCTAATCTCACCACAAATTACTTGGGATGCGTTATAATAAACAATGGCATTAAACCCGATCCCAATAAATTTAAACCCATAACGGAAATGCAGATTTCAACCGATAAGAAAGGAATAAAATGATTTCTTGGCATAACCGGATATGAAGATGAATATGACTTGACTGTACTTCTTTCTTAAATGGTAAAGAAAATTGCGTCGCTGACGGGCTTAGTTGATACATTAAGAAACACGAGTTAAATGAAATGCAAGTGACTAGCCTAGTAGACATTTTCAACAATGAATTATCTCCATACCATTTTAATGCCGACGAAGTAATTTCTGTAGTGGGAAGTTCCACCGCAAATGAGAACAAAGCTTTATATACAGGAGCTACCATTCTCAGTGCAAGAGGGGATGAATCACTTCATATTTACATAAAAGAAAAGCCAGTAAATTTTGATAAAAATTAAATCTACTTGTCGTATGGTTCTAAGGAACATATTTCAATAAAAGTAGTACAAAAGAAGGTACAAAATAAAGTTCAACTTAACGAGGCTATCAGAGATATGTAAAAAATAATGCAGAGGTTGATGTTGGATAAAGGACTTATTTATTATTATTTATTGTGAAGATCTTTATTTGTTTGTTCACTTGAAATATATTTACGTCAAATATTTTCCAATGAACAAGAATCTTAGGCTACTTAAATTAAACATAAGATCTAAGGTTATGATAGATTAGAATAGATTTACAACTATTTACAATGACACAGTACATTCAACAACAAAGTTAAAACCAATAGACCAATGAACTAATAAAGAAACAAGGATAGAAAAGAACATATATAAAAAATAACACCAAAAACGTAAACCTTTAAACACGAACAGTTAAAAATAGGACCGTAGGGAAAAACTTAACCAAAATACAAGTGTTTAGTTAACCCACAAGTCAAAGCAAATTACATTGTTGATACATGAAATAAAAGAAATATAAAGTACTGCCAAAGTCAATTTAAAAGAACATGGTATCATCAAAATTCTTAATATATCTAACTCTTCCGGGTACTAATAGTTTTATAATAATATAGTCTTATATTATAACATATTCTAGATTGATGTAAAAGTTTAATTTAACAGTCAATTTTGAATTTAATCAAAAAAAAACTATGTATAAAATTACACATTTAAAAAAAGAGAGAAAGTGGTGAATTCGATGCCGGTGGCTAGAATTCCAGCCATACCTGTTACGAAGGTCTTTTCTTACGCCCAGGTGGCGTCTGGTAGACGACTGGCACAACAAACAGTGTCACAAATGGTACCAGTACCGGTTGAGGCTCCGAATATGCGTTTTGCGGAACTGTTTTTCATGAAGGCCTCAATGAAGGCCAAAATGGAACGGTTCTAGAAAGATCTTCTGCGGATGTACCGGGTTCTTTCGTCAAGACCCTCTAGGTTAGGTGCGTATCCGTTAAAATGGTTACGCCAGCAGCTGAAGACCTTTCGGTTCAAGTAGTGAATGCAAATTCACTTGTCAGGATCGAAGAAGAAAATGTTGATTTTGCTCAATCTGTTGAAGTCCCATAAGCCTGACGTGTTAATGTTTAGCGAAACTAAACTGAACCGAAAACACACAATCAGATACACAGGCACAGTTATTCGAAGGGATCGCGTCCACTCCACACAAAGGGGCATTCGCCATAAGATCGTATATTGCGTTGAGGTGCAATGTTTCGGTGTGCTGGAAGCATGTATTGCGTGCATTTCTCTACAGGGTGGGAAGAAATTGTATGTAGTAGCGGTCTATGCACCAGATGCACCTCAGTCCACAGACTTTATTTCGGAGTTAGAAACTCTCTTTTGAAAGCTTCGTTTATGCTCAGATATAACTACTTTGTTATCGCCGGCGTTTTGAACGCGAAGCAATCCCAGGAGAAATTCACTCCTTGAGTGGCGTACGCAGCACTCTATTGAGAGTCTGATGCCAGATTCTGTCAAATGCTTTTGAAGTATCAAGCGCAACGATCTTGCTTTCTCCTATATTGGTTCCATTTTTGGTGAGATAAGCCATCAGACCACCAGTGGACCCGTTTGCTGCGGAAGCCGTATTGCCGATCATAAAGAAGCTTTCGAGTTTCAAGATATTTCATAAGCTTATGATTTATTTGCGTTTCCATGACCTTGGAAAGTAGGGACGTAAATGCTATGGGTCGGTAGGAGGTGGGTGAATATGGTTCGCCTTTTTAGGTACTAGCTGACTGGCTGGACAAATGCTGTTATCTTCTTACTCGGAAGCACAAATGGAAAAGCTTACACAGTGGTTCTGCCAGCGTAGAATAACACATCTTCAGAAGAACGGGCGGATACCATCCGGGCCAGCGAACTTGTGCACGTTTAAATCTTTAAGTACTCTTGCAACTGTACGAGTGCGAAAATGGACTCATCCCATGGAAAAATGTACGCTCTCGAGTACAGGCGCGGACAGACTGCAGTCTGGAAGCGTTGAGCTGGCTGCAAAATGTGCAGCTAACAAATTTGCTTTGTCCAAAGAGCAGACAGCTGGAACGCCATTGCAAATAAGCACTGGAATTGAAGACGAGGCGGAATTCTTTACGTTCTTGCTGCCCTTGGGACAATGCAGCACTTTTTGGCTCTACTTTTGATCATAGGAGAATTTAACACGTCTAATTAATGCATTGCAATCATTTCGCACCTTTTTCAATTTCTTCCGGTTTTCCTCAGAAGGATTGGCTTTGAAAGTATGGAAGCTTATTTTTTTCTACCTCTTTGCAGCTCGAGTCGTACCATGCGCTTGTCTTCGGTTTGATACTCTTTACTCTGTAAAGAATAAAGGATTTCATTCCTGACAAAATTATTTTTGTAATCATATCAGCTGCGGCGTCCACGTCACTATCGAGAAAGCATAGTGACCAGTTGGCCTTACTCGCTAACTGAATCGGACGAGTACGGAAAATTGGCTGATACGACACAGTGGTCTGATGAGCCTAGAGGCGACAGTATGTCAACTGATTATTTCTCAATATAAGATGTAAGAAATAGGTCCAAGATGTTGGCGGTATGATCGGTAAAGTCAGGTATCCGTGTTGGCTGATTCACAAACTAGGTCAAATTGTTTACCTCAGCAAAGATTTTAACATAGCATACATACCTTCCTTCGGCTGTTGTCTGGCATGAATGTCGAAGCCAATAAGAATTGTGTACATTGAAATCGCCTGCAATAGCGATTTCCTTGGGAGGATACAGGGATACAATTCTTGAGATGGAATCGGGTAGCGCATCAAACTCATTGAAAGTTGAGTTGCTATCCATGTTTGGGCTTCTATAAATAAAGCAATAGTGGATTAATTGCTTACGGGCTTGGAGTTTAAGCAATAGAAAATTAAATTCCGGATTGAAAAAAAGGTCGTATTGTGGCTGAAGTTGGTAAGCAAAATCACTACGCACGTAAATAGCGAAACGGCGATGTGGGAAAAGCAAAGGCAATAAACTATATCCAGGCAATTTCAAATTCGACAAGTTGGTATTCTCACCTAACTGTGTTCCACTTAGCGCCAAGAGAGCTGGTTTATAGTGGGAGAGGTTAACGTACACAGCAAAGAGATTGGCTCTTAGCCCACGAACGTTGCTCACATCAACTCGGAAATGCCCTGCCATATCAATCAGCTGATAACAGACAGGAGTTGCGACCGCAAAAGTCTAGCAGCGGCTTGTGAAGGATGGCGAGTGGGATGCTAAACCAAATTACTTCAGTGTACTACACAACATTAAAGGGGTTTATTTTTATTATAATTTTCAATAATATATTTATATATATATATCTTTTTACATGCGCAAGATGTTTCACACCCGACGCGGCGCGAGGGATTTTTTTTCTATTGTTGACAAGGAGTTTTTTAGTTTTGTTGTTTTGCGGCGGGACGTGTGCATGCGTCTGAGGATGGTTCGGCGCTGGTAACATGTAGAAAGTTCGTTGCGAAAAATGGCAACGAAATTGCCACAACTGTGTTCCATATAAAAATGACTGGAAATTAAAAATCAACTACCAGAAGTGTGAAACTATCCTTTTAAGAACCCCGCTGTCCAGAGCCTCAAGGTAACCAAAAATGAATTGGCGTAAGTTCGGCATAGTTGACCCACTGGGACGACTGTTGACCGTAAATAGTGTAGTTAGATATCTAGGGATCTAGTTAAACCAGTATCTATATGGTGGTTTCCATGTAGGTACAACTCTCAACAGGGTTAAGAATGCTTACGCTATGGCAAGATGACTATTTTACAGCAGTCAACTTGACACCAGAGTGAAGATAATCTGCTACATGGTCAAACGTGAGTCCGTGCCAGATGGAAAAGATGAGAGTGTTCGAGAGGGGGAGCCTTCGGGCCTGTCTTCGTTTATATTGAACACCAGAATCCCAGTATAAAAAATTCTACCTCATCGAGGTTTTGTAGAACGAGGGAAATCTTAAAAGGATAGATATTTTTATAATTAATTTGATACAAAGTCACAATGCTCAAGCTTTGACTTCAACCAACAGTCTGATCTTTAGGGCTTACTACCCCAACGTAATGTACCATGAAAGATAACGCCTTATAGGCTTTATTCCGCCTGAAGCTTTCCTCCCTTTGGGTGTAAAAGGCCTGATACAAGATGGGGAAGGCTGCCCTATTTTCTTCCAAGTCGCACGCCGAACAGTAGAAAGGCAATTCCAATACGAGCCGGACGTGGCTCGCAGCCACTATGATCTCCTACGGTTTGGTAGAGACAAAGAACGGCATTTCTACTGGTGGTTACACCAGAATAAGCTTTCGATGTAGCTAGATTCTTAAAAACATTAACGAGGTAGTTGAGTCTTCCGCCAACTCACATAAGCTAAGATAGTTTTAAGGCATTTAATAACAAACAAAAATACACAAAAAAATAAAACTAAAAGAAGTAATAAAAAAGTAAAAATATATAAACGGCAAAAAGGAAAAAAAAAACAAAAAAAAGATGCACCACGGCGTATTAAATCTAAATGTTAAGCATATTTATAATATATACGTCCTGATGGATGCGTCCGTAGTCTTACGGACATAGTTAAGTAGATATTAGTTTAGTTGTTAAAGAGATAGGCTTACAGTTTTAATTATTTTAAAATTTACTTTTGGATTTAGGCTTGTATTTAGTCTTAGCCATAAGGCAAGGCAAATTGAAAACTTGTTTTCCCAAATTTTACTCTTTTCTTGGGTGAACTTTAAAATTATCAATGAATTCAGAAAAACCAAAAACTGAATAAAGAAACCGAGATGTAAAAAGAAAATTAAATACTCATAGTTTAGCTTAGATCACTTGTTATGAGTCAGTGAGTTCGAATTCAGATCAGTAGATTAGATAAGTAAGCTAGTTTAAGTATTTTTTGTCTAGCATATAAGGAAAAGAAGGAAGAAAATTTAATAAAATAAAATGCATCGGAAAAAAATAAAAAACAAAACAAAGTAAATGGACACTTTGATGAAAACGCAATAATTTAGCTTGTAGGTTATATGAAATATAAGATCTTCGGAAAAACACTTTCAGAAACATGACTAGCTCTTGTTTTGGCCTCAAATTAGGGATGTTTTAAAATATAGCTTCGGTGAAAGTATGCCATTCCATGTTGCAGAATTTACCATAGTAACAAAACTGTGTGTGTCAAGCAAAATGGCGAATACCATCAACAGCCCATAAGATTAGAGTTTTCTGTCATAATATTGACCTCTTAACCCAGTTATAGACTACAAAAATAGATAACTTGTTATAGATGACGTAAAAATACCAATATACTTCAAATTTGAAGAAGAAGTGCATGATAATAGCAGTAAAATTCCTTGTACACCTCTTAACATTTTTTTTATTGAAAGACTCGAAATCTTAGCCATTCTGATTGTTCTAAACTCAAGTCTTTACTGCATTCTTTCACGTCATTATTTTTTAAAGAAGGTGATAATGTAAGTTTCACTAACGAAATACGACACTCAATCAATACAAAAGACGAAATGTCAATTTATACCAAATTCTATCAGTACCGGTATCGGATCCAATGCAACGAAGTCGATAAACAGGTTGGAGAAATGTTACACCAACAGATAATCAGACTTAGTAAGAGTCCTTACAATTCGCCAATCTGGGTTGGTTGAAGAATGAAAGGTACGGTCAAAAACATTGGCAAATTGTAGTCGACTATAGGAAGTTAAACGCACCAACAGTTCTATGCCTAACATGGCTGGCTTATTCAACAAACTGGTTAGATTCAGTTACTTTTCAACAGAAGATCTTGCAAAATGATTTGACCAGATAGAGGTTGATCCACGTGATATATCGAAAACTGCTAAAACTGACTAAAAGTGGGCATTTTGAGTTTCTGAGAATGCCTTTTGGGCTAAAGAATTCCCCAGTGACATTCCAGAGACTCAAGAACAATGTTCTCCACGATTTTATGAACAAGATTTGTGTCGCTACTTGGATGACATTCTAGTTTTTCGACAACTTTGGACTCTTGATTCTGTCAGAAAGTTATTCCAAAGGTAAAAATAATGCAATTTAGCTAATCTCACCACAAATTACTTGGGATGCGTTATAATAAACAATGGCATTAAATCCGATCCCAATAAAGTTAAACCCATAACGGAAATGCAGATTTCAACCGATGAGAATGGAATAAAATGATCTCTTGGCATAACCGGATATGAAGAAGAATATGACTTGACTGTACTTCTTTCTTAAATGGTAAAGAAAATTGCGTCGCTGACGGGCTTACTAGGTACATTTAGAAACATGACTTGAATGAAATGCAAGTGACTAGCCTAGTAGACATTGTCAACAATGAATTATCTCCATATCATTTTAATGCCGACGAAGTAATTTCTGTAGTGGGAAGTTCCACCGCAAATGAGAACAAAGCTTTATCCACAGGAGCTACCATTCTCAGTGCAAGAGGGGATGAATCACTTCATATCTATATAAGAGAAAAGCCAGTAAATTTTTATAAGAATTAAAACTACTTGTCGTATGGTTCTAAGGAATATATTTCAATAAGAGTAGTACACAAGAAGGTACAAAATAAAGTTCAACTTAACGAGGTTATCAGAGATATGTTAAAAATAATGCAGAGGTTGATGTTGGATAAAGGACTTATTTGTATTTATTGTGAAGACCTTCATTTGTTTGTTCACTTTCAATATTTTTTCGTCAAATATTTTTCAATGAACAAGAATCTTAGGCTACTTAAATCAAACATAAGATCTAAGGTTATGATAGATTAGAATAGATTTAAGAAACGCAGACAATGACGTTTCCAGTTTAAATGATAAAATGTTTGACATACTAACTATTTACAATGACACAGTACATTCAACAACAAAGTTAAAACCAATAGACCAATGAACTAATAAAAAAACAAGGCTAGAAAAAAACATATATAAAAAATAACACGAAAATCGTAAACCTTTAAGCACGAACAGTTGAAAATCGGACCGTAGGGAAAAACTAAACCGAAATACAAATGTTTAGTTAACCCACAAGACAAAGAAAATTAAGTTGTTGATACATGAAATTAAAGAAATATAAAGTACTGCCAAAGTCAATTTAAAAGAACATGGAAACATCAAAATAATATATTTAACTCTTCCGGGTACTAATAGTCTTATAACAATAAATAATAATAAATGTTGGCGCTACAGTCCAAAGGGGGACCAGGGCCTATGTGAAAAAATTCGAAAAATTTGTGTTGAGCTGGGGATTGAACCTACACCCTTAGGCGTGGTAGCGTCGCACTCTACCCACTACGCCACGGCGGCCATCTTATAATAATATAAACTTATATTACAACATTTTCTACATTGATGTTTATATATAATTTAACAGTCATTTTTGAATTTAATTTAAAAAAAACTATGTATATAATTACACATTTAAAAAATAATTATAGGGTACAGAATTTAAGCTATCAGCATTTTCGAAAAGCGGTCTTTAAGGCATACGTTAAGTATGCAAAACTCAATTAACTTAATAGTTATAAATTAAAACATAGAAAAATGTTAATGTGAAAGGAATATGTTTTTCTTTTAAATGTGAAAACAATGAGTTAATAACAAGTGTGCAATAGGAAGTTATTTTTTAGTAAAAAGTTGTTTTGTTGAAAAAAAGAAATATGTGGTGTTGAATAGAGGTGTTGCATAAGTGATGACTTCCTCTATAGGTGAGAGTGCATTTGTGCTCTCATAGCACAATACCGGTCTCCCATATCTTCTCTCTGAGAAGATATTCGGTGGATCAACATACGCATCGAGGTCACTAGCAAATTTGGTGTTGTAAGAAAACAGATGAATAAACACAAAAATAATAAAACGGTTGTTTTTGTTCTTCTCTTGAATACAAAGAAGCACTTAAGTGTATACACTATAAAATGACAAAAACGTAAATCAGCAGAATGATGCTCGTAATAATTTAAACTATATTGTCTACGTTAACAGAAGGAGAATCAGATGTGTTCCTTGTGAATGCCAAGCTAGGAATGAGCAAATCGGGAGCGAAAAGAGAAAAATTGTGCGTCGGCTTTTCCTGGAAAAGAGAATCAAAAAGACAAAGTGAAGCGCGTGTTACTATGGGTGACCCAATGGAACAAGGAGGAGAGGGAGTTGGCGGAGAAGATCAGGAAGAAGGAGAAGCTGGAGGCCTCTATAAAGGCTCTCCAGCTAAAACTAGAGGTCAGAAAGAAACTAACTATTGAAAAGCAGCAGACGCGACAGTAGCAGCAGCAGCCCAAGCAACAAAAGCTTCAGCAGTCCAAGCAGCAAAAGCTTCAGCAGTCCATGCAGCAAAAGCTGCAGCAGTCTAAGCCGCAGCAGCAACCTAAGCAGCAACAGCTATAAAACAACAACAGCAGCTACAACATCAGCAGCAGATGAAACAACAACAGCAACAGCAAGACCAGACCATCAAAAAGAAGAGATTGTCGCCAATAAATGTCAGCGAGAGGGACACAAAAGACACAATCAAGTTATGCAAGTTGTCCGTAGGGGACAACATTAATATTAAAGGTCTTCAGAAGCAATCGGTTCACTGCTTATCAGTGGACAGCTATAGGAAGGTTAAAGATCAGATGACGGCAGCTGGTTTAGAGTTCTATACTTTTACCCCAAAAGGTGAAAAAGTAATGGCGGTTCTTTTGAAGGGACTGCATGTTTCGGCTGAGCCGGACTACATCCTCAAGTCCCTGAAAGGACTCGAAATTGAAGACGTGGAGTTTGTTGCGGTTAGCTGCTTCTCCACCGTCCGTTCAAAGATGACGGCTGAGCGTCTGCTTTCCCTCTTCTTGGTGCAAGTCACACCAGAAAATAAAATGGAAAGTCTGAGATCAATAAAAATCCTAGACTTCCAGATGATTTCCTGGGAAAGGCTAAGGGGTGCCAGCCGGATGTTCCTCTGCGCAAGGTGCCAAGTCTTTGGTCACGACGCAGGAAACTGCAATAGGCAACCAGGATGTAGCAAATGCGCAGGGATGCATCTGTCAGCGCGCTGTCCCCTGGGAAAGGAAAAAGTGCAGGACAGGTCACGGATAAAATGCGTGCACTTTTTGGAGAGCGGACATTTTCTAGTTATCGAGGCTGCCCCAAGGTAAAGACTGCCTAGAAGAAGCATATGCAAAAAAGAGAGAAAGTGGTGGATTCTAGGCCGATATCTAGAATTCCAGAAACACCTGTTACGCAGTTCTTTTCTTACGCCCAGGTGGCGTCTGGTAGACGACTGGCACAACAAGCAGTGTCAGAAATGATACCAGTACCAGTGGAGGCTCCGAATATGCGTTTTGCGGAACTGTTCTTCATGATGGCCTCAATGAAGGCTAAAATGGAACGGTTCCAGAAAGATCTTCTGCGGATGCAGCGGGTTCCTTCGTCAAGACCCGCTAGGTCAGGTGCGTATCCGTTAAAAGGGATACGCTAGCAGCTGAAGACCTTTCGATTCTGGCAGTGAATGCAAATTCACTTGTCAGGATCGAAAAAAATGTTGATTTTGCTCAACCTATTGAAGTCCCATAAGCCTGACGTGTTAATGTTAAGCGAAACTAAACTGAACCGAAAACACACAATCAGATACACAGGTACACACGCACAGTCATTCGAAGGGACCGCCTCCACTCCACACAAGAGGGTGGGGTCGTTCTCTTCATTCGAAGGGGCATTCGCCATAAGATCGTGTATTGCGTTGAGGTGAAAAGTTTCGGTGTGCTGGAAGCGTCTATTACGTGCATTTCTCTACAGGGTGGGAAGAAATTGTACGTAGTAGCGGTCTATGCACCAGATGCACCTCAGTCCACAGACTTTATTTCGGAGTTCGAAACTCTCTTTTGAAAGCTTCGTTTATTCTCAGAAATAACTCCTTTGTTATCGACGGCGATTTGAACGCGAAGCATGAGGAATGAGGTAATTCTGTTTCAAATCCCAGGTTAAATACACCCCTTGAGTGGCTCACGCAGCACTCTATTGAGTTCTAGATGAATTTGCTTGCAACTAATAGATCCTTTCCCAGAAGTGGGTCGTATTTAGATCTGATGCTCATTGACAGACAACTAACGTTAAGGGACGTGATCAGACAGAGTAGGAACTGCACAAACGGTGGAGTACGACATTGATCATGTAGGCTCTCCGCAGTTATTCGGTTCCCGAACGAGATGGTGGAACTGTAAGGCCTTTAAGGCTCATTTGCAGCGGTTCTCCAGAGTCCCAGTCAGAGAACTGCGTTCAAATGACTTAACGCCACCGTCGAACAGAAACATAACGAACGAGGAGGTCGACAAGTACCTCACAATTTTTTTTTCTATAATTGGAGCACACTAAAGGGATTGTTTGACTGGAATTAAGTCACAGCACGGGCCGAAGGTTTAACGGAAGAGAAGGGAAGGGGGTACCGATGCACATTGGTTTTAAATGCCTGTGGATTTTAATGGGGGGGAAAATTGGACTGGGAAGAGCAATCCATTTTTGTGTGGTGCGGCTGTAGAACGAATCTCTAAACGGTGAACGGGTGGAATGCTCACCCGAATGCTCAGCGATTAAAAAGTGAAAGAGACGCAACACTATTTATTGGGAGTGAATTCTTGAAAGGGAGTAATGCAGCTGAATAGCTCGTTCGAGCATTTTTTGTTGAAATAGCGAAAAAAAAGTTATAGAGACGCAACATTTCGTCGATGTTCTACCGAGTCGATTGACTTCGCAGCATTATTGTCTAAAATAAGGCCTTGGGCGGATGTACGCCTTATATTTTGTTGCCTGGTCAGAGGGGGTGAAACATTTCTTGCATCGCTTTAAGAAACCTAGACATTACGCTGCATTTTTGGCGAACTCGATTATGTGCTCATTCCAGCTTAGTGTTGAGTTGATAGACGTACCGAGGATGGAAAGTCGTTCAGTTTCAACAATGCTGGAGCCATTCATAGAAAATGATAGGTTGTTTTGAGAACGCCTCAGTGAAAGTGGACAGCACTAAATTTTGGAATCATTAAATTCCACTCAAATTCTTTACCCCAATCAATAGAATTTGTTTTCAACGGTTCAAAAGGTAATTTCTAATACATTGAAGAAGAGATTCATCTACGACAGAACAACTGACAATGCAAACATACTGACTTCAGTTGGCATCGATCCGGATGGGGCCGTGCTGGACAATGAGTTTTTCATTGTTAAGGATGCCCAAGAGTAGTTAGAAGGAATAGGAGCAGTTTTTAAGGAAGTGTATACGGTCAACTATTCACGTAGGCGGAATCACAACTTGGAGAACAGAGCCTTGCTTAACCATTTCCACCTTCGAAATGAAACACAGCAATGGCGTTCGGAGAATCATGGTTTTATCAGATTCAATGATGAAAACAAGGCTGTTAATCCCTTGGCCCAAAATGGCTCTAATGTTATACTCATTTCGAAAGTGGCACTCAAGGATATCTTCAACAGTTTGAAGAACAAAAATTCCACTGGAATTGACAGAATACGGAATATTGTGTTGCGTCATTTCCCCGAAGAGGCGGTTGAAATATACACAATCTTGTTTAACAATACTCTGAGTAATGCACATTACCCAGAGTACCCTACCCTTCTACACTTCGCATATTGAAGTAGTAGTCAGATTTGTTTTGTTTTCCCCACTTTCGACACAAACCGCCTACAAAAAAGATTTCTCGTAGGCTGTCAATTTTGGTACTGTGGGATACCTGCACTAAGAAGAAAGGAAGTGCCTTCTTCTTCGTTCTCGCTACCGCAGTGATGAAGGGCGTAACTTCTACAAACTGGCCTCGGTCGTTCTCAACTTGGCGCAGCTTTTCGAAGAGGACCTACGGGTCAGTAGATAAATTTATATCTTTGAGGAGCAAGGCTTGTGGCCTTTCTCCACCCCTTTCTTTATCGAGTTTCTCCAGTTTTTTCAACTCCTCGTTAATTTCCTTAGCTTCGTCGTCTGCACCTGAGGTGGCAAGTGCTTGAAAAAAGTTGTCGCTTCTCTTTCTACTAATATCGGCATTCGTTGCACTCCGATTCATATAAGAGGGTTTCTTATGCCATGACTGGAGCTGTTGTAGCCTCTTTGATTGTTGAATTTACTGCTATTGGTCCAGCAGGTTTTCTTTTACCTTCTCAGCAATCAGTAGTAGCTGTTGCTGTCGTCCATCGGTTTACTATGCGTGTCTGCAGTTGTCCTCAGTCCACTGTACCAGGACTCTATTTACAATCTTTTCGAAAACCTTGCTTAGGCAAGGGAGGAGACTTATCGACCGAAGGTTTTTCGAGAACAACAATATGGGGTTCCGCTGCGTATGTTGCAAATTCTGCCACAGCAAATCTGAATGTCCTTTAGGTATGGATAATGTCGAGAATAAGTCGCTCTTCAAATGTGTACTCTGCAGAGGTAATGGACACCCCGCAACCTATTTGGGGTGTAAAGGAATAAAAGAACTCCGTCAGAGAGTAAAAGAGATAAGGAACAACAGAAAGCTAGGGTACGTCGCGGAGAACAGCTATTTGGAGTTCCGCTGCGTATCTTGCACATTCTGCCACAGCAAATCTGAATGTCCTTTAGGTATGGATAAAGTCGAGAATAAGTCGCTCTTCAAATGTGTACTCTGCGGAGGTAATGGACACCCCGCAACCTATTTGGGGGGTAAAGGAATTACAGAACTCCGTCAGAGAGTAAAAGAGATAGGGAACAACAGAAAGCTAGGGTACGTCGCGGAGAACAGCAATTTGGAGTTCCGCTGCGTATGTTGCACATTCTGCCACAGTAAATCTGAATGTCTTTTTGGTATGGATAATGTCGAGAATAAGTCGCTCTTCAAATGTGTACTCTGCAGAGGTAATGGACACCTCACAACCTATTTGGGGTGTAAAGGAATTACAGAACTCCGTCAGAGAGTAAAAGAGATAAGGAACAACAGAAAAGTAGATGCGACGTCAGTAGCACTTACTGTTGCCACTACCCTTACTCCGTCCATCTCCTACGCACAAATGATGTCAGACAGAGAACCGGCACAACGGAAAGTCCCGGCTTCAATGACCAGGCAATCCGATTCAGAAACCTCAATTTGGAATGTAACGTCTTCTATCCGATTGATGATTGCCTTGCAAAACCAGATGGTCGAACTACACACCAGATCTGTTCCTCTTCTCTCAGCTGCCTGCATATAAGCATCTTTCTCCAAGGTGGAAAGAAGCTCTTTGTGATCGCTGCTTACGCATCAGAACCTCAAAACCCTAACTTTCTTTCGTAGCTTGAGGCTATTTTGACCATCCTCCGATTTCACTCGGAAGAAAACTTCTATATTTAAGCCGAGATTTGAATGCCAAGCACGGTGAATGGGGTAACACTGTTCCATATGAGCGAGGAAACGCTCTCTTATTGTTGTTGGAACAAAACAATATTGAGTTCAGGCTGGATTTGCTAGCAGTCGATAGACCATCATTTCCTAGAAGCGTTTCTTCTCTGGATGTGATGCTAATCAACAGACAACTAAGAATACTTAATGTGAACCGACGTGCGAGGAACTTTTTAACTACGGTTGAGTATGACAGTGATCACTGTGGTCCCGCCGCGGTAATACAGCTACCAAATAAACTGGAGGAACTGGAGAAATATGTCCAACCGCATCCTTATAATTACAATAGAGCGCGGCACGTTTCTCCAGAACCTTAACCACAGAAATATGTCATCAATCCTATTACGAACAGAAACCTTACGAACAAGGAGGTTGACGGATACCTCATACAAAGTTAGTCATCAAACGAACACTGGACAAAACTATTCCGAAGGTAGCACAAACCGATTATGACGACATCAAACGGAATACTTCTATCGATGCACTTCACGAGCAAGGAAGTAAACGCCTGTCAAAACTTCAATTCTTATACAGGTGGTCTACAGACACATAGAGTGCAGAAATTCGCTCCGTGAAGTCTCAGGTAAAATCACTCCAAGAGTTGATGAAACATAATTACAGACCAGCTGTAAGCTTTAATTGGGGCAATAAGATTCGAGTTAAACTATCCAACAAAAAAAAATCAAATATGACATTCAGAGTGTTCGGCAGAAAAATAGACAACGCGATCCTACTAAGGACAGCTGCAATCGATCCAGATAGAACAATGGTTGAACACGACTATTTCTTAGTTGAGGATCCCCAGGAGAAGTTTAGAGCAATTGATGCTGTTTTTCAAAGAGTCTATACGGTCAACGAGACTAGTAGTCCAAATCACGACCTGGAAAGCAGAGCCTTGCTTCGCAATTAAATAAACTAATGGCGATCCGAGTCTGTCTTCCCAATTAAATAAACTAATGGCGATCCGAGAATGGTTTCAAAAGGTTCAGTGACGATCTTCCGGCAAATAATGTCGTCGCCGATGATGGAAACAACTTCCTTATTTCGGAGGATGAACTACAAGGTATTCTCAACTCAGTGGGAAACGATGGGATACCAAATATTGCTCTGCGCCATCTGCCCTCTGAGGCGGTGAATGTATACACAACGCTGTTCAGCATTGCGCTGAGTAATGCATATTAACCGACGCTTTGGAAAACAGCTGTGGTACAGCCTTTCCCGAAATGGGGCAGAGATACCTCTATCCCGACGAATCGCCGGTCTATAAGTCATCTTCCTTCGTATTCGAGAAAAAAGTCATTAGAGCTCTGAAAAAATGAGTTGAGGAAAAAAAATTAATTCCGGAAAACCAATTCGGCTTCAGGGCGGGCACGACACCATTCGTGGTCAGCTACGGTAATAATAAAACATCGCTATATAAGATTTATGACGTGGTAACAGAAAGAAAGTTTGTTGTGAAAAATGGCAACGAAATTTCCGCTAGCCTCTGCCATATAAAAAATGGTCTGCAACAAGGGGCGGTGATCTTGTTTACAATATTCACCAGCGATATTATAGGCTCTATGCCTAACATATAAGCGTTTGTTGATGATCTAATCGCGTACAGATCGGGTCCGAAGGTAAAAAAAAAAGTTTGCTGCAGAGTGACTTCGATGAGATTCAACGATTTTGCGACGAGTGTAAGTTGAAAATCAAGTACCAGAAGTGTGAAGCTATCTTGTTCAGAACCCCACCGTCCAGGGCCTCAAGGGATACGAAAATTAACTGGTGCAGGTTTGGAATATATGACCCATTGGGACGGCCATTGACAGTGAAAAGTGTAGTTAGATATCTATTAATCTGTTTGGACCAGTTTCTATATGGTGGGAGTCATGTAGACACAGCTCTGACCAATGCTAAGAATGCCTTCGCTATTGCAAGATGGCTGTTTTACAGCAGTCAACTTGACACCAGAGGGAAAGTAATCAGCTACACAGCTTTCATTTGACCAATCAGGGTATATGGTTGTCCTGTGTGGTTCAACGTGAGTCTTTCCCCAATGGAAGAGATGAGGCTGTTCGAGAGGCAGTGTCTTCGGGCCTGTCTTTGTTTATATCGAACAGCAAAATCTCAGTACAAGAAATTCTATCCCAACGAGGGTCTGTACAATGAGGCAAACCTTAAAAGGGCAGATAATTTTATGATTAAGTTGATTCGGAGTCACACTGCTCGAGCAAAGGATTCAGCCAACAGTTGTATCTTTGGGGCTTACTACCAAAATGAAATGTACCATGAAAGGATACGTCTTAACGTAAGCGGAAGGGGCCGAGTTTCAAACAGCTACCAGTACACGTGACGTTCTTTACCAGACACTCTCCTGTCTAGGACCGAAATCACTCTACTTAACCGAAGCAAATCACCGCGGCTTCGAGCGACGTTCGGTTCATAAAGGAGTCGCCGGTGCACTGTTCGACGTACGACATGGAAGATTATACGGCATCCCTCCCTGTCCTGAACTAGACCCATCGTATCTAAATAAAGGAATGCCTCTGGTGGAATAAAGCTATTCTGTCGTACCTTCACAAAATACAAAATGTTGGAGTAGTAAGCCCCGAAGATCAGGCTGTTGGTCGAAGTTAACGACCGTGGAACGTGCCGTCGAATCAATTTTATTATGAAATTATCAATCCTCATCAGGTTTGCCTCGTTGTACAAAGTCTCGTTGGGATAATACTTCTTGTACTCAGATTCGGGAGTTCGATACAACCTGAAACAGGTCCTGAGACACTGCCCTCAAACAGCTTCCTTCTGGGAAGGACTTACGTTGAACCACACAGGACAAGCGTCCGCCATCATCGGCCGGATGAGTGCCATATATCATATTACCTTCACACTGGAATCAAGTTGGCTGCTGTGAAACAACGTTCTTGCCACAGCAAAGGCTTTCTTGGCTTTAGTCAGAGCAGCATCTACATGTTTGTCAAAATATAGATACTGGTCCAACCAAAGGCCTAAGTTCCTCACCAAGCCATTCACAACTAACGGTTCTCCCAAAGGGTCAAAAATGCGGAACTTACGCCAGTTAAACTTCGTGTCCCTTGAGGCCCTGGACAGCGGGGTCCTGAAAAGAATAGTCTTGCATTTATTGAAATTAATTTTTAACTTCCAGCTATTACAATATTGCTGAATCTATTCGAAGTCATTTTGCAGCAGCTTGTTGATAACTTCGACCTTTTGCGCTGATGTGTACGCAACAAAATCATCGGCGTACGCTATAACGTGTGCCATGGAGTACGAAAGATCGCTAGTAAATATAGCAAACGAGGTTGGCGAACCAACTGCCTCCTGTTGCAGACCGTTTTTAATGTCGAAAACCATGGTAGACGTCACGTTGCCATTTTTGACAACGAGCTTCCTACCTATTTTCATGTCATGGATCATGTATAGCAATGATATACTTATGCCAAGTCTGACCAACTTTAGACAAAAATCTTTCCCATTAAACGGTGTCGAACGCCTTTTCCAAGTCGGTCAGACATCCACCCGTACATTGGCCCTTGGATTTGTCCCATTGTATGTCGGAAACCAACCTTAACGCGGCAGGCATGTATGATGTTCTGAAGCCAGGTTTAGCGCCGATTTTCTGACAAAAAATGTTGTCACCGATGATAACAACAAGATCCGGGGTATATTTTAACTCACCGTAGTAGAAGAAATCAGTCGGTTTCGATAAGATAATAATAATAACTGTTGACGCTACAGTCCAGAGGGGTACCAGGGCCTAGCATCAACTACTCGTGTTTTGCGTGCTACTGTTCTCTCACGAGTAGAAGGGACCTACAGTTTTTTGCCGACTCCGAACGGCGAAATTTGAGAAGCTTTCTTGGACAGTTTTTCTCTTTGAGTGTTGTCAGCAGCTCGAAAGAGGTGGTGCCGTGAACTATTCGAAAAATTGGTGTTGAGCTTGGAATGGAACCTAGACTCTTCGGCGTGTAAGCGTCGCACTCTACCCACTACGCCACGGCGGCCACTACGATAAGATACCAAACATTATTCTCCGCCACTTGCCTCCGATGAATGTATACACAACACAACAACAACAGAAAATCAATTTGACGTCAGGGATGGGCGCGACACCTTTTATGATGTGTCTTAATTTGTATAATACTTTCAATGAAATAAAAACAATAAACAGTTTCTGTAGTCGAAAAAAAAAATAAATTAAAATATTTTTGGTTGCAAGTTTCATTGCGAGACTGTTCGTTCTCTTATTTGCACTGAACCGCATATGGATCGTATGATTTAATCGATATGTCTCCAAAGATACTGTGAGATACAAAACATTCAGACATAACATTCCATGTACTGTATTTATCCTGTATTCTGAAAGTATAAATGTTTCGACAGCTTCTTCTCCGCTCCCTCGCCCGGTTCGGTTTCTGCATTTGTTAACTTGATAAAATTTAATTATTTTGTGACGACTGGAAGTAGAAAATCACTTTCCAGAAGTATGAAACAATCCCTTTCAGCACCCAGCTGTTTAGAGCCTCAAGGCGCAAGTTCGGCAAGATATCAATACATCTAATTGGATGAATATCTGTATACCAGGTATACCGGTTTGAAATGAAAAGCGTTTTTTTTTTTGAAAATAAAACATTAATTATTAATGGGAAAGTAAAAACATTTTATTCAAAGTATTGGCCATTGTTTTCTACACATTTTGACCACCTTTCTGGCAATTTGTGAATACCACGCCAATAGAATTGTTCGTCTTTTAAAGCAAACCAATCAGGCACCCAATTCTCGTAGGAATTAAAGTGCTGCTCAGCCAATGCGTGTGCCATTGATGAAAACAAATGGTAGTCGGAAGGAGCCAAGTCTCGTGAATACGACGGGAGTAGTTGCAAGCAGCCAAGTGTTTTGATTGTATACTGAACCGGTTGTGATTTGTGTGCAGGTGCATTGTTATGGAGCAAAATTACCTTGCCGTATCTTCTGGCTCATTCTGGTCGTTTCTCGATCAATGCATGGTTCAAATTGATCATTTGTTGTCGGTAGCGATCAGTATTAACGGTTTCACCAGGTTTTAGGAGCTTGTGGTACAGCACACCTTTCTGGTCCCACCAAACACACAGCATTGTCTTCTTGCCGAATTGATCTGGTTTCACAGTCGATGTTGATGGTTGTCCCAGATTAACCCATGATAACAGCATCCATATATATAGCTCCGACCAGAGTTAAGGATTTAAAAGGAATGTTTTACAACAGTCAACTTGACGCCAGTCTTGCATTTGTTGAAATTAATTTTTAGCTTCCAGCTATCACAATATTGCTGAATCTTTTCGAAGTCATGTTGCAGCAGGTTTTAAATAAATTCGACCTTTGGCGCTGATGTGTACGCTACCAAGTCAACGGCGAAAGCTATTATGTGCGGCATGGAGTACAAAAGATCGCTAGTAAGTATAGCGAACGAGGTTGGCGAACCAACTGCCCCCTGTTGCAGACATGTTGAAACCCTTGGTAGACGTCACGTTGCCATTTTTCACAACGAACTTCCTACCTGTTATCATGTCATAGATCATGTATAGCAATGGTATACTTATGCCAAGTCTGACAAACTTTAGAAAAAGTCCTTCCCACTAAACGGTGTCGAACGCCTTTTCTAAGTCCATCAGACATGCACCCGTACAATGGCTCTTGGATTTGTCCCATCGTATGTTGGAAACCAACTTTGATGCGGCATGTATGGTATCATGCCTCGCTCTGAAGCCAAACTGGTTGTCCGGTGTTATATTATTATCCTCAACCCAGAGCTGATGTAACAGAGTTGATATAACAATTTTTTCGAATATCTTGCTAATGCAAGGAAGAAGACTGATCGACACGAGATTTTTTGGGATGGACCTATCTTTGTCCCGTTTAGGGATGTGCCGCTCGCTTCTCAAGGTAAAGACGGGATAGTTGAGTCACTGGGACGAACTCACATAGATTACCTTAGTTTTAGGTAAAGCATACAAAAAAAAAAAAATAAAATAAAATATTTACATACATACAAAAAAAAAAATAAAAAACTTACAAAAAACAGAAAAACGGTGCACTAAGACATATTAAATATATATGTTAAGCATATGTCGTGTCCGCATTTTGGTTTTATATTTCAAATTTGTTTTAATTAGGTTCAATGCTATTCTTATCTACTAGACAAATTTCCTTAAAATTACCATTTTCGTTTCTAATGTCTATCTTACTGACGCTATGCGGGTGCTCTAAGTTAACATTAACATTACATATATCACTGTCTTTCGACATCTTTGTTATTCTTTTCTTTTAATCTTAATCTTAACTTAAATTATGCTAAAAAAACTGTACGAAACTTAGCTACATTTGGTTTTTTGTTGTTTTTTGTTTTTTTTTTTAATCTTTTTTTCTCTTTTTTTTTTGTTATGTATATGTATATAAAACTATAAGCCTAAAACTTAACTCAAAACTTAACCTGGAACTTAACTTAACCACTAAGAAACCGACTACAGACTGCCCAGATGACAGTTTTACGTACACATAAAATGAAGTATAAAAACAAGTTTAACGCGGCAGGGGCGAATTTCAATGATGATTAATGTCTATCTTACTGACGCTATGCGGGTGCTCTAAGTAAACATTAACATTACATATATCACTGTCTTTCGACATCTTTGTTATTTTTTCTTTTAATCTTAATCTAAACTTAAATTATGCTAAGAAAACTGTACGAAACTTAGCTACATTTGGTTTTTTGTTGTTTTTTGTTTTTTTTTTTTCATCTTTTTTTTCTTTTTTTTTTTGTGTTATGTATATGTATATAAAACTATAAGCCTAAAACTTAACTCAAAACTTAACCTGGAACTTAACTTAACCACTAAGAAACCGACTACAGACTGCCCAGATGACAGTTTTACGTACACATAAAATGAAGTATAAAGACAAGTTTAACGCGGCAGGGGCCGAATTTCAAACAGCTACCAGTACACGTGACGTTCTTTACCAGACTCTCTCCTGTCTAGGACCGAAATCACTCTACTGAACCGAAGCAAATCGTCGCGGCTTCGAGCGATGTTCGGTTCATAAAGGAGTCGCCGGTGCACTGTTCGACGTACGACATGGAAGATTATACGGCATCCCTCCCTGTCCTGAACTAGACCCATCGTATCTAAATAAAGGTATGCCTCTGGTGGACTAAAGCTATTCTGTCGTACCTTCACAAAATACAAAATGTTGGAGTAGTAAGCCCCGAAGATCAGGCTGTTGGAAGTCAACGACCGTGCAACGTGCCGTCGAATCAATTTTATTATGAAATTATCAATCCTCATCAGGTTTGCCTCGTTGTACAAAGTCTCGTTGGGATAATATTTCTTGTTCTCAGAGGCCCTGGACAGCGGGTTCGGTAAAGGAATAGTCTTGCATTTATTGAAATTAATTTTTAACTTCCAGCTATTACAATATTGCTAAATCTATTCGAAGTCATGTTGCAGCAGGTTCTTAATAACTTCGACCTTTTGCGCTGATGTGTACGCAACTAAATCATCGGCGTACGCTATAGCGTGTGCCATGGAGTAAAAAAGATCGCTAGTAAATATAGCCAACGAGGTTGGCGAACCAACTGCCTCCTGTTGCAGACCGTTTTTAATGTCGAAAACCATGGTAGACGTCACGTTGCCATTTTTGACAACGAGCTTCCTACCTATTATCATGTCATGGATCATGTATAGCAATGATATACTTATGCCAAGTCTGACCAACTTTAGACAAAAATCTTTCCCATTAAACGGTGTCGAACGCCTTTTCCAAGTCGGTCAGACATGCACCCGTACATTGGCCCTTGGATTTGTCCCATTGTATGTCGGAAACCAACCTTAACGCGGCAGGCATGTATGATGTTCTGAAGCCAGGTTTAGCGCCGATTTTCTGACAAATAATGTTGTCACCGATGATAACAACAAGATCCGGGGTATATTTTAACTCACCGTAGTAGAAGAAATCAGTCGGTTTCGATAAGATAATAATAATAACTGTTGACGCTACAGTCCAGAGGGGTACCAGGGCCTAGCTTGCTCATCAACTACTCGTGTTTTGCGTGCTACTGTTCTCTCACGAGTAGAAGGGACCTACAGTTTTTTGCCGACTCCGAACGGCGAAATTTGAAAAGCTTTCTTGTACAGTTTTTACTCTTTGAGTGTTGTCAGCAGCTCGAAAGAGGTGGTGCCGTGAAATATTCGAAAAATTGGTGTTGAGCTTGGAATGGAACCTAGACTCTTCGGCGTGTAGGCGTCGCACTCTACCCACTACGCCACGGTGGCCACTACGATAAGATACCAAATATTATTCTCCGCCACCTGCCCCCGATGAATGTATACGCAACACAACAACAACGGAAAATCAATTTGACGTCAGGGCGGGGCGCGACACCTTTTATGATATGTCTTAATTTGTATCCTACTTTCAATGAAATAAAAACAATAAACAGTTTCTGTAGTCGAAAAAAATAAATTAAAATATTTTTGGTTGCAAGTTTCATTGCGAGACTGTTCGTTCTCTTATTTGCACTGAACCGCATATGGATCGTATGATTTAATCGATATGTCTCCAAAGATACTGTGAGATACAAAACATTCAGACATAACATTCCATGTACTGTATTTATCCTGTATTCTGAAAGTATAAATGTTTCGACAGCTTCTTCTCCGCTCCCTCGCCCGGTTCGGTTTCTGCATTTGTTAACTTGATAAAATTTAATTATTTTGCGACGACTGGAAGTAGAAAATCACTTTCCAGAAGTATGAAACAATCCCTTTCAGCACCCAGCTGTTTAGAGCCTCAAGGCGCAAGTTCGGCAAGATATCAATACATCTAATTGGATGAATATCTATATACCAGGTATACCGGTTTGAAATGAAAAGCGTTTTTTTTTTTTTGAAAATAAAACACTAATTATTAATGGGAAAGTAAAAACATTTTATTCAAAGTATTGGCCATTGTTTTCTACACATTTTGACCACCTTTCTGGCAATTTGTGAATACCACGCCAATAGAATTGTTCGTCTTTTAAAGCAAACCAATCAGGCACCCAATCCTCGTAGGAATTAAAGTGCTGCTCAGCCAATGCGTGTGCCATTGATGAAAACAAATGGTAGTCGGAAGGGGCCAAGTCTCGTGAATGCGACGGGGGTAGTTGCACCCAGCCAAGTGTTTTGATTGTATCCTGAACCGGTTGTGCTTTGTGTGCAGGTGCATTGTTATGGAGCAAAATTACCTTGCAGTATCTTCTGGCCCATTCTGGTCGTTTCTCGATCAATGCATGGTTCAAATTGATCATTTGTTGTCGGTAGCGATCAGTATTAACGGTTTCACCAGGTTTTAGGAGCTTGTGGTACAGCACAACTTTCTGGTCCCACCAAACACACAGCATTGTCTTCTTGCCGAATTGATCTGGTTTCACAGTCGATGTTGATGGTTGTCCCAGATTAACCCATGATAACAGCATCCATATATATAGCTCCGACCAGAGTTAAGGATTTAAAAGGAATGTTTTACAACAGTCAACTTGACGCCAGTCTTGCATTTGTTGAAATTAATTTTTAGCTTCCAGCTATCACAATATTGCTGAATCTTTTCGATGTCATGTTGCAGCAGGTTTTAAATAAATTCGACCTTTGGCGCTGATGTGTACGCTACCAAGTCAACGGCGAAAGCTATTATGTGCGGCATGGAGTACAAAAGATCGCTAGTAAGTATAGCGAACGAGGTTGGCGAACCAACTGCCCCCTGTTGCAGACATGTTGAAACCCTTGGTAGACGTCACGTTGCCATTTTTCACAACAAACTTCCTACCTGTTATCATGTCATAGACCATGTATAGCAATGGTATACTTATGCCAAGTCTGACCAACTTTAGAAAAAGTCCTTCCCACTAAACGGTGTCGAACGCCTTTTCTAAGTCCATCAGACATGCACCCGTACAATGGCTCTTGGATTTGTCCCATCGTATGTTGGAAACCAACTTTGATGCGGCATGTATGGTATCATGCCTCGCTCTGAAGCCAAACTGGTTGTCCGGTGTTATATTATTATCCTCAACCCAGAGCTGATGTAACAGAGTTGATATAACAATTTTTTCGAATATCTTGCTAATGCAAGGAAGAAGACTGATCGACACGAGATTTTTTGGATGGACCTATCTTTGTCCCGTTTAGGGATGTGCCGCTCGCTTCTCAAGGTAAAGACGGGATAGTTGATTCACTGGGACGAACTCACATAGATTACCTTAGTTTTAGGTAAAGCATACAAAAAAAATAAAATAAAATATTTACATACACACAAAAAAAAATAAAAAACCTATAAAAAACAGAAAAACGGTGCACTAAGACATATTAGATATATATGTTAAGCATATGTCGTGTCCGCATTTTGGTTTTATATTTCAAATTTGTTTTAATTAGGTTCAATGCTATTCTTATCTGCTAGACAAATTTCCTTAAAATTACTATTTTCGTTTCTAATATCTATCTTACTGACGCTATGCGGGTGCTCTAAGTAAACATTAACATTACATATATCACTGTCTTTCGACATCTTTGTTATTTTTTTCTTTTAATCTTAATCTAAACTTAAATTATGCTAAGAAAACTGTACGAAACTTAGCTACATTTGGTTTTTTGTTGTTTTTTGTTTTTTTTTTTTTAATCTTTTTTTTCTTTTTTTTTTTGTGTTATGTATATGTATATAAAACTATAAGCCTAAAACTTAACTCAAAACTTAACCTGGAACTTAACTTAACCACTAAGAAACCGACTACAGACTGCCCAGATGACAGTTTTACGTACACATAAAATGAAGTATAAAGACAAGTTTAACGCTGCAGGGGCCGAATTTCAAACAGCTACCAGTACACGTGACGTTCTTTACCAGACTCTCTCCTGTCTAGGACCGAAATCACTCTACTGAACCGAAGCAAATCGTCGCGGCTTCGAGCGATGTTCGGTTCATAAAGGAGTCGCCGGTGCACTGTTCGACGTACGACATGGAAGATTATACGGCATCCCACCCTGTCCTGAACTAGACCCATCGTATCTAAATAAAGGTATGCCTCTGGAATAAAGCTATTCTGTCATACCTTCACAAAATACAAAATGTTGGGGCAGTAAGCACCGAAGATCAGGCTGTTGGTCGAAGTCAACGACCGTGCAACGTGCCGTCGAATCAATTTTATTATGAAATTATCAATCCTCATCAGGTTTGCCTCGTTGTACAAAGTCTCGTTGGGATAATATTTCTTGTTCTCAGAGGCCCTGGACAGCGGGTTCGGTAAAGGAATAGTCTTGCATTTATTGAAATTAATTTTTAACTTCCAGCTATTACAATATTGCTGAATCTATTCGAAGTCATGTTGCAGCAGGTTCTTAATAACTTCGACCTTTTGCGCTGATGTGTACGCAACTAAATCATCCGCGTACGCTATAACGTGTGCCATGGAGTACGAAAGATCGCTAGTAAATATAGCCAACGAGGTTGGCGAACCAACTGCCCCCTGTCGCAGACCGATTTTAATGTCGAAAACCATGGTAAACGTCACGTTGCCATTTTTGACAACGAGCTTCCTACCTATTATCATGTCATGGATCATGTATAGCAATGATATACTTATGCTAAGTCTGACCAACTTTAGAAAAAATCCTTCCCATTAAACGGTGTCCAAGTCGATCAGACATGCACTCGTACATTGGCCCTTGGATTTGTCCCATTGTATGTCGGAAACCAACTTTGACGCGGCATGTATGGTATCATGCCTCGCTCTGAAGCCAAACTGGTTGTCCGGTGTTATATTATTATCCTCAACCCAGATCTGATGTAACAGAGTTGATATAACAATTTTTTCGAATATCTTGCTAATGCAAGGAAGAAGACTGATCGACACGAGATGGGGGATGGGATGGACCTATCTTTGTCCCGTTTAGGGACACCACAGCTGTCTTCCAATGCAACGGGTAACATGCATTACTTAGCGCATTGTTGAACAGTGTCGTGTAAATCTCCACCGCTTCTAAGGGTAAATGGCGAAGCACAATATTGGGTACACCATCGATCCCTGTTGCTTTCTTCTTCTTCATAGAGTTCAAGATGCCTTGGAGTTCTTTTTTATGGATTTGAATGGTATTGATTCCGTCTATGGAGATGGCATTATTAGCCATATTTTCATAGATGAACCTTTTGAAACCAGTGGTCTCAGATCGCCATTGCCGAAAGCTGAAGTGGTTAAACTAGGCTCTGTTCTCCAAACCGTGGTCTGGCCTACGGGAATGGTTAACCGTATACACTTTCTGAGAAACAACTTCCAGTGCCGTAGCCTTCTCCTGAGGATCTTCAACTAAGGAGAAGTTATCATCAAGAACTGCTCTATTTGGATTGATGCCCACTGATGTCAGTATGTCTGAGTTTTCTGTCGTCCTTTCCAGCCTTACAGCCTGAATTTCATTCTGATCTTTTCTCCTGAATATTTTATTTATTTGCGGAAACATACTCGGGTTGCAGGATCTTACAGCTCGGATTTAATTAATATTGTTTTAATTAATTAATATAATTATAATTTTAATAAGCTGTTGGAGGCTTTTGATTTATTGCGGACTTCAGCATTCTGTGGATCTATGAACCATCTGTGCAAGAATAAATGTCTTGACAGCAGTATACCTTTATGTACGTGGAGTGCGTCGATGGTAGCATTTCGATATACATAACTGTTATCGGTACGAGCTGCCTTTGGAATTCTCTTGTCCATAGTTCGTTGTACCTGTCAACCTCTCCGTTCGTCAGGTTTCTGTTCATTGGCGGATTGATCCAACGCTAATGTAGTTCTCTGGATAGGGCCCTAGAGATGAATGGCCAGCGATCCTTATCGTAGCTATAAGTTCACATGGACACATTCCTCTAGTTCCTCCAGCTCTTTCGGGAATTGGATCACCGCAGTGAGTCCGCAGTGATCACTTTCGTACTCAAATGTGGCTAAACAATTCCCTGTGCGTCTTTCTACGTCCAGTATAGTTAGTCCTCTGTCAACTAGCATCACATCGAGATAGGATCCGCTTCTAGGAAACGATAGTCTATCGATAGCATATAACTCTACACTGAACTCTACAGTATGCATCGCCAGCCAAACAGATTTATAGATATCTAACTACACTTTTCACTGTCAATGGCCGTCCCAGTGGGTCAACTATTCCGAACCTGTGCCAATTCATTTTCGTATCCCTTGAGACTCTGGTCAGTGGGGTTCTGAACAAGATAGCTTCACACATCTGGTACTTGATATTCAACTTCTAGTCGTCGCAAAATCGTTGAATCTCAGCGAAGTAACTCTGCAAAAACTTTTTTTACCTTCGGACCCGATCTGCTCGCAATTAGATCATCGACAAACGCTTATATGTTAGGCAAAGAACCAATAATATCGCTAGTGAATATTGTAAACAAGATCGCCGATCTCACCGCCCCTTGTTGCAAACCATTTTTTATATGGCAGAGGGTAACTTTCTTTCTGTTACCACGTCATAGACCTTATATAGCAATGTTTTATTATTGCCGAGGCTGACCAACTAGAGGAAGAGACCTTCTAACCATAGGGTGTCGAACGCCTTTTCCATGTCGACCAAATAGGCGCCTGTGCACTGTGTCTTGTTTCTGTTCCATTGAATGTCGGAAATCAATTTAGACGCGGCATGAATGATGTCGTGCCCCGCCCTAATGCCAAATTGGTTTTCCGGAATTAATTTTTTTTCCTCAACCCATTTTTTCAGAGCTCTAATGACTATTTTGTAGAATACGAAGGAGGAAGACTTTTAGACCGGAGATTTGTCGGGATGAATATATCTCTGCCCTACTTCAGGAAAGGCTATACCACAGCTGTTTGCCAATGCGCGTTGTTGAAGAGCGTTGTGTATACATTCACCGCCTCAGAGAGCAGATGGCGCAGAGCAATATTTGGTATCCCATCGATTCCCACTGACTTTTTTTTTTCAATGAGTTGAGAATACCTTGTAGTTCATCATTCGAAATTAGCATGGAGTTGTTTCCATCATCGGCGACGACATTATTTGCTGGAAGATCGTCACTGAACCTGGTGAAACCAGGATTCCCGGATCGACATTAGTTTCTTTCATTACGAAGACAGACATGGCTTAGCAAGGCTCTGCTTTCCAGGTCGTGATTTGGACTACGAGTCTCGTTGACCGTATAGACTCTTTGGAAAACAGCACCAATTGCTTTAACCTTCTCCTGGGGATCCTCAACTAGGAAATAGTCGTTTTCAACCATTGTCCTATCAAGATCGATTCCAGCTGTCCTTAGTAGGATCGCGTTGTCTATTGTTCTGTCGAACACTCTGAATGCCATATTTAATTTTTTTTTTGTTCGATAGTTTAACTTGAATCTTATTGCCCCAATTCAAGCTTACAGCTAGGCTGTAGTTATGTTTCATCAACTCTTAGAGTGATTTTACCTGAGACTTCACGTAGCAAATTTCTGCACTTTTGTTTTTTTTCTTTGTTGGATAGTTCAACTCGAATCTTATTGCCCCAATTCAAACTTACAGCTAGTCTGTAATTATATTTCATTAACTCTTGGAGTGATTTTACCTGAGACTTCTCGGAGCAAATTTCTGCACTCCGTGGGTCTGTAGACCACCTGTATAAGAATTGAAGTTTCGACAGGCGTGCAGGAAGTGCATCGATAGAAGTATTCCGGTAGATGTCGTCATAATCAGTTTGAGCTACCTTCGGAATAGTTTTGTCCATTGTTCGTTTGATGAGTAAATTTGTTTGAGGTATCCGTCAACCTCTTTGTTCGTAAGGTTTCTGTTCGTAATAGGATTGATGACTTATTTCTCTGGTTAAGGTTCTGGAGGAACGTGCCGCGATCTATTGTAATTATAAGGATGCGTTTGGACATATTTCTCCAGTTCCTCCAGCTTATTCGGTAGCTGTACCACAGTGATCACTGTCATACTCAACCGTAGTTAAAAAGTTCCTCGCATGTCGCTTCACATTTAGTATTCTTAGTTGTATGTTGATTAGCATCACATCCAGAAAAGACCCGCTTCTAGGAAATGATGGTCTATCGATTGCTAGCAAATCCAGATTGAACGCAATACTGTTTTGTTCCAACAACAATAAGAGAGCGTTTCCTCGCTCATTTGGATCAGTGTTACCCCACTCACCGTGTTTGGCTTTGTTTTTAATTAAGAGCTCAACTCCGCCATTGAGGTCGGTTTCTTCTGATTATATGCAGGCAGCTGAGAGAAGAGGAACTGATCTGGTGTGTAGTTCGACCATCTGGTTTTGCAAGGCAATCACCAATCGGATAGAAGACGTTACATTCCAAATTGAGGTTTCTGAATCGGATTGCCTGGTCATTGAAGCCGACATTTTCCGTTGTGCCGTTTCTCTGTCTGACATCATTTGTGCGTAACAGATGGACGGAGTAAGGGTAGTAGCAACAGTAAGTGCTACTGACGTCGCTTCTACTTTTCTGTTGTTCCTTATCTCTTTTACTCTCTGACGGAGTTCTGTAATTCCTTTACACCCCAAATAGGTTGTGAGGTGTCCATTACCTCTGCAGAGTACACATTTGAAGAGCGACTTATTCTCGATTTTATCCATACCTAAAGGACATTCAGATTTGCTGTGGCAGAATGTGCAACATGCGCAGCGGAAATCCATATTGTTGTTCTCCGCGATGTACCCTAGCCTTCTACGCTTCGCATATTGAAGTAGTAGTCAGATTTGTTTTGTTTTTCCCACTTTCGACACAAACCGCCTACAAAAAGGGTATTCTCGTAGGCTGTCAATTTTTTTACTTTGGGATACATGCACTAAGAAGAAAGGAAGTGCCTTCTTCTTGGTTCTCGCTGCCGCAGTGATGAAGGGCGTAACTCCTACACACTGGACCTCGTCGTTCTCAACTTGGCGCAGCTTTTCGAACAGGACATCCGGGTCAGTAGATAAATTTATACCTTTGAGGAGCAAGGCCTGTGGCCTTTCTCCAACCCTCTCCTTTTCGAGTTTCTCCAGTTTTTTCAACTTCTCGTTAATTTCCTTAGCTTCGTCGTCGGCATCTGAGGTGGCAAGTACTTGCAAAAATTTGTCGCTTCTCTTTCTACTAATATCGGCATTCGTTGCACTCCGATTCATATTAGAGGGTTTCTTATGCCATGACTGGAGCTGTTGTAGCCTCTTTGATTGTTGAATTTACTGCTATTGGTCCAGCAGGTTTTCTTTTACCTTCTCAGCAATCAGTAGTAGCTGTTGCTGTCGTCCATCGGTTTACTATGCGTGTCTGCAGTTGTCCTCAGTCCACTGTACCAGGACTCTATTTTCAATCTTTTCGAAAACCTTGCTTAGGCAAGGGAGGAGACTTATCGACCGACGGTTTTTCGGAAGCGAGTAATATTTGTCCCTTTGGGGGATGGATTGCAATACCATCGTCTTCCAATGCATTGTTAAACAGGATTGTATATATTTCAACCGCCTCTCCTGGAAGATGAAGCAACACAATATTCCGTATTCTGTCAATTCCAGTGGAATTTTTGTTCTTCAAACTGTTACAGATATCTTTGAGAGCCACTTTCGAAATGAGTATAACATTAGAGTCATTTTGGGCCAAGGGATTAACAGCCTTGTTTTCATCATTGAATCTGGTAAGCCCACGATTCTTCGAACGCCATTGCTGTATTTCATTTCGAAGATGGAAATGGTTAAGCAAGACTCAACTACGGTTGAGTATGACAGTGATCACAGTGTTCCCGCCGCGGTAATACAGCTACCGAATAATCTGGAGGAACTGATTACAATAGAGCGCGGCACGTTTCTCCAGAACCTTAACCAGAGAAATAAGTCATCAATCCTATTACGAACAGAAACCTTACGAACAAAGAGGTTGACGGATACCTCATACAAATTTAATCATCAAACGAACAACGGACAAAACTATTCCGAATGTAGCACAAACCGATTATGACGACATCTAACGGAATACTTCTATCGTTGCACTTCACGAGCAAGGAAGTAGACGCCTGTCACATCTTCAATTCTTATACAGGTGGTCTACAGACACACAGAGTGCAGACATTCGCTCCGTGAAGTCTCAGGTAAAATCACTCCAAGAGTTAATGAAACATACAGACTAGCTGTAAGCATGAATTGGGGCAAAAAGATTCGAACTAAACTGTCCAACAAAAAAAAAAAAAAACCAAATATGACATTCAGAGTGTTCGACAGAAAAATAGACAACGCGATCCTACTAAGGACAGCTGGAATCGATCTTGATAGGACAATGGTTGAAAACGACTATTTCCTAGTTGAGGATTCCCAGGAGAAGGTTAAAGCAATTGGTGCTGTTTTCCAAAGAGTCTATACGGTCAACGAGACTCGTAGTCCAAATCACGACCTGGAAAGCAGAGCCTTGCTAAACCATGTCTGTCTTCGTAATGAAAGAAACTAATGTCGATCCGGGAATCCTGGTTTCACCAGGTTCAGTGACGATCTTCCAGCAAATAATGTCGTCGCCGATGATGGAAACAACTCCATGCTAATTTCGAATGATGAACTACAAGGTATTCTGAACTCATTGAAAAAAAAGAAGTCAGTGGGAATCGATGGGATACCAAATATTGCTCTGCCCCATCTGCCCTCTGAGGCGATGAATGTATACACAATGCTCTTCAACAATGCGCTGAGTAATGCATATTACCCGACGCATTGGAAAACAGCTGTGGTACATCCTTCCCTGAAATAGGGCAGAGATATATCCATCCCGACGAATCTCCGGTCTATAAGTCTTCCTCCTTCGTATTCTAGAAAATAGTCATTAGAGCTCTGAAAAAATGGGTTGAGGAAAAAAAATTAATTCCGGAAAACCAATTTGGCTTCAGGGCGGGGCACGACATCATTCATGCCGCGTCTAAATTGGTTTCCGACATTCAATGGAACAGAAACAAAACACAGTGCACAGGCGCCTGCCTGGTCGACATGGAAAAGGCGTTCGACACCCTTCCTCTAGTTGGTCAGCCTCGGCAATAATAAAACATTGCTATATAAGGTCTATGACGTGGTAACAGAAAGAAATTTTGTTGTGAAAAATGGCAACGAAATTTCCGCTGCCCTCTGCCATATCAAAAATGGTTTGCAACAAGGGGCGGTGGGATCGCCGATCTTGTTTACAATATTCACCAGTGATATTATAGGTTCTTTGCCATTGACAGTGAAAAGTGTAGTTAGATATCTATTAATCTGTTTGGACCAGTTTCTATATGGTGGGGGTCATATAGACACAGCTCTGACCAATGCTAAGAATGCCTTCGCTATGGCAAAAGGGCTGTTTTACAGCAGTCAACTTGACACCAGAGTGAAAGTAATCAGCTACACAGCTTTCATTTGGCCAATCATGGTATATGGTTGTCCTGTTTGGTTCAACGTGAGTCTTTCCCCAATGGAAGAGATGAGGCTGTTCGAGAGGCAGTGTCCTCGGGCCTGTCTTTGTTTATATCGAACACCAAAGTCTCAGTACAAGAAATTCTATCCCAACGAGGGTCTGTACAATGAGGCAAACCTTAAAAGGGTAGATAATTTTATGATTAAGTTGATTCGGAGTCACACTGCTCGAGAAATGGATTCAGCCAACAGTTGTGTCTTTGGGGATTACTACCCAAATGAAATGTACCATGAAAGGTTTCGACTTAGCGGCTTCATTCTGCTTGAAGTTTCCTTTATATGGATGCGAAACATCTGATACAAGATAAAGAAGGCTGTCGTATCATCTTCCACGTCGCACGCCGAACAGTAGAAAGGCAACTCCAATACGAGCCGGACGTAGCTCACGACAACCTCCTTCGGTTCAGCAAAGCGATTTCTGCCCGCGATAGAGCAGTTTCTGCCAAAAAACGCCATTTTTACTGGTGGTTGCACCAGAACCAGCATTCGGTGCAGCTCGCTTCTCAAGGTAAAGACGGGATAAAAAAAAATTACAAAAAACAGAAAAAAGGTGCACTAAGACGTATTAAATAGATATGTTAAGCATATGTCGTGTCCGCATTTTGGTTTTATATTTCAAATTTGTTTAAATTAGGTTCAATGCTATTCTTATCTACTAGACAAACTTCCTTAAAACTACCTTAGCATTTTCGTTTCTAATATCTATCTTACTGCTGCTATGCGGGTGCTCTAAGCTAACATTAACATTACATATATCACTGCCTTTCGACATCTTCGTTATTTTTTCTTTTAATCTTAATCTAAACTTAAATTATGCTAAGAAAACTGTACGAAACTTAGCTACACTTGGTTTTTTTTTTGTTTTTTGTTTTTTTTTTGTTTTGTTTTTTTTTTTCTCTTTTTTTGTTATGTATATGTATATAAAACTTTAAGCCTAAAACTTAACTCAAAGCTTAACCTGGAACTTAACTTAACCACTAAGAAACCGACTACAGACTGCCCAGATAACAGTTTTACGTACACATAAAATGAAGTATAAAGACAAGTTTAACGCGGCAGGGGCCGAATTTCAAACAGCTACCAGTACACGTCACGTTCTTTACCAGACTCTCTCCTGTCTAGGACCGAAATCACTCTACTGAACCGAAGCAAATCGTCGCGGCTTCGAGCGATGTTCGGTTCATAAAGGAGTCGCCGGTGCACTGTTCGACGTACGATATGGAAGATTATTCGGCATCCCTCCCTGTCCTGAACTAGACCCATCGTATCTAAATAAAGGTATGCCTCTGGTGGACTAGAGCTATTCTGTCGTACCTCCACAAAATACAAAATGTTGGGGCAGTAAGCCCCGAAGATCAGGCTGTTGGTCGAAGTCAACGACCGTGCAACGTGCCGTCGAATCAATTTTATTATGAAATTATCAATCCTCATCAGGTTTGCCTCGTTGTACAAAGTCTCGTTGGGATAATATTTCTTGTACTCAGATTCGGGAGTTCGATACAACCTGAAACAGGTCCAGACCTTCCTTCTGGGAAGGACTTATGTTGAACCACACAGGACAAGCGTCCGCCATCATCGGCCGGATGAGTGCCATATATCATATTACCTTCACACTGGAATCAAGTTGGCTGCTGTAAAACAACGTTTTTGCCACAGCAAAGGCTTTCTTGGCTTTCGTCAGAGCAGCATCTACATGTTTTTCAAAGTATAGATACTGGTTCAACCAAAGGCCTTAGTTCCTCACCAAGCCATTCACAACTAACGGTTCTCCCCGTGGGTCAAAAATGCGGAACTTACGCCAGTTAAACTTCGTGTCCCTTGAGGCCCTGGACAGCGGGGTCCTGAAAAGAATAGTCTTGCATTTATTGAAATTAATTTTTAACTTCCACCTATTACAATATTGCTGAATCTATTCGAAGTCATATTGCAGTAGGTTGTTAATAACTTCGACCTTTTGCGCTGATGTGTACAAAACAAAATCATCGGCGTTCGCTATAACGTGTGCCATGGAGTACAAGAGATCGCTAGTAAATATAGCCAACGAGGTTGCGAACCAACTGCCCCCTGTTGCAGACCGTTTTTAATGTCGAAAAGCATGGTAGACGTCACGTTGCCATTTTTGACAACGAGCTTCCTACCTGTTATCATGTCATGGATAATGTATAGCAATGATATACTTATGCCAATTCTGACCAACTTTAGAAAAAGTCCTTCCCATTAAACGGTGTCGAACGCCTTTTCCAAGTCGATCCGACATGGAGAGTGACGTGCGACCAGAGCTCAGCAAATCGGATGATTTTAAAACACCGGTGGCTGGGACATCAGGCCACCTAACAAGTGACGGCAGCATCCATGTGGCGAGTCCATCAAGCCTTAACACGGACAGGAAAAAGAGGAGGAAGAGGCTGCAGCCCCAGTCCAATCTCACCAAACGTCGGACGACAATGATAACGTCAGAAGATGAAGCGGTCGCACCGAATAAAGGCGGGTTGGTAGCGACCAAAAAAACACCGCCAAAGACAGCAACAGTAACAACAACGAAGTCGGCTTCTACAACAGCCGCAATCGACATTGATGCCCTACAATGCGAATCGGAGGGCAATGAATGTCGACATTCGTACAGGGGAAGTGATAATTCCTTCCAAGTGCTGGCAACCTCGGACGCCGATGATGAGGCAGAGGGAATTAAAGAAGAGTTAAAAAAAAACTCAAGAAACTCGACGAGAAAAGCTCAACGCCCATATAAAATTCCTCAACGACCAATAAACGGCCAGAAAAGCGGCAGAAAAAGCGGTCAAGCAGAAGCAGCAGCAACGCGAACTCAGGGAACTGCAGAAGAGACAACAGCAGGACAAAGCTTGGAAACAACAAGAGCTGCTTAAATCAAAAAAAAAAACCGGACGAGCCAATACCGTTAACATCTAAGGAAGCGCAACGGCTGCAGCAAATACAAAAGTAGCTGAGCCAACAACAAAAACAGCAGCAGCAGGCGAAACAAACGCAAGCTACCGTAGTGAAGGCAGCTCATGTGAACAAGCAGCAACAACATCATAAGCAGTAGCCAAAACAAAAGCAACAGCAGCAGGAAAAACAACAGCAGCTAAATAACAAAAACCAGAATAACCATCAACAGCCAGAACTACAGAACGAACAGGAGAAAAGGAAAGTGCGATGCCCACCCATCAACGTCTTCGACATGGGGACCGACGAACTGGAAACCCTACGTGAGTTGGCCTTAGGTAATAGCACTTTTTACATTAAGTATAAAACTCCCCAAATTCACATTGTCCATTGCCTAACAATGGACGGGCTTAGATTTTTAAAAGAAAAGTTAGCGGCATTGAACGCTAACTTTTATACTTACACCCCGAGAGGGGAAAGGCCGCAGACATTGCTTCTGAAAGGCATTAAACCCTCCACTGACCTGAAGGTTCTCCTCGGCAAGCTGCGCCAAGTTGAGAGCGACGAGTTCCATTTCGTAGAGGTTAATCCTTTCAACACTGCGGCAGCCAAAGCGAAGAAGAAGGCGCTTCCCTTCTTCTTAGTTCAGGTATCCCCTAGCACTAAAATCGACAACCTACGAAAAATCCGTTTCGTAGGTGGCCTGTGTGTAAAGTGGGAAAAATTAAATAAGACTGACCACGTACGTCAATGTGCGAGGTGCAGAAGGCTGGGTCACGTTGCGAAGAACTGCAATATGGAGTTCCGATGTGTACTCTGCGGAGGAAACGGACAAACCGCTACCTATTTGGGGTGTCCACGAATTAAAGAACTCCGACAGAAAGCAAAGGCAATAAGGAATGACAAAAAGGTAGCAGCCTGGCCAGCGGACCGTGTCTTGGCTACCAGCGTTACGCCTGGTATCTCCTACGCCCAAATGGTGTCAGGCAGACAACCGGCACAACGTACAGTGCCGAAGGTTACCCCGGCTCCTATTGCCAGGCAACCTGAGACAGAACCCTCCATAAGGGATGTAATATCTTCCATCCAGTCGATGCAAGCGCAGAAGATTGCATTGCAGAAACAGATGGTCGAATTACAGACCAGTTTCCTTACGCAGACGGCTAGAGTAGATTTCCTCGTCTCTCAGCTGCCTGCAAACAAGCGCGCTCAGATATAATGGGCTCACGCGAGGTAAGAACACTTTAGATCCTAGCGGTGAATGTAAATTCGCTGATAAGGATTAAACGAAAACTAACGCTCTCTAACCCGTTGCAATCTTATAATTCTGATGTGCTTATGGCTAGCGAAACTAAGCTAAACCAGACCCGAAATCTCAGGTACAAAAATTACCATATTATTAGAAGAGACCGACCCCAATCCACTCGAGGTGGCGGAGTCGCACTCCTAATTAAAAAGAATATTAGTCATAAGGTCATATATAGCAATGCAGTTAGAAGATCTGGGTGTTAGAAGCGGCCATTGCACGCATCTCTCTCCAAGGTGGAAAGAAGTCGTTTGTGATCGCTGCTTACGCATTAGAACCCCAAAACCCTAACTTTCTTTCGAAGCTTGAAGCTCTCTTCACCAGCCTCTGCTTGAACTCGGAATTAAACTTCTATATATTAGCTGGGGTTTTGAACGCCAAACACTGTGAATGGGGTAATACTGTTCCAAACGAGAGAGGAAACGCTCGCTTAGAGTGGATGGAACGAACCAATATTGAGTTCAGGCTGGATTTGCTTGCAACCAATAAACCATCATTTCCTAGAAGCGGGTCCTATCTGGATGTAATGCTAATCGACAGACGCCTAACAATACTTAACGTGGAGCGACACACGAGGAACTGTTTAACTAGGGTCGAGTATGACAGTGACCACCGTGGTCTCGCCGCAGTAATACAGCTCCCGAATAAGCTGGAGGAACTGAAGGAATATGTCCAAACACAAACTTATAATTACAATAAGGCGCGCTGGTCACGTTTCTGTAGAACCTTAGCCAGAGAAATACGTACGAGTGTGATTAATCCTCCTACGAACAGAAGCCTTACGAACGAAGAGGTTGACGGGTATCTCACACAAATGGACGAAGGCATAAAACGAACAATGGACAATGGGTTCCGAAAGTAGCACTTACCGATGAAGGCGACATTTATCGAAATGCTACCATCGATGAACTTCACATGGAAAAAAGTAGACTCCTGTCAAGGCTTAAACTCTTGTACAGGAGATTTACGAATCCACAGAATGCGGAGATTCGCTGTCTGAAGGCACAGATCAAAGCACTCTAACAGTTAATTCGGCAAAATTACAGTCTAGCTATGGGTTTGCATTGGAGTAATAAGATTCGGGCTGTAAGATCCAACAACCCGAGCATGTTCCCACAAGCAAATAAAATATTTCGGAGGAAAGATCATAACGACATTCAGAACGTTCGACTTGACAAAACAACAGACAACGCTAGCCTTCTTACGTCAGTTGGCATCGATCCAGATAAAGCTGTGCTTGACAACGACTATTTCGTGGTTGAGGATCCCCAGGAGAAGGTGAGAGAAATTGGTGCGGTTTTCCAGAGAGTGTATACGATCAACGAGACTCGTTGTCCGAATCACGAACTGGAAAATAGAGCATTGCTGAACCATATCTGTCTGCGGAATGAAATAAGTCAATGGCGATACGAGAACCCTGGTTTCACCAGGTTCAGTGACGATCTTCCGGCAAATAATGTCGTCACCGATGATGGAAACAACTCCATCCCTATTACTCAGCTCACTAATAAAAAGCTCACTAAAAAAAAAGAAGTCTGTGGGAATAGATGGGATACCCAATATTGTTTTGCGCCATCTGCCCTCTGAGGCGGTGGACGTATACACAACTCTCTTCAACAATGCACTGAGTAATGCATATTACCCGGCGCATTGGAAAACAGCTGTGGTACAGCCCATTCCAAAAAGGGGCAAAGATACCTCCATCCCGACGAATCTCCGTTCTATAAGTCTTCTTCCGTGCATTAGCAAAGTATTCGAAAAGATAGTCATTAAAGCTCTGAAAAAATGGGTTGAGGAAAAACAATTAATACCGGAAAACCAAAGTGGCTTCAGGGCGGGGCACGACACCATTCATGCCGCGTCTAAATTGGTTTCCGACATTCAATGGAACAGAAATAAAGCACAGCGCACAGGGGCCTACTTGAATGACATGGAAAAAGCTTTCAAGACCGTATGTTTAGAAGGACTCTTCCTCAAGTTAGTCAGGCTTGGCATTCATAAAACATTGCAATATGTGATCTACGACATGGTAACAGGCAGGAAGTTCGTTGTGAAAAATGGCAACGAAATTTCCACTACTGCAACAGGGGGCGGTGGGTTCGCCGATCTTGTTCACTATATTCACTAGCGATCTTATAGGTTCTATGCCTAACATAATAGCGTTTGCCGATGATGTTATCGCGTACAGATCAGGTCCGAAGGTAGAAGAAATAAACGGTTTGTTGCAGAGTGACTTCGATGCAATTCAACGATTTTGCGACGACTGGAAGTTGAAGATCAACCCCGCTGTCCAGAGCCTCAAGGGACACGAAAATGAACTGGCGCAAGTTTTGCATAGTTGATCCACTGGGGTGGCCGTTGTCCGTGAAAAATGTAGTAAGATATCTAGGCATCTGGTTGGACCAGTATCTATATGGTGATATCCATGTAGATACAGCTCTGACCAGGGCTAAGAATGTCTTCGCTATGGCAAGAGGACTGTTTTATAACAGTCAACTTGACACCAGAGTGAAGATAATCTGCTACATGGCCCTCATCCGGCCAATCATGGTATATGGTTGTTCTGTGTGGTTCAACGTGAGTCCTTCCTAGATGGAAAAGATGAGGGTGTTCGAGAGGCGGTGCCTTCGAGCCTGTCTTCACTTATATCAAACACCAGAATCTCAGTACAAGAAATTCTACGCCAATGAGGTTCTGTACAACGAGGCAAACCTTATAAGGATAGATAATTTTATTACTAAGTTGATTCGTGGTCACACTGCTCGAGCCATTTCTTCAACCAACAGTCTGATCTTTAGGGCTTACAACCCAAGTGAAATGTGCCACGAACGGGTGCGTCTTAACGGCTTCATTCCACCTGAAGCTTTCCTCTACTTGGACACTAAAGGCCTGATTCAAGATAGGGAAGGCTGCCCCATCATCTTCCATGTCGTACGCCGAACAGTGGAAAGGCGACTTCAATGCGAGTCGGACGTCGGTTCAGTAGAGCGGTTTCGGCCCTCGACAGAGCAGTGTCTGCAAAGGAACGACTTTTTTATTGGTGGCTGCACCAGAACCAGCCTTCGGTGCCGCTAACATCTTTAGGCGTATGACGGGGTAGTTGGTAAGTAGGGCCAACTCATGAACTAAAAAAAAAACAAAAACCACAAAAAAAGGATTACCAAAAAAAAAAAAACACATAAAAATTAAAAAAAAAATACAATATTAAAAAACGGTACATCACGGCGTATTGGATATATATGTTAAGCATATAATTAACACATACGCCCTGATGCACGCGTCCGTAAAATTATACGGACATAGTTAAGATGACTTATAGTAATTAAGTACAGTTAAGTTTTAGGTTTATAATTGTATGTAGACGTAAGTTATAGTTTAAATATATTTTTAGGTATAGCATTGCTATAGGTTAGGTTAAGAATAAAAATAAAAATATCGAAATCCAAGTTCTTCAATTTTCTTATAGAAAGTCAATAGATGTTTATATTTAGGTTTAAGTTCTTTTTTAAAAATAATACAGGAAGCCGAAAGGCAAAAACAAAAATCCTAGATTAGCTTAGAGTACAGTAAGTTAGAATTAAGGTCAGTAGATTCATTTGGTAAGCAGTTTTTCGTGTTTTGATCTAGCCTCTAAGAAACTGTATTAGGATAAATAAAAATGTACTATAAGAAACAAAAAAAAAAAACGTGTGCCATTAAGTACAAAAGATCAATAGTAAATATAGCCAAAGAGGTTGGAGAACCAACTGCCCCCTGCTGCAGACCATTTTTAATGTCGAAAACCATGGTAGACGTCACTTTGCCATTTTTGGCCACGAGCTTCCTACCTATTATCATGTCATGGATCATGTATAGCAATGATATACGTATGCCAAGTCTGACCAACTTTAGAAAAAGTCCTTCCCATTAAACGGTTATGCACCCGTACATTGGCTCTTGGATTTGTCCCATTGTATGTCGAAAACCAACTTTGACGCGGCATGTATGGTATCATGCCTCACTCTGAAGCCAAACTGGTTGTCCGGTGTTATATTAGTATCCTCAACCCAGAGCTGATGTAACAGAGTTGATATAACAGAGCTGATATAACAATTTTTTTGAAGATCTTGCTAATGCAAGGAAGAAGACTGATCGACACGAGATTTTTTGGGATGGACCTATCTTTGTCCCGTTTAAGGATCGGCTGCACCACAGCTGTCTTCCAATGCGACGGGTAACATGCATTACTCAGCGCATTGTTGAACAGTGTAGTGTAAATCTCCACCGCTTCTAAGGGTAGATGGCGAAGCACAATATTGGGTATACCATCGATCCCTGCTGCTTTCTTCTTCTTCAGAGAGTTCAAGATGCCTTGGAGTTCTTCTTTTGAGATTTGAATGGTATTGATTCCGTGTATGGAGATGGTATTATTAGCCATATTTTCATCATTGAACCTGATGAAACCAGCGTTCTCAGATCGCCATTGCCGAAAGCAAAGTGGTTCAACTAGGCTCTGTTCTCCAAACCGTGGTATGGCCTACGGGACTGGTAAACCGTATACACTTTCTGAGAAACAACTTCCAGTGCCGTAGCCTTCTCCTGAGGATCTTCAACTACGGAGAAGTTATCATCAAGCACTGCTCTATTCGGATTGATGGCCTAAATTTCATTTTGATCTTTTCTCCTGAATATTTTATTTATTTGCGGAAACATACCCGGGTTGCAGGATCTTACAGACCGGATTTTATTAATATAATTTTAATCAATTAATATAATTATAATTTTAAAAAGCTGTTGGAGGTTTTTGATTTACTGCGGACTTAGCATTCTGTGGATCTATGAACCAGCTGTGCAATAATTTATGTCTTGACAGTAGTCTGCCTTTATGTACGTGGAGTGCGTCGATAGTAGCATTTCGATATACATAACTGTTATCGGTACGAGCTGCCTTTGGAATTCTCTTGTCCATAGTTCGTCGGATTACGTCGTCCATTTGTACGAGGACCTGTCAACCTCTTCGTTCGTCAGGTTTCTGTTCATTGGCGGATTGATCCCACGCGAATGTAGTTCTCTGGATAGGGCCCTAGAGATGAATGGCCAGCGATCCTTTTCGTTGCTATAAGGGTACACATGGACACATTCATCTAGTTCCTCCAGCTCTTTCGGGAATTGGATCACCGCAGCGAGTCCGCAGTGATCACTTTCGTACTCAAATGTGGCTAAACAATTCCCTGTGCGTCTTTCTGCGTCCAGTATTGTTAGTCGTCTGTCACATCGAGATAGAACCCGCTCCTAGGAAACGATAGTCTATCGATAGCATATAACTCTACACTGAACTCTACAGTATGCATCGCCAGCCAACCTGAGAGTGTGTTTCCTCTGTCATTTGACATCCTGTTACCCCAATCGCTGTGTTTAGCGTTCAGATCACTCGCGATGACGAAAAAGTTCTCTTCCTCATTCAGGCGAAGGCTTGTAAAAAGAGTTTCAAGCTTTGAAATAAATCGAATATATCGAGAATCCGGTGCGTGGACCGCAATCACAAATATCTTCCTTCCACCTTGAAGAGGGATGCATACGATGCGGGGCTCTAGTGCTTTGAACCTACGTACTTCAGCGCTATTCATGACCTTGCGACAAAGGTCTTCTTTTATTAAGAGAGCGACTCCACCCCTTGTGAAGAGTGTGGCCAGTCTCTTCGTACTACTGTGTAGTTTCTGAACCTGAGATTGCGAGTCTGGCTTAGCTTAGTTTCGATAGCCATTAGCAAGTTAGAATTTTAGTTTCTTTCTGTTCGTATCAGTGAATTTACATCTACTGCAAGAATCTTGAGGACTCTAGCTGCTAGCGTAGCCACTTAAATTTGAACAGCGTTATGTCCAAACAGCTGCGAGTAAGTAATAAGAGTAAGTCCACTCGCGCCTTTTGTTGGAGGAAATTCTTCTGCATCTCTGCCTGCATGCTTGCATCTTTAAGCTCTCGATTTTGCTGTCTGGGGTGAGTTGAACTAGGAACAGTAGGAGCTTCCTATTCTTCCTTTTCGCTGCCGCAGTGGTGAAGGGCGTCGCCTTTAGCTTGGCGCAACTCATCGAGGATCTCCTTTGGGTCCATAGAAGGATCCACGCCCTTCAGCAGCATTGTCTGGACTTTGTCACCCTTCGGGGTGAATGTATAAAAGTCGGCTTCCGTCGCCGTTAATTTGTTCCTAACGCGTCCGTATAATCATACGGACATAGTTTAGTAGAGTTAAGTTGTACTTTATAGAACATATGAATTTAGTCTAGTTTTAGGTAATGCAGTAAGTTTATATAGTAATGTAAGATTTCTTTAGATTATGAACAAAAAACTATCCACAAATCCATGTTTATTTAATTTTCTTGGACTAAGTTAAAAATTGTATGTAAATAGGTTTGAATACTGAATTTTCAAAGAATACAAGAATTTGAAAGGCATGATATCAAAATTTCCTAGATTTGCTTAGAGTACTCGTGAAGAGTCAGTAGGTTAGAAATAAGATCAACAGATTATATTTGTAAGCTAGCTGTAAGTATTTTTTGTCTAGGGTGTAAGAAAATGAATGAAAAAAAAATGTACTGAAAACTAAAAACCAAAATTACTAATTCTCTTCTTTCGGCTAATCATCATCAGTTATATGAAGTGGAATCAAGATTCAACAATTTATCTGTTTGTTATAAAGTCTTAGGAGTCGAAACAGTTTTGTTATTGTTATAGATTGGTTTCATTCATTTTACTATTTCTTTTAGATGTAAATAAATTAAATTGTATGAAATATTCAGCGTATTAATAAACATATATTATAACATTCAAAAACAAAACACAGAATTCATGGTTTTATCAAATATATAATATACATATTGTTAACGACACATAGGTCTTTGTAAAAGCTATATTATTCTATATATGATAGACATTAAAATAAAAGGACAACCATATACCATGTTTGGCCGAATGAGATCTATGTAGCAGATTGCCTTCACTCTGGTGTCAAGTTGACTGCTGTAAAACAGACCTCTTGCCATAGCGAAGGCATTCTTAGCATTGGTCAGAGCTGTGTCTACATGACTCCCACCATATAGAAACTGGTCCAAACAGATTAATAGATATCTAACTACACTTTTCACTGTCAATGGCCGTCCCAGTGGGTCAACTATTCCGAACCTGTGCCAGTTCATTTTCGTATCCCTTGAGACTCTGGACAGTGGGGTTCTGAACAAGATAGCTTCACACATCTGGTACTTGATTTTCAAATTCTAGTCGTCGCAAAATCGTTGAATCTCATCGAAGTCACTCTGCAAAAAACTTTTTTTTACTTTCGGACCCGATCTGTACGCGATTAGATTAGTAAACAAGATCGGCGAACCCACCGCCCCTTGTTGCAAACCATTTTTTATATGGCAGAGGGTAGCGGAAATTTCGTTGCCATTTTTCACAACAAACTTTCTTTCTGTTACCACGGCATAGATCTTATATAGCAATGTTTTATTATTGCCGAAGCTGGCCAACTAGAGGAAGAAACCTTCTAACCATAGGGTGTCGAACGCCTTTTCCATACCGACCAGGCAGGCGCCTGTGCACTGTGTCTTCTTTCTGTTCCATTGAATGTCGGAAACCAATCTAGACGCGGCATGAATGGTGTCGTGCCCCGCCCTGAAGCCAAATTGGTTTTCCGGAATTAATTTTTTTTCCTCAACCCATTTTTTCAGAGCTCTAATGACTATTTTCTAGAATACGAAGGAGGAAGACTTATAGACCGGAGATTCGTCGGGATGGATATATCTCTGCCCTATTTCGGGGAAGGATGTACCACAGCTGTTTTCCAATGCGTCGGGTAATATGCATTACTCAGCGCATTGTTGAAGAGCATTGTGTATACATTCATCGCCTCAGAGGGCAGATGGGGCAGAGCAATATTTGGTATCCCATCGATTCCCACTGACTTCTTTTTCAATGAGTTGAGAATACCTTGTAGTTCATCATTCGAAATTAGCATGGAGTTGTTTCCATCATCGGCGACGACATTATTTGCTGGAAGATCGTCACTGAACCTGGTGAAACCAGGATTCTCTGATCGACATTAGTTTATTTCATTACGAAGACAGACATGGTTTAGCAAGGCTCTGCTTTCCAGGTCGTGATTTGGACTACGAGTCTCGTTGACTGTATAGACTCTTTGGAAAACAGCACCAATTGCTTTAACCTTCTCCTGGGGATCTTCAACTAGGAAATAGTCGTTTTCAACCATTGTCCTATCAAGATCGATTCCAGCTGTCCTTAGTAGGATCGCGTTGTCTATTTTTCTGTCGAACACTCTGAATGTCATATTTGGTTTTTTTTTTTTTTTGTTGGACAGTTTAGTTCGAATCTTGTTGCCCCAATTCATACTTACAGCTAGTCTGTATGTTTCATTAACTCTTAGAGTGATTTTACCTGAGACTTCACGGAGCGAATTTCTGCACTCTTTGTGTCTGTAGACCACTTGTATAGGAATTGAAGTTTTGACAGGCGTCTACTTCCTTGCTCGTGAAGTGCATCGATAGAAGTCTATCTCGACTTTATCCATACCCAAAGGACATTCAGATATGCTGTGGCAGAATGTGCAACATGCGCAGCGGAAATCCATATTGTTGTTCTCCGCGATGTACCCTAGTCTTCTACGCTTCGCATATTGAAGTAGTAGTCAGATTTGTTTTGTTTTTCCCACTTTCGACTCAAACCGCCTACGAAAAGGATTTCTCGTAGGCTGTCAATTTTTTTACTTTGGGATACCTGCACTAAGAAGAAAGGAAGTGCCTTCTTCTTCGTGATGAAGGGCGTAACTCCTACAAACTGGACCTCGTCGTTCTCAACTTGGCGTAGCTTTTCGAATAGGACCTATAGCAATGATATACGTATGCCAAGTCTGACCAACTTTAGAAAAAGTCCTTCCCATTAAACGGTTATGCACCCGTACATTGGCTCTTGGATTTGTCCCATTGTATGTCGAAAACCAACTTTGACGCGGCATGTATGGTATCATGCCTCACTCTGAAGCCAAACTGGTTGTCCGGTGTTATATTAGTATCCTCAACCCATAGCTGATGTAACAGAGTTGATATAACAGAGCTGATATAACAATTTTTTTGAAGATCTTGCTAATGCAAGGAAGAAGACTGATCGACACGAGATTTTTTGGGATGGACCTATCTTTGTCCCGTTTAAGGATCGGCTGCACCACAGCTGTCTTCCAATGCGACGGGTAACATGCATTACTCAGCGCATTGTTGAACAGTGTAGTGTAAATCTCCACCGCTTCTAAGGGTAGATGGCGAAGCACAATATTGGGTATACCATCGATCCCTGCTGCTTTCTTCTTCTTCAGAGAGTTCAAGATGCCTTGGAGTTCTTCTTTTGAGATTTGAATGGTATTGATTCCGTGTATGGAGATGGTATTATTAGCCATATTTTCATCATTGAACCTGATGAAACCAGCGTTCTCAGATCGCCATTGCCGAAAGCAAAGTGGTTCAACTAGGCTCTGTTCTCCAAACCGTGGTATGGCCTACGGGACTGGTAAACCGTATACACTTTCTGAGAAACAACTTCCAGTGCCGTAGCCTTCTCCTGAGGATCTTCAACTACGGAGAAGTTATCATCAAGCACTGCTCTATTCGGATTGATGGCCTAAATTTCATTTTGATCTTTTCTCCTGAATATTTTATTTATTTGCGGAAACATACCCGGGTTGCAGGATCTTACAGCCCGGATTTTATTAATATAATTTTAATCAATTAATATAATTATAATTTTAAAAAGCTGTTGGAGGTTTTTGATTTACTGCGGACTTAGCATTCTGTGGATCTATGAACCAGCTGTGCAATAATTTATGTCTTGACAGTAGTCTGCCTTTATGTACGTGGAGTGCGTCGATAGTAGCATTTCGATATACATAACTGTTATCGGTACGAGCTGCCTTTGGAATTCTCTTGTCCATAGTTCGTCGGATTACGTCGTCCATTTGTACGAGGACCTGTCAACCTCTTCGTTCGTCAGGTTTCTGTTCATTGGCGGATTGATCCCACGCGAATGTAGTTCTCTGGATAGGGCCCTAGAGATGAATGGCCAGCGATCCTTTTCGTTGCTATAAGGGTACACATGGACACATTCATCTAGTTCCTCCAGCTCTTTCGGGAATTGGATCACCGCAGCGAGTCCGCAGTGATCACTTTCGTACTCAAATGTGGCTAAACAATTCCCTGTGCGTCTTTCTACGTCCAGTATTGTTAGTCGTCTGTCACATCGAGATAGAACCCGCTCCTAGGAAACGATAGTCTATCGATAGCATATAACTCTACACTGAACTCTACAGTATGCATCGCCAGCCAACCTGAGAGTGTGTTTCCTCTGTCATTTGACATCCTGTTACCCCAATCGCTGTGTTTAGCGTTCAGATCACTCGCGATGACGAAAAAGTTCTCTTCCTCATTCAGGCGAAGGCTTGTAAAAAGAGTTTCAAGCTTTGAAATAAATCGAATATATCGAGAATCCGGTGCGTGGACCGCAATCACAAATATCTTCCTTCCACCTTGAAGAGGGATGCATACGATGCGGGGCTCTAGTGCTTTGAACCTACGTACTTCAGCGCTATTCATGACCTTGCGACAAAGGTCTTCTTTTATTAAGAGAGCGACTCCACCCCTTGTGAAGAGTGTGGCCAGTCTCTTCGTACTACTGTGTAGTTTCTGAACCTGAGATTGCGAGTCTGGCTTAGCTTAGTTTCGATAGCCATTAGCAAGTTAGAATTTTAGTTTCTTTCTGTTCGTATCAGTGAATTTACATCTACTGCAAGAATCTTGAGGACTCTAGCTGCTAGCGTAGCCACTTAAATTTGAACAGCGTTATGTCCAAACAGCTGCGAGTAAGTAATAAGAGTAAGTCCACTCGCGCCTTTTGTTGGAGGAAATTCTTCTGCATCTCTGCCTGCATGCTTGCATCTTTAAGCTCTCGATTTTGCTGTCTGGGGTGAGTTGAACTAGGAACAGTAGGAGCTTCCTATTCTTCCTTTTCGCTGCCGCAGTGGTGAAGGGCGTCGCCTTTAGCTTGGCGCAACTCATCGAGGATCTCCTTTGGGTCCATAGAAGGATCCACGCCCTTCAGCAGCATTGTCTGGACTTTGTCACCCTTCGGGGTGAATGTATAAAAGTCGGCTTCCGTCGCCGTTAATTTGTTCCTAACGCGTCCGTATAATCATACGGACATAGTTTAGTAGAGTTAAGTTGTACTTTATAGAACATATGAATTTAGTCTAGTTTTAGGTAATGCAGTAAGTTTATATAGTAATGTAAGATTTCTTTAGATTATGAACAAAAAACTATCCACAAATCCATGTTTATTTAATTTTCTTGGACTAAGTTAAAAATTGTATGTAAATAGGTTTGAATACTGAATTTTCAAAGAATACAAGAATTTGAAAGGCATGATATCAAAATTTCCTAGATTTGCTTAGAGTACTCGTGAAGAGTCAGTAGGTTAGAAATAAGATCAACAGATTATATTTGTAAGCTAGCTGTAAGTATTTTTTGTCTAGGGTGTAAGAAAATGAATGAAAAAAAAATGTACTGAAAACTAAAAACCAAAATTACTAATTCTCTTCTTTCGGCTAATCATCATCAGTTATATGAAGTGGAATCAAGATTCAACAATTTATCTGTTTGTTATAAAGTCTTAGGAGTCGAAACAGTTTTGTTATTGTTATAGATTGGTTTCATTCATTTTACTATTTCTTTTAGATGTAAATAAATTAAATTGTATGAAATATTCAGCGTATTAATAAACATATATTATAACATTCAAAAACAAAACACAGAATTCATGGTTTTATCAAATATATAATATACATATTGTTAACGACACATAGGTCTTTGTAAAAGCTATATTATTCTATATATGATAGACATTAAAATAAAAGGACAACCATATACCATGTTTGGCCGAATGAGATCTATGTAGCAGATTGCCTTCACTCTGGTGTCAAGTTGACTGCTGTAAAACAGACCTCTTGCCATAGCGAAGGCATTCTTAGCATTGGTCAGAGCTGTGTCTACATGACTCCCACCATATAGAAACTGGTCCAAACAGATTAATAGATATCTAACTACACTTTTCACTGTCAATGGCCGTCCCAGTGGGTCAACTATTCCGAACCTGTGCCAGTTCATTTTCGTATCCCTTGAGACTCTGGACAGTGGGGTTCTGAACAAGATAGCTTCACACATCTGGTACTTGATTTTCAAATTCTAGTCGTCGCAAAATCGTTGAATCTCATCGAAGTCACTCTGCAAAAAACTTTTTTTTACTTTCGGACCCGATCTGTACGCGATTAGATTAGTAAACAAGATCGGCGAACCCACCGCCCCTTGTTGCAAACCATTTTTTATATGGCAGAGGGTAGCGGAAATTTCGTTGCCATTTTTCACAACAAACTTTCTTTCTGTTACCACGGCATAGATCTTATATAGCAATGTTTTATTATTGCCGAAGCTGGCCAACTAGAGGAAGAAACCTTCTAACCATAGGGTGTCGAACGCCTTTTCCATACCGACCAGGCAGGCGCCTGTGCACTGTGTCTTCTTTCTGTTCCATTGAATGTCGGAAACCAATCTAGACGCGGCATGAATGGTGTCGTGCCCCGCCCTGAAGCCAAATTGGTTTTCCGGAATTAATTTTTTTTCCTCAACCCATTTTTTCAGAGCTCTAATGACTATTTTCTAGAATACGAAGGAGGAAGACTTATAGACCGGAGATTCGTCGGGATGGATATATCTCTGCCCTATTTCGGGGAAGGATGTACCACAGCTGTTTTCCAATGCGTCGGGTAATATGCATTACTCAGCGCATTGTTGAAGAGCATTGTGTATACATTCATCGCCTCAGAGGGCAGATGGGGCAGAGCAATATTTGGTATCCCATCGATTCCCACTGACTTCTTTTTCAATGAGTTGAGAATACCTTGTAGTTCATCATTCGAAATTAGCATGGAGTTGTTTCCATCATCGGCGACGACATTATTTGCTGGAAGATCGTCACTGAACCTGGTGAAACCAGGATTCTCTGATCGACATTAGTTTATTTCATTACGAAGACAGACATGGTTTAGCAAGGCTCTGCTTTCCAGGTCGTGATTTGGACTACGAGTCTCGTTGACTGTATAGACTCTTTGGAAAACAGCACCAATTGCTTTAACCTTCTCCTGGGGATCTTCAACTAGGAAATAGTCGTTTTCAACCATTGTCCTATCAAGATCGATTCCAGCTGTCCTTAGTAGGATCGCGTTGTCTATTTTTCTGTCGAACACTCTGAATGTCATATTTGGTTTTTTTTTTTTTTTGTTGGACAGTTTAGTTCGAATCTTGTTGCCCCAATTCATACTTACAGCTAGTCTGTATGTTTCATTAACTCTTAGAGTGATTTTACCTGAGACTTCACGGAGCGAATTTCTGCACTCTTTGTGTCTGTAGACCACTTGTATAGGAATTGAAGTTTTGACAGGCGTCTACTTCCTTGCTCGTGAAGTGCATCGATAGAAGTCTATCTCGACTTTATCCATACCCAAAGGACATTCAGATATGCTGTGGCAGAATGTGCAACATGCGCAGCGGAAATCCATATTGTTGTTCTCCGCGATGTACCCTAGTCTTCTACGCTTCGCATATTGAAGTAGTAGTCAGATTTGTTTTGTTTTTCCCACTTTCGACTCAAACCGCCTACGAAAAGGATTTCTCGTAGGCTGTCAATTTTTTTACTTTGGGATACCTGCACTAAGAAGAAAGGAAGTGCCTTCTTCTTCGTGATGAAGGGCGTAACTCCTACAAACTGGACCTCGTCGTTCTCAACTTGGCGTAGCTTTTCGAATAGGACCTACGGGTCAGTAGATAAATTTATACCTTTGAGGAACAAGGCTTGTGGTCTTTCTCCACCCCTTTCTTTATCGAGTTTCTCCAGTTTTTTCAACTCCTCGTTAATTTCCTTAGCTTCTTTGTCGGCATCTGAAGTTACAAGTACTTTGAAAAAGTTGTCGCTTCTCTTTCTACTAATATCGGCATTCGTTGCACTCCGATTCATATTAGAGGGCTTCTAATGCCATGACTGGAGCTGTTGAATTTGGTCCAGTAGGTTTTGTTTTTGCCTTCTCAGCAATCAGTAGTAGCTGTTGCTGTCGTCCATCGGTTTACTATGCGTGTCTGCGGTTGTCCTCAGTCCATTGTACCAGGACTCTATTTTCAATCTTTTCGAAAACCTTGCTTAGGCAAGGGAGGAGACTAATCGACCGAAGGTTTTTCGGAAGCGAGGAATCTTTGTCCCTTTGGGGGATACAATACCATCGTTTTCCAACACTCTGGGTAATATGCATTACTCAGAGCATTGTTAAACAGGATTGTATATATTTCTACCGCCTCTTCTGGGTGATGAAGCAACATAATATTCCATATTCCATCAATTCCAATGGAATTTTTGTTCTTCAAACTGTTGAAGATATCTTTGAGAGCCACTTTCGAAATGAGTATGACATTAAAGCCGGATTAACTGCCTTGTTTTCATCATTGAATCTGGTAAAACCATGATTCTTCGAACGCCATTGCTGTGTTTGATTTCGAAGGTGGAAATGGTTAAGCAATGCTCTGTTTTCCAAGTCGTGATTCGGCCTACGAGAATCGTTGATCATATACACTTCCTATAAAGCTGCTCCTATTGCTTCTACCTATTCTTGGGCATCCTCAACAATGAAAAACTCTTTGTCCATCACGGCCCCACCTTGATCGATGCCAACTGAAGTCAGTATGTTTGCGTTGTCAGTTGTTCTCTCCTAGATGAATCTCTTCTTCAATGCATTAGAAATTACCTTTCGAACCGTTGAACACAAATTTTATTAATTGGGGTAAAGAATTTGAGTGGAATTTAATGATTCCAAAATTTAGTGCTGTCCACTTTCACTGAGGCGTTCTCAAAACAACCTATCATTTTCTATGAATGGCTCCAGCATTGTTGAAACTGAACGACTTTCCATCCTCGGTACGTCTATCAACTCAACACTAAGCTGGAATGAGCACATAATCGAGTTCGCCAAAAATGCAGCGTAATGTCTAGGTTTCTTAAAGCGATGCGAGAAATGTTTCACCCCCTCTGACCAGGCAACAAAATATAAGGCGTACATCCGCCCAAGGCCTTATTTTAGACAATAATGCTGCGAAGTCAATCGACTCGGTTGAACATTGACGAAATGTTGCGTCTCTATAACTTTTTTATCGCTATTTCAACAAAAAATGCTCTAGCGAGCTATTCAGCAGCATTCCTCCTCTTCAAGAATTCACCCCCAACAAATAGTGTTGCGTCTCTTTCACTTTTTTATCGCTGGGAATGCTCACCCGTTCACCCTTTAGTTCACCTTTGGACGTACAGTTAAGTTTAGAGACTCGTTCTACAGCCGCACCACACAAATATGGATTGCTCCACAGGCATTTAGAACCAATGTGCATCGGTACCCCCTTTCCCTCTCTTCCGTTAAACCTTCGGACCGTGCTGCAACTTAATTCCAGTCATTTAAGGGTCTAAACAATCCCTTTAGTGTGCTCCAATTATAGAAAAAAAAAATTGTGAGGTACTTGTCGACCTCCTCGTTCGTTATGTTTCTGTTCGACGGTGGCGTTAAGTCATTTGAACGCAGTTCTCTGACTGGGACTCTGGAGAACCGCTGCAAATGAGCCTTAAAGGCCTTACAGTTCCACCATCTCGTTCGGGAACCGAATAACTGCGGAGAGCCTACATGATCAATGTCGTACTCCACCGTTTGTGCAGTTCCTACTCTGTCTGATCACGTCCCTTAACGTTAGTTGTCTGTCAATGAGCATCAGATCTAAATACGACCCACTTCTGGGAAAATATATATCAGTTGCAAGCAAATTTATGTAGAACTCAATAGGATGCTGCGTCATAGGTGTACCCCAAGGCTCTGTTCTTGGCCCTATTTTTTTCTTAATTTATATTAACTCTATTTTTTACCAAAACATGAAAGGAAACATTACTGCTTTTGCTGACGATTTGGGAATAACCTATATCACAAAGAGTAAACTTGATCTGACGGCGGACATTAACCATGATGTTGACATCTTACGAAGGTGGTTTCATGAGCACAAAATGCTTGTCAGCAATAAAACAAAACTGATGTTTCTTAGTCTAACACACACTGCTTTTCCTGATATTGATATTGTCTTTCATTCTTCGAAATGTGAAACCTTCAATATCTGCAGTAATAAGGGTAATTTAACGTCCTCTACTCAAATACTATGTGACCCTGATTGTTTTAGGATTGAAGTTGTTACTCATTTTAAGTACCTAGGAATAATTATTGATAATAAATTGAATTGGAATGAGCATATCCTGGCGATGAAGAAATACTTTAACTCAACATTGCGTATTTTTTATTATCTCAAAAATACATGTTCCACCAAGGTGTTAAAAATGATTTACTATGGTATTTTCCATTCCAAATTGCAGTATGGTATTTGCTGCTGGGGTGGTGCTCCTCAATGCAAAATGGCCAATATTCTGGTAATCCAAAAATGTTTAATAAGAAAATTATGTAATAAAAAGAAATTTTATCATTCCATGCCATTGTTTAACAGCTTGAAAATTCTTCCTCTAAGACATTTGTTTTATTATAAAGTGTTGAAAATTTTCTTCGTGAGATGTGCTTATTTGAATAGCAGACATTCTGATCGCTACAATCTACGAAGCAATCAAAGCCTAAATGTCAATGTTCCAACTTTTCGTACTACGTTTTTCAGAAATACATGTTGCATAGTACCATTTAGATTATTTAATAAACTGCCTATTGAAATAAAGTCATTACACTCATTTAAATTATTTAATATTTAAATTAAAACATGGCTTTTTGAATTTGATCACATTCAAATAGAAGATCTACTAGACCCAATTATATAAAATTAGTTTTTAACTTTTTCTCGATGATTACTCCTAGAAGCTGTTCTTCTGTTCTCTTTTCTTTCAATGTAAATCTTTAGTTTACCCCTTAAAAATGTTTTTGTATTTTTTGAAAGTAGCATTTATCACTATTATTGTTAAAATTTTACAAAATGCTACCCCTATTCTCTACAAACTAAATTATCATTGAATGAAGTACTATTAATGTATAATAACAACTGTAATCAACTAGAGAATATGAATAAATAAATGAAATGAATGAAAAATGAAATGAATGGCGAATGCCCCTTCGAATGAAGAGAACGACCCACCCTCTTGTGTTTAGTGGAGGCGATCCCTTCGAATAACTGTACCTGTGTACCTGTGTATCTGATTGTGTGTTTTCGGTTCAGTTTAGTTTCGCTAAACATTAACACGTCAGGCTTATGGGACTTCAACAGGTTGAGCAAAATCAACATCTTATCGATCCTGACAAGTGAATTTGCATTCATTGCCAGAATCGAAAGGTCTGCTGACGTATCCATTTTAACTTATACGCACCTGACCTAGCGGGTCTTGACAAAAGAACCCGCTGCATCCGCAGAAGATCTTTCTGGAACCGTTCCATTTTAGCCTTCATTGAGACCATCATGAAGAACAGTTCCGTGAAACGCATATTCGGAGCCTCCACCGGTACTGGTAACATATTTGACGCTGTTTGTTGTGCCAGTCGTCCACCAGACGCCATCTGGGCGTAAGAAAATACCTGCATAACAGGTGTTTCTGGAATTCTAGCCATCGGCCTAGAATCCACCACTTTATCTCTTTTTTACATATCCTTCTTCTAGATAGTCTTTTCCTTGGGGCAGCCTCGATAGCAAGAAAATGTCCGCTCTCCACAGAGTGCACGCATTTTATCAGTGACCTGTTCTGCACTTTTTCCTTTCCCAAGGGACAGCGCGCTGACAAATGCATCTCTGCGCATTTGCTACATCCTGGTTGCCTATTGCAGTTTCCTGCGTCGTGACCAAAGACTTGGCACCTTGCGCAGAGGAACATCCGGCTGGCACCCCTTAGCCTTTCCCAGGAAATCATCTGGGAGTCTAGGATTTTGATTGATCTCAGACTTTCCATTTTATTTTCTGGTGTGACTTGCACCAAGAAGAGGGAAAGCAGACGCTCAGCCGTCATCTTTGAACGGACGGTGGAGAAGCGGCTAACAGCAACAAACTCCACGTCTTCAATTTCGAGTCCTTTCAGCGACTTGAGGATGAAGTCCGGCTCAGCCGAAACATGCAGTCCCTTCAAGGAACCGCCATTACTTTTTCACCTTTCGGGGTAAAAGTATAGAACTCTTAACCAGTTGCCGACATCTGATCCTTAACCTTCCTATAGCTGTCAACTGATAAGCAGTGAACCGATTGCTTCTGAAAACCTTTAATTTTAATGTTGTCCCCTACGGACAACTTGCATACCTTGATTGTGTCTTTTGTGTCCCTCCCGCTGACATTTATTGGCGACAATCTCTTCTTTTTGATGGTCTGGTCTTGCTGTTGCTGGTGTTGCTTATCTAATCTATTGATCTTCATTCTAGCTTACTGACTTCTAAAAAGTACTCTAAACTAACCCAGTTTCATTTTGTTTTTGCCTTTCGGCTTCTTTAATTCATTCGTTTTGTTTTTATTATCCTAATTTGATTGTTAATTTTCCTCAAGAAACTTAAGCAAAAAAAAACTTGGGGATAATATTCCTAATTAAACTTAACTTAACTTAATGTTAAGAGAAAAACCTATGCCAAAATGAAAACTAACTACAAGTAACTTACGTCTAAGCCTAATCCAACTTAACTATTTACATTAAACTTAACTATGCCCGTAATAAGATACGAACGCGTACACCATGACGTATGTGTTATTTATATGCCTTACATATATATCTAATACGTCATGGTGCACCTTTTTTGTTTATTTGTGTTTTCTTTTGGTTTTTGTGTTTATTGGTTTTCTTATATTTTAATTTTTATTTTTTGAAATTTTTTTTTGTATATTTTATTTTTTTTATTTTTAAATTTTTGTAAAATGCCTACAAACTATCTTAGCCTATGTAAGTTGGCCTCAAGAATCAACTATCCCATTTCACCTTACGAAGCTAGCGTCATCACAAGCTGGTTTTGGTGCAACCACCAGTAAAAATGCCGTTCTTTGGCTGAAACCGCTCCATCGCGGGCAGAAATCGCTCTACCAAACCGTAGGAGATCCTCGTTGCTGCGAGCGACGTCCGGCTCGTATTCGAGTTGCCTTTCTACTGTTCGGCGTGCGACGTGGAAGATGATAGGGCAGCCTTCCCTATCTTGTATTAGGCCTTTCGAGTCCAAATAAAGGAAAGCTTCAGGAGGGTTGAAGCCGTTAAGACGTACCCTGTCATGGTACATTTGATTTGGGTAGTAAGCCCCAAAGATCAAACTGTTGGTTGAAGCCATGGCACGAGCAGTGTGACTCCGAATCAACTTACTTTTTTGTTTTTTTTTTTATAATTAACGCGTGCAAAAGGGGTTGCGAGTACCCTTAAGTGACCGGATCACCGGACCAGTCACAGCACGGGCCGAAGGAATAGAGGAAGAGAGGGAGAGGAGGTACCGGTGCACATTGGTTTTAAATGCCTGTGGATTGTAATGAGGAGGAAAAATCGAGCTGGGAAGAGCATTCCAGATTCGTGTAGTGCGGCTAAAGAACGAGTCTCTGAATTTGACTGTACGTCCGAAAGAGGGCTTGAGTGTGAATTGGTGGGCATTCCTAGCGAGGCGTGTATTGCGGGTGAATTCTTGAAGGGGAGGAATGCAACTGGCTAATTCATCTGAGCATTTCTTGTTAAAATAGCGATAAAAGAGTGACAACGACGCGACATTACGTCAGTGTTCTAACGAGTCAATCGACTTCGCAATATTACTGTCACCTATAAGTTTTATCGCTTGCTTTTGAATTCTATCCAGCAGGTGCAGCGAGGTCTTAGAAGCACCTGACCAAATAGGAGCGTTATACTCAAGTTTTGGGCGTATGTATGCCTTGTATATTGTAGCCAGATCAGAGGGGGTGAAGTACTTCTTGCATCGTTAAAGGAAGTCTAGACATTTCGCAGCATTTTTGGCGACCTCAAATATGTGATCGTTCCAACTAATTGTTGGGTTGATACACATACCGATACCGGTTTCAACAACACAAGTGCCGTTCATGGATAACGGCTGATTATTTTGTGATCGCTTTAACGACAGTAGACAGCACTGTGTTTTGGAAGCATTAAATTCCACTCTATTCTTATTTCCCCAATCGATTATGCTGTCAAGGTCGGAATTAAGTGTGCTTAACATACGCTGCCGTTCCGAGTCTAAGGCCGAAGTGGAGGGAAGTGAGCCAAGGAACGAATATTAAAAGCTGAGGGTACTGTCATCAGCGAAGGAATGAATATGATTAGAAGTAGCAGACAAGAGATCATTTATAAAAATGAGAAAGAGTGTCGGAGACAAAACAGAGCCCTGGGGAACACCAGCATTAATATGGTGAATATCAGACTTGAATCCATCCAAACGACTTGTATTGAACGATTCGAAAGGTAATTTCTAATCCATTGAAGAAGAGACTCATCGATCCCAAAAGCACGCATTTTCGACAAGAGAGCCTGGTGCCGGACCCTTTCAAATGCCTTTGAAATATCAAGCGCAACAATGTTTTCTCCTGCATTGTGCAAAGATTGGTTCCATTTTTTAGTGAGATATGCCATCAGATCACCAGTGGAACGGTTGCTTCGGAAGCCATACTGCCGGTCATTAAGAAGCTTTCGGGACTCAAGATATTTCATAAGCTGACGGTTGATCAGCGTTTCCATGACCTTGGAGAGAAGGGACGTTAGTGCTATGGGTCGGTAGGAGGTGGGTGACGAACATTTGCCCTTTTTAGGGACGGGCTGGATAAATGCAGTTTTCCACTTACTCGGAAAGAGCACTGAAGAGTAGGACAGATGGAAAAGCTTACGCAGTGGTTTTGCCAGCGTGGATATACACCTCTTCAGAAGAACAGCGGGTATACAATCCGGGCCAGCGGATTTGTGTATATTAAGATCTTTAAGTACTCTTGCTACTGTACGAGTGCGAAAATGGATTTGCCCCATGGAGAAATTTACGCTCTCAAGTACAGGCGGGGGCATAGTGCTATCTGGCAGCGTTGAGCTAGCTGCAAAGTGTGCAGCAAGCAGATTAGCTTTGTCCAAAGAGCTGACAGCTGGAATGTTATTGCAAATGAGCGTTTGGATCGAAGACGAGGCTGAATTCCTTATGTTTCTTACGAAAGACCAAAAGCTTCTGCTACCCTTGGGGCATTATAGAACTTTTTGCCTCAACTTTTGGTCAAAGGAGAATTTAACACGTCTTAATAATGCATTACAGTCATTTCGGACCCGTTTGAACTTATTCCGGGCTTCCTCAGAAGGGTTGGCTTTATAATCCCGGAAACTCAACTCTCTCATCCTGATAGCCTCTTTACAGCTCAAGTCAAACCACGCGTTTGCCTTAGGCTTGATGCTCTTCACTCTGTGAGGAATGAAGGACCTCATGCCCAGCGAAATAATGTTTGTGATCGCATCAGTAGCGGCATCCACGTCACTATCGAGGAAGCATAGTGACCAGTTAAAATTCCTAAAGAAGTTGTTAAGTCCGCTTCAGTTGGTTTTCTCGTAGAGCCATACTGTTTATTTCGGAATTTGTTCTCTAACTGTGTGGGAGGAGTACGAGAATTTGGCTGACACGACACAGTGGTCGGACGAGCCTAGAGGCGACAATATATCAGTTGAATATTTTTCCGGATGAGAGGTGAGAAACAGATCCAAGGTGTTAGCGGTATGATCTGCAATGTCAGGTATTCGTGTTGGCTCATTCACAAGCTGGGTTAAGAGGAAAAGCAGACGCTCAGCCGTCATTTTTGAACGGACGGTGGAGAAGCGGCTAACCGCAACAAACTCCACGTCTTCAATTTCGAGTCCTTTCAGGGACTTGAGGATGTAGTTCGGCTCAGCCGAAACATGCAGTCCCTTCAAACGAACCGCCATTACTTTTTCACCTTTCGGGGTAAAAATATAGAACTCTAAACCAGTTGCCGTCATCTGATCCTTTACCTTCCTATAGCTGTCAACTGATAAGCAGTGAACCGATTGCTTCTGAAGACCTTTAATTTTAATGTTGTCCCCTACGGACAACTTGCATACCTTGATTGTGTCTTTTGTGTCCCTCCCGCTGACATTTATTGGCGACAATCTCTTCTTTTTGATGGTCTGGTCTTGCTGTTGCTGTTGTTGTTTCATCTGCTGCTGATGTTGTTGCTGCTGTTGTTGTTTTATAGCTGTTGCTGCTTAGGTTGCTGCTGCGGCTTAGACTGCTGCAGCTTTTGCTGCATGGACTGCTGAAGCTTTTGCTGCTTGGACTGCTGAAGCTTTTGTTGCTTGGGCTGCTGCTGCTACTGTCGCGTCTGCTGCTTTTCAATAGTTAGTTTCTTTCTGACCTCTAGTTTTAGCTGGAGAGCCTTTATAGAGGCCTCCAGCTTCTCCTTCTTCCTGATCTTCTACGCCAACTCCCTCTCCTCCTTGTTCCATTGGGTCACCCACAGTAACACGCGCTTCACTTTGTCTTTTTGGTTCTCTTTTCTAAGAATTAATTCTATTTTATTTTTCGGTTCCCTTTTCCAGGAAAAGCCGACGCACAATTTTTCTCTTTTCGCTCCCGATTTGCTCATTTTTTTTTTTATTTATTTATAACGATTTCTTTAATACTAAACAAAAATACATAAACTAGCTTACTTATCTAATCTATTGATCTTCATTCTAGCTTACTGACTTCTAAAAAGTACTCTAAGCTAACCCAGTTTCATTTTGTTTTTACCTTTCGGCTTCTTTAATTCATTCGTTTTTTTGTTATTATCCTAATTTGATTTTTAATTTTCCTCAAGAAACTTAAGCAAAAAAAAAAAACTTGGGGATAATATTCCTAATTAAACTTAACTTAACTTAATGTTAAGAGTAAAACCTATGCCAAAATTAAAACTAACTACAAGTAACTTTCGTCTAAGCCTAATCCAACTTAACTATTTACATTAAACTTAACTATGCCCGTAATAAGATACGAATGCGTACACCATGACGTATGTGTTATTTATATGCCTTACATATATATCTAATACGTGATGGTGCACCTTTTTTGTTTATTTGTGTTTTCTTTTGGTTTTTGTGTTTATTGGTTTTTTTATATTTTAATCTTTATTTTTTGAAATTTTTTTTTGTATTTTTTATTTTTTTTATTTTTAAATTTTTGTAAAATGCCTACAAACTATCTTAGCCTATGTAAGTTGGCCTCAAGAATCAACTATCCCATTTCACCTTACGAAGCTAGCGTCATCACAAGCTGGTTTTGGTGCAACCACCAGTAAAAATGCCGTTCTTTGGCTGAAACCGCTCCATCGCGGGCAGAAATCGCTCTACCAAACCGTAGGAGATCCTCGTTGCTGCGAGCGACGTCCGGCTCGTATTCGAGTTGCCTTTCTACTGTTCGGCGTGCGACGTGGAAGATGATAGGGCAGCCTTCCCTATCTTGTATTAGGCCTTTCGAGTCCAAATAAAGGAAAGCTTCAGGAGGGTTGAAGCCGTTAAGACGTACCCTGTCATGGTACATTTGATTTGGGTAGTAAGCCCCAAAGATCAAACTGTTGGTTGAAGCCATGGCACGAGCAGTGTGACTCCGAATCAACTTACTTTTTTGTTTTTTTTTTATAATTAACGCGTGCAAAAGGGGTTGCGAGTACCCTTAAGTGACCGGATCACCGGACCAGTCACAGCACGGGCCGAAGGTATAGAGGAAGAGAGGGAGAGGAGGTACCGATGCACATTGGTTTTAAATGCCTGTGGATTGTAATGAGGAGGAAAAATCGAGCTGGGAAGAGCATTCCAGATTCGTGTAGTGCGGCTAAAGAACGAGTCTCTGAATTTGACTGTACGTCCGAAAGAGGGCTTGAGGGTGAATTGGTGGGCATTCCTAGCGAGGCGTGTATTACGGCCAAATTCTTGAAGGGGAGGAATGCAACTGGCTAATTCATCTGAGCATTTCTTGTTAAAATAGCGATAAAAGAGTGACAACGACGCGACATTACGTCAGTGTTCTAACGAGTCAATCGACTTCGCAATATTACTGTCACCTATAAGTTTTATCGCTTGCTTTTGAATTCTATCCAGCAGGTGCAGCGAGGTCTTAGAAGCACCTGACCAAATAGGAGCGTTATACTCAAGTTTTGGGCGTATGTATGCCTTGTATATTGTAGCCAGATCAGAGGGGGTGAAGTACTTCTTGCATCGTTAAAGGAAGTCTAGACATTTCGCAGCATTTTTGGCGACCTCAAATATGTGATCGTTCCAACTAATTGTTGGGTTGATACACATACCGATACCGGTTTCAACAACACAAGTGCCGTTCATGGATAACGGCTGATTATTTTGTGATCGCTTTAACGACAGTAGACAGCACTGTGTTTTGGAAGCATTAAATTCCACTCTATTCTTATTTCCCCAATCGATTATGCTGTCAAGGTCGGAATTAAGTGTGCTTAACATACGCTGCCATTCCGAGTCTAAGGCCGAAGTGGAGGGAAGTGAGCCAAGGAACGAATATTAAAAGCTGAGGGTACTGTCATCAGCGATGGAATGAATATGATTAGAAGTAGCAGACAAGAGATCATTTATAAAAATGAGAAAGAGTGTCGGAGACAAAACAGAGCCCTGGGGAACACCAGCATTAATATGGTGAATATCAGACTTGAATCCATCCAAACGACTTGTATTGAACGATTCGAAAGGTAATTTCTAATCCATTGAAGAAGAGACTCATCGATCCCAAAAGCACGCATTTTCGACAAGAGAGCCTGGTGCCGGACCCTGTCAAATGCCTTTGAAATATCAAGCGCAACAATGTTTTCTCCTGCATTGTGCAAAGATTGGTTCCATTTTTCAGTGAGATATGCCATCAGATCACCAGTGGAATAGTTGCTTCGGAAGCCGGTCATTAAGAAGCTTCCGGGACTCAAGATATTTCATAAGCTGACGGTTGATCAGCGTTTCCATGACCTTGGAGAGAAGGGACGTTAGTGCTATGGGTCGGTAGGAGGTGGGTGACGAACATTTGCCCTTTTTAGGGACGGGCTGGATAAATGCAGTTTTCCACTTACTCGGAAAGAGCACTGAAGAGTAGGACAGATGGAAAAGCTTACGCAGTGGTTTTGCCAGCGTAGAAGAACACCTCTTCAGAAGAACAGGGGGTATACCATCCGGGCCAGCGGATTTGTGTATGTTTAGATCTTTAATTACTCTTGCTACTGTACGAGTGCGAAAATGGATTTGCCCCATGGAGAAATTTACGCTCTCAAGTACAGGCGGGGACAAAGTGCTATCTGGCAGCGTTGAGCTAGCTGCAAATTGTGCAGCAAGCAGATTAGCTTTGTCCAAAGAGCTGACAGCTGGAACGTTATTGCAAATGAGCGTTTGGATCGAAGACGAGGCTGAATTCCTTACGTTTCTTACGAAAGACCAAAAGCTTCTGCTACCCTTGGGGCATTATAGAACTTTTTGCCTCAACTTTTGGTCAAAGGAGAATTTAACACGTCTTAATAATGCATTACAGTCATTTCGGACCCGTTTGAACTTATTCTGGGCTTCCTCAGAAGGGTTGGCTTTATAATCCCGGAAACTCAACTCTCTCATCCTGATAGCCTCTTTACAGCTCAAGTCAAACCACGCGTTTGCCTTAGGCTTGATGCTCTTCACTCTGTGAGGAATGAAGGACCTCATGCCCAGCGAAATAATGTTTGTGATCGCATCAGTAGCGGCATCCACGTCACTATCGAGGAAGCATAGTGACCAGTTAAAATTCCTAAAGAAGTTGTTAAGTTGGTTTTCTCGTAGAGCCATACTGTTTATTTCGGAATTTGTTCTCTAACTGTGTGGGAGGAGTACGAGAATTTGGCTGACACGACACAGTGGTCGGACGAGCCTAGAGGCGACAATATATCAGTTGAATATTTTTCCGGTTGAGAGGTGAGAAATAGATCCAAGGTGTTAGCGGTATGATCTGCAATGTCAGGTATTCGTGTTGGCTCATTCACAAGCTGGGTTAAATAAAATTTTTTTTCTAGTTAATAATAAAATGATCTATTCTTATAAGGTTTGCCTCGTTGTACATAACCTCATTGGGGTAGAATTGCTTGTACTGAGATCCTGGTGTTCGATATCAATGAAGACAGGCCCGAAGGCACCGCCTCTCGAACACCCTCATCTTTTCCATTTGGGAAGGACTCACGTTGAACCACACAGGACAACCATATACCATGATTGGCCAAATGAAAGCTGTGTAGCTGATTAATTTCACTCTGGTGTCAAGTTGACTGCTGTAAAACAGCCCTCTTGCCATAGCGAAGGCTTTCTTTGCACTGATCAGAGCTGTGTCTACATGGATACCACCATATGGAAACTGGTCCAACCAGATGCCTAGATATCTTACTACATTTTTAACGGTCAATGGCCATCCCACTGGGTCAACTATGCCGAACTTGCGCCAGTTTAATTTCGTATCCCTTGAGGCTATGGACAGCGGGGTTCTGAAAAGAATAGTTTTACACTTCATTTCAATTTCCATTCGTCGTAAAATAGTTGAATCGTATCGAAGTCTCAAACTGTTTATTTCTTCTACCTTCGGACCTGATCTGTATGCGATTACATTATCGGCAAACGCTATAACGTTAGGCATAGAACCCATAAGATCGCTAGTGAACATAGTTAACAATATCGGCGAATCCAGCGCCCCTTGCTGCAACCCATTTCTTATATGAAAGAGTGTAGCGGAAATTTCGTTGCCATTTTTCACAACAAACTTTCTTCCTATTACCACTTCATAGATCTTATATAGCAATGGTTTATTATTGTGAGGGCTGACCAACTTAAGGAAGAGACCTTCTTACCATAGGGTGTCGAACGCCTTTTCCATGTCGACCAGGCAGGCGCCTGTGCACTGTGTCTTGTTTCTGTTCCATTGAATATCGTAAACCAATTTAGACGCAGCATGAATGATGTCGTTTCCCGCCCTGAAGCCGAATTGGTTTTCCGGAATTAATTTTTTTTTCCTACACCTATTTTATCAGAGCTCTAATGACTATTTTCTCGAATACCTTGCTTATGCAAGGAAGAAGACTTATAGACCAGAGATTCGTCGGGATAGAGGTATCTTCACCCCGTTTCGGGAAAGACTGTACCACAGCTGTTTTCCAATGCGTCGGGTAATATGCATTACTCAGCGCATTGTTGAACAGCGTTGTGTATACCTTCACAGCCTCAGAGGGCAGATGGAGCAGAACAATATCCCATCGATTCCCACTGACTTACCCTTTTTCAATAAGTTGAGAATACCTTGTAGCTCATCTTTCGAAATAAGGATGAAGTTGTTTCCATCATCGGCGATGATATTATTTGCCGGAAGATCGTCACTGAATTTTTTTCATTACGAAATCGCCATTAACTTATTTCATTACGAAGATAGACATGATTTAGCAAGGCTCTCTTTTGCAGGTCGTGATTGGGACTACGAGGCTCGTTGACCGTATAGACTCTTTGGAAAACGGCACCAATTGCACTAACCTTCTCCTGGGGATCGTCAACTACGAAACAGTCGTGTTCAACCATTGTCGTATCTGGATTTATTCCAGCTGTCCTTAGTAGGTTCGCGTTGTCTATTGTTCTGTCAAGTCGAACACTCTGAATGTCATTATGATCTTTCCTCTGAAAGACTTTATTTGCGTTTGGTAACATGCTCGGGTTGCTGGAACTTACATGCCGAATCTTAGTGCCCTAATGCAAGCTAACAGCTAGTCTGTAATTATGTTTCACTAACTCTTGGAGTACTTTGATCTGTGATTCAGACTGTGAATCTCCGCACCCTGTGAATCTATAAGTCCCCTATACAAGAGTTTAAGTTTTGACAGGAGTCTACTTTTTTGCACGTGAAGTGCATCGATGATAGCATTCCGATAGATGTCGCCATAATCGGTTTGTGCTACCTTCGGAGTTATCTTGTCCATTGTTCTTTTTATATGTTCGTCCATTTGTGTAAGTTATCGGTTAACCTCTATGTTTATTAGGTTTCTGATTGTCGGAGGGTTGATCACACTCAAACTGATTTCTCTGGTTAAGGTTCTAGAGATATGGTGCCAGCGCACCTTATTGTAATTGTAAGGATGCGTTTGCATATATTCCTTAAGTTCCTCCAGCTTTTGCAGGAGCTGTATCACTGCGGCGAGACCACAGTGGTCACTATCGTACTCGACTATAGTTAGACAGTTTTTCCTATGTCGTACGACATTAAGTAGCATAAGTCGTCTGTCGATTATCATCACATCCAGATAGGTTTTGGGAAAGGTTTATCAGTTGCAAGCAATTCTAGCCTGAACTCAATATTGTTCTGTTCCGTTCACTTTAAGAGAGCCTTTCCTGGCTCATTTGGAACATTCATCATGATTGGCTTTCAAATCACCTGCTGAGATATAATAATCTTCTTCCCAGTTTAATCGGAGGGAAGTGAAAAGAGCTTCGAGCTCTAAAATAAAGTAAGGGTTTTGAGATTCTGATGCATAAGCAGCGATCACAAACAACTTCTTTCCCCCTTAGAGAGAAATGCATGCGATTGATGCTTCTAGCAAACTAAACTTATGTACTTCACTGCTATATATAGTTTTATGATATATGTTATTTTTAATCAAGAGAGAGAGTAGCGGGGTCGCCACCTCACGTGGATTGCGGTCAGTCTTTTCTGACTATTTGGTAGTTTTTTTACCTGAGATTGCGCCTCCGCTTTCGCGTAGTTTCGCTAGCCATCAGCACATCAGGATTTCGGGCTTGCAACAAATAAGAGAGCGTTTGACTTCGTTCAATCCTTATGAGCGAATTAACATTCAAGGATCTTAAGGATTCTTACATCGAGTGAGCCCATTATATCTGTGCGCGTTGGTTCACAGGCAGCTGAGAGAAGAGAAAATTTACTCTAGCCGTCTGCGTAAAGAAACTGGTCTATAGTTCGACCATCTGTTTCTGCAAGGCGCTTGCATCGATTGGATGGAAGACATTATATTCCTTATTGAAGGCTCTGCCGCGGCTTGCCTGGCCATTGGAGCCGGGGAAACCTTTGGCATTGTCCGTTGTACCGGTTTCCTGCCGGACACCATTTGGGCGTAGAAGATGGCCGGTGTAACGGTAGTAGCTACAGCACTGGCCAGTGGCCTGGCTGCTACCTTTTTTTCCGTTCCTTATTTCCTTTACTACTCCGCCAGGTTCTTGGACACTCCAAATAGGTTGCGGGGTGTCCATTACCTCCGCAGATTATGCATTTGAGGAGCTCCTTATCCTCGACTTTATCCGTACCTAGAGGACATTCACCTTTGTGGTTGCAGAATGTGCAACGTGCGCAGCGGAATTCCGTATTGATGCCCAGCCTTCTGCACTTCGCACATTGAAGTACGTAATCAGATTTGTTTAGTTTTTCCCATTTTATACTCAGACCGCTTACGAAACGGATTTTTTTCAGGCTTTCAATTTTGCATTTAGAAGAAGGGAAGTGCTTTCGTCTTCATTTTATTGCCGCAATTGGGAAGGGCGTAACCCCTACAAACTGGAGCTCGTCGCTCTCAACTTGGCGCAGCTTGTCGAGGATGACCTTCAGGTCAGCAGTAGGATTAGTACCTTTCAGAAGCAAAGTCTGTGCCCTTTCCCCTTTTGAGGTATAAGTATAGAAACCAGCGTTAGATGCCGCCGATTTGCTGAGCTCAGGTCGCTCATCACTCTCCATGGTTGTCTTGCCCACTCACACTTAATGTTTTTTTTGTATTTATTAATTTATACAAATTAAAAAAGAATCAATTATTCTTCAGGATTCGAACCCGGAATCCCCACCACTGTTGCCTAACAATCGGCTACGGATCCGGACACAATTGGATGTTTTTTTTTCCACACTAGTAACACACTAATATTTTCGTGAAGCCGAAACACGTCCTTATCGCTTGGAGGTCTGTGTACGACTGAAAAGAAGTAATTAAATGGCCGTGAATTAACTTTTTTTGCTCTGTTATACTCAAACAGCAACAGATATGAAATATCTGTATATAATATATATAATATAATGATACGAAATATAGTGCGGCATAGTCACAATAACTTTCAAATTCTTCGTTGTTGAGCTTGAAACCACTTGAAAGGCATTACAATAATGTTTGAAATTTTCAAAAAATTTTCTTCGCAATATTACCTGTTTTGGTATTTCTCAATCTCCCCCTAATATCATCTTTAATTAAGCCCAGTTTTTCCTCAAATTCTCTTTGAATTCGCTTTTTGCTTTCATTGTTTGCAACTTATGTTGTATGGTTTGTTCTCTATTCTTGGTCTGGATGCTTATATGCAAAAAGTTCAACATGTAAGACAGAAAGACCAAAAGATAGATATCGCTCCAATGGAGCAATAGTCTGCTCTTATTAGAGAAGCGTAAACAAGTTCATTAAAAATAATGTATTTTTTAATTTTCAAAATTCTTGCATCAAAAGTATTTTGTTTACTGCCTAAAAACATTTCAACCGTTTGTTTTCTTAAATATTCATAAAACATAAACATTTTTAAGTCCAATTAATAAAATAAGATAACTTAACTAAATATATGACTTAAATAATAAAAGAAAAAAACAGCTCTCTTGAAAAATTACCGACAATATTTAAAAAACAAAAAAAAAAAAACAAATATTTCCGCCAAAAGTTTAGCACTGCTTTTACACTTAGACTAAGAATATACATATGTCAGACATACGGCCAATTAATAGATATACTAAACTTTTGCCTGAACAGAAAATATTATGCAAACATTAAAACAAAGAAAGAAAACAAATGCTCTAACTTAAAACCCCTCAACTAATTACACAATTGTTGGTTTTCATTATAAGTTGTATTTCTAATCGAACGATTAATTCATTCCTTCGATTGAAATTTTCGCAGGAAACTAGCCAACTTTGATGATTTTACTAACTCAGTGCAAAACATGGAAAAAAATGCATTTTTCATATTACTTTGTGAAAAGAAACAGTTTTTTCTTGTTTACCTAATATTTGAAAGTGACCTTTTGTTAACGTCTATGGAGCTTCCCTATTGTGCGCCGCTCGCAGCCAAAAGAAACTCCTACTACTTACGGTAGAGCGATTTCTACCCACGAAAGAGCAGTCTCTGTAAAGGAACGGATATTTTACTGGTAGATCAGTCTTCGGAGCTGCTAACTTCTTAAAGTAAAAGATGAGGTAGTTGAGTCTGTAGGGCCAACTTATATAGGTTTAGATAGTTGAAAGATATGTTATAGAAAAAGAAACATTTACATAAATACAAAAATAAAAAAAAAACAACCAATAAAAAACTAAAACGAAAAAAGTGCTACACTGTGTTTTAGATGTATATGTTAAGCATATAAATAACATAAATTACTTAACTACATCATTTCTCATGCTTCCATTTGAAGTCACTGTAACAGTGAAAAAATATTTCTTCTGGATATCACAATTTACAATGGACCAGTTTTCCAGTGTCTGAGCGTTCCAGTGCAATGCTTCCCAATCCCAAAAAAACGCTATACTACAGGTTATGGTGCAGCCAGATGTATAAGATATCATATCTATCTTTTCATAGTTAGCGGCAGTGGTGCTGAATTTGCGCTTGATTCTTTCCGCATGTTTTGAGGATTAGATTAGATAATATATGGTTTCACATATATTATATCTGATTTTAAAATATGTATAATCTATCACAAAAACCTTTTATTTCATCGAAGGCAAACATACGGGCATCAGAAAAACAAAATTAATATTAGGCATGTAACGTATAAGATTACTTGCGTAGACCATGAATAAAATTGGTAAACTGACCAGTTCATGTTGCATCCCATTTACATTTGTATGTACATTAGTCAGCGCATTGGCAAACAGCGTGATGCCGCCGATTTGCTGAGCTCAGGTCGCTCATCACTCTCCATGGTTGTCTTGCCCACTCACACTTAATGTTTTTTTTGTATTTATTAATTTATACAAATTAAAAAAGAATCAATTATTCTTCAGGATTCGAACCCGGAATCCCCACCACTGTTGCCTAACAATCGGCTACGGATCCGGACACAATTGGATGTTTTTTTTTCCACACTAGTAACACACTAATATTTTCGTGAAGCCGAAACACGTCCTTATCGCTTGGAGGTCTGTGTACGACTGAAAAGAAGTAATTAAATGGCCGTGAATTAACTTTTTTTGCTCTGTTATACTCAAACAGCAACAGATATGAAATATCTGTATATAATATATATAATATAATGATACGAAATATAGTGCGGCATAGTCACAATAACTTTCAAATTCTTCGTTGTTGAGCTTGAAACCACTTGAAAGGCATTACAATAATGTTTGAAATTTTCAAAAAATTTTCTTCGCAATATTACCTGTTTTGGTATTTCTCAATCTCCCCCTAATATCATCTTTAATTAAGCCCAGTTTTTCCTCAAATTCTCTTTGAATTCGCTTTTTGCTTTCATTGTTTGCAACTTATGTTGTATGGTTTGTTCTCTATTCTTGGTCTGGATGCTTATATGCAAAAAGTTCAACATGTAAGACAGAAAGACCAAAAGATAGATATCGCTCCAATGGAGCAATAGTCTGCTCTTATTAGAGAAGCGTAAACAAGTTCATTAAAAATAATGTATTTTTTAATTTTCAAAATTCTTGCATCAAAAGTATTTTGTTTACTGCCTAAAAACATTTCAACCGTTTGTTTTCTTAAATATTCATAAAACATAAACATTTTTAAGTCCAATTAATAAAATAAGATAACTTAACTAAATATATGACTTAAATAATAAAAGAAAAAAACAGCTCTCTTGAAAAATTACCGACAATATTTAAAAAACAAAAAAAAAAAAACAAATATTTCCGCCAAAAGTTTAGCACTGCTTTTACACTTAGACTAAGAATATACATATGTCAGACATACGGCCAATTAATAGATATACTAAACTTTTGCCTGAACAGAAAATATTATGCAAACATTAAAACAAAGAAAGAAAACAAATGCTCTAACTTAAAACCCCTCAACTAATTACACAATTGTTGGTTTTCATTATAAGTTGTATTTCTAATCGAACGATTAATTCATTCCTTCGATTGAAATTTTCGCAGGAAACTAGCCAACTTTGATGATTTTACTAACTCAGTGCAAAACATGGAAAAAAATGCATTTTTCATATTACTTTGTGAAAAGAAACAGTTTTTTCTTGTTTACCTAATATTTGAAAGTGACCTTTTGTTAACGTCTATGGAGCTTCCCTATTGTGCGCCGCTCGCAGCCAAAAGAAACTCCTACTACTTACGGTAGAGCGATTTCTACCCACGAAAGAGCAGTCTCTGTAAAGGAACGGATATTTTACTGGTAGATCAGTCTTCGGAGCTGCTAACTTCTTAAAGTAAAAGATGAGGTAGTTGAGTCTGTAGGGCCAACTTATATAGGTTTAGATAGTTGAAAGATATGTTATAGAAAAAGAAACATTTACATAAATACAAAAATAAAAAAAAAACAACCAATAAAAAACTAAAACGAAAAAAGTGCTACACTGTGTTTTAGATGTATATGTTAAGCATATAAATAACATAAATTACTTAACTACATCATTTCTCATGCTTCCATTTGAAGTCACTGTAACAGTGAAAAAATATTTCTTCTGGATATCACAATTTACAATGGACCAGTTTTCCAGTGTCTGAGCGTTCCAGTGCAATGCTTCCCAATCCCAAAAAAACGCTATACTACAGGTTATGGTGCAGCCAGATGTATAAGATATCATATCTATCTTTTCATAGTTAGCGGCAGTGGTGCTGAATTTGCGCTTGATTCTTTCCGCATGTTTTGAGGATTAGATTAGATAATATATGGTTTCACATATATTATATCTGATTTTAAAATATGTATAATCTATCACAAAAACCTTTTATTTCATCGAAGGCAAACATACGGGCATCAGAAAAACAAAATTAATATTAGGCATGTAACGTATAAGATTACTTGCGTAGACCATGAATAAAATTGGTAAACTGACCAGTTCATGTTGCATCCCATTTACATTTGTATGTACATTAGTCAGCGCATTGGCAAACAGCGTGATGCCGCCGATTTGCTGAGCTCAGGTCGCTCATCACTCTCCATGGTTGTCTTGCCCACTCACACTTAATGTTTTTTTTGTATTTATTAATTTATACAAATTAAAAAAGAATCAATTATTCTTCAGGATTCGAACCCGGAATCCCCACCACTGTTGCCTAACAATCGGCTACGGATCCGGACACAATTGGATGTTTTTTTTTCCACACTAGTAACACACTAATATTTTCGTGAAGCCGAAACACGTCCTTATCGCTTGGAGGTCTGTGTACGACTGAAAAGAAGTAATTAAATGGCCGTGAATTAACTTTTTTTGCTCTGTTATACTCAAACAGCAACAGATATGAAATATCTGTATATAATATATATAATATAATGATACGAAATATAGTGCGGCATAGTCACAATAACTTTCAAATTCTTCGTTGTTGAGCTTGAAACCACTTGAAAGGCATTACAATAATGTTTGAAATTTTCAAAAAATTTTCTTCGCAATATTACCTGTTTTGGTATTTCTCAATCTCCCCCTAATATCATCTTTAATTAAGCCCAGTTTTTCCTCAAATTCTCTTTGAATTCGCTTTTTGCTTTCATTGTTTGCAACTTATGTTGTATGGTTTGTTCTCTATTCTTGGTCTGGATGCTTATATGCAAAAAGTTCAACATGTAAGACAGAAAGACCAAAAGATAGATATCGCTCCAATGGAGCAATAGTCTGCTCTTATTAGAGAAGCGTAAACAAGTTCATTAAAAATAATGTATTTTTTAATTTTCAAAATTCTTGCATCAAAAGTATTTTGTTTACTGCCTAAAAACATTTCAACCGTTTGTTTTCTTAAATATTCATAAAACATAAACATTTTTAAGTCCAATTAATAAAATAAGATAACTTAACTAAATATATGACTTAAATAATAAAAGAAAAAAACAGCTCTCTTGAAAAATTACCGACAATATTTAAAAAACAAAAAAAAAAAACAAATATTTCCGCCAAAAGTTTAGCACTGCTTTTACACTTAGACTAAGAATATACATATGTCAGACATACGGCCAATTAATAGATATACTAAACTTTTGCCTGAACAGAAAATATTATGCAAACATTAAAACAAAGAAAGAAAACAAATGCTCTAACTTAAAACCCCTCAACTAATTACACAATTGTTGGTTTTCATTATAAGTTGTATTTCTAATCGAACGATTAATTCATTCCTTCGATTGAAATTTTCGCAGGAAACTAGCCAACTTTGATGATTTTACTAACTCAGTGCAAAACATGGAAAAAAATGCATTTTTCATATTACTTTGTGAAAAGAAACAGTTTTTTCTTGTTTACCTAATATTTGAAAGTGACCTTTTGTTAACGTCTATGGAGCTTCCCTATTGTGCGCCGCTCGCAGCCAAAAGAAACTCCTACTACTTACGGTAGAGCGATTTCTACCCACGAAAGAGCAGTCTCTGTAAAGGAACGGATATTTTACTGGTAGATCAGTCTTCGGAGCTGCTAACTTCTTAAAGTAAAAGATGAGGTAGTTGAGTCTGTAGGGCCAACTTATATAGGTTTAGATAGTTGAAAGATATGTTATAGAAAAAGAAACATTTACATAAATACAAAAATAAAAAAAAAAACAACCAATAAAAAACTAAAACGGAAAAATGTGCTACACTGTGTTTTAGATGTATATGTTGAGCATATAAATAACATAAATTACTTAACTACATCATTTCTCATGCTTCCATTTGAAGTCACTGTAACAGTGAAAAAATATTTCTTCTGGATATCACAATTTACAATGGACCAGTTTTCCAGTGTCTGAGCGTTCCAGTGCAATGCTTCCCAATCCCAAAAAAACGCTATACTACAGGTTATGGTGCAGCCAGATGTACAAGATATCATATCTATCTTTTCATAGTTAGCGGCAGTGGTGCTGAATTTGCGCTTGATTCTTTCCGCATGTTTTGAGGATTAGATTAGATAATATATGGTTTCACATATATTATATCTGATTTTAAAATATGTATAATCTATCACAAAAACCTTTTATTTCATCGAAGGCAAACATACGGGCATCAGAAAAACAAAATTAATATTAGGCATGTAACGTATAAGATTACTTGCGTAGACCATGAATAAAATTGGTAAACTGACCAGTTCATGTTGCATCCCATTTACATTTGTATGTACATTAGTCAGCGCATTGGCAAACAGCGTGATTTGGGATGCCTCAGAGAGCAGATGGCAATAGACCAGTTTTGACCCAACTCTTTCAGTAATTTAAAGTTATACTGAAATTCGTCTCTCGGAAGCAGGTTGTAATATTTTTACATCATCGGAAATGACTTTATTCGTTTGAATTTCGTCGGCGAACCTGGTTAAGCCATATTCGGATCGCGAAAGAAACTGTACAGCAGAAATCTGTTCTCCAAGCATCACCGTGTACACTCTTTGGAAAACAGTACACACTGTCTTAGCCTCCTTCTGAGTATCCTTGGATATGAAGTTGTCGCTGAAACTATTTCATCAGCTTAAGTGGTTAACTGTGCCATCTTCTTTCCAAATCGAATCCATTGGATGTCAGAGTTATTGGATCATACACCCCGAATTTTAGTATCTTAATGATTATTATTATGTTGGGATAACTCGATCTTTGACTTGTTTGTCGATCTGCTTACCTCCTGTGCAGTAGTTTAAGTACCGAGTCTTAGAGTCAAGATTTCTGTTCGTATTAGAATTTATCGCTCTCAAACTTATTCCTTGATTAAAGCTCTAAGGAAACTTGGGCAGCTTGCCCTGTTAAATTATACGAACTCGGTTGAACATATTCCACTAGTTGCTTAAGGCCGGTCGGGAGCTGTTTTAAAATAGCGAGATTTCGGATATCACTGTCGTATTCGACCGTATTTAAACAGTTCCTCCTCATGTGTTGCTCCACGTTATTTGTTGCAAATTGTCTGTTAATTTGCATCGCAATCAGATGAGACCTACTTCTTCTTCTATAAATAAAGAGTATATCTAGAATACATTTTTTATTTTCAATTGAAAATGTTGCGTTCACTCTAAGAGAGTGTTTCCTTCATTTACGTCAATAAAAGTTTTGGTTAGGATTTTGAGCATCTGAAGCAGAGACAAAAATTAGAAAAAGAAAGACCAAAACAAGTTAATAGAAATAAATCTGATGAAAGCAGATAAATAACAAACTGCATATCATAAACCTCTATTTATGTTTCGTAACATTAATTATCGTAAATGATTACCGTTTATAATAATGTGTGAAGAAAGCTATGTACTTCCTTATATATATTTTTCTCTGACAGACTGCAACCTGAAATAAAAACATACATCTTTCAAAGAACCACCGTCAATATTTTACAAAGATCAATAATAGACGTTTGGAGGACTGCTCTTAACTCTTATTGGGCAATCATAAAATCAATAGTTTTGATTTTATAATCACTATACAAAGAAACTGACTAAAAAAATTTAAAACTTTTCGAAATGAATTTCTAATTTGTTTTAATACTAAAATGCAAATAATACAGACAAGGTCCTACCGTCTGTCATCCGTAAAAGTAATATTCCCAGTGGCTACAAAAACACAAAATAATATGTATGTAATAATATATATGTAAGCATTTAATTTTTACAAATATATATTTTTAGCTTTGTACATTTCTCGCATTAATATAACTTGCAATAAAAACAAACTCAATTTGTTTTTCTATTATTACATCGTATTATTTGACAGGTGGCCGCCGTGGCGTAGTGGGTAGAGTACGACTCTCACACGCCGAAAAGTCTAGGTTCGATTCCAAGCTGAACACCTCGAATTTTTCACGGCACAACTTCTTCCGAGATGCTGTCTAATAACTGTCTAAGAAAGCCTCTCAAACTTCGCCGTTCGAAGTCGGCACAAAACTATAGGTCCCTTCTACTTGTGAGAGAACAGTAGCGCGCACAACACGAGTAGCTGATGAGCAAGTTAGGCCCTGGTCTCCCGTGCCAACAATTATTATTATTATTATTATTATTATTTAACAGCATTTACGCTCAAGAGGAGTGCTTGTACTCACCATTGATTTACTTGTGCGTTCCGAATTTCGATTCCAACTAGATCTAAGATACATATATAAGAAAAAGTGAACCTCCAGGAGAATAATATGACACTATATTTCGTGCCATTTGGTCAGTTTCATCGACCCCACATATTACTTTATTTAAATAAAGACACAGTTTCCTCGTAATTTTGTTTTACTTGTTACTTTTGATATGTTTTTATTTTGTTGTTATACAAGCACTTTCTTATTTGGTTGAGTCTTGAAAACTGCAAGTGCATATCCATTTAATTCGTACAGCGAAGTTAAGAAACGAGACATGTCTTTTTTTTTGTTTGCAATTTTATGGAAGTTCCCTCTTGTTTGCACGCATTGCGCTAAGTAAAGGAGTATATGTAGACATTAAAGTTCTACTCCAGAGGAATAATAACTATTCATTGTTATTCTCCTATCTTTCATAGTATATGGTTTTACAAGATTCAATACAACTAATTTACTTAATGGGTTGATTTATAATAACAACAGCCATTTATCACATAACATATTTGGTTTCAATGTCAGACGCCAGCCAGAATTGCATACCAAATTTGTGAAGGTTGTTTGGCATATATTGTGTGTATAGTTGACAAACAATAAATTTATTCAGAACTGTTAAAACTTAAGCAAATTTTTCCCTTTGTAAACGGCTTTGCTAATTTAAACGTTATATAATTAATTTTTTAATTATAACTTCAAAAGTCATGATATCATTGCACAAAAATTATTACAGGTATTAGGAATTTCAAATTAATAAAGAACACTCATTTTGACTGATCTGGTATACCTAATGTTAACTGGGCTATTTCTTAGACAATAAATTCTCTCCGATCGGATTCTGTGATTTGTGACTTACTCAAATGTATCTAGATGTGAGGTAAGAGTACTGACCATATTTCTATCATAACCCATTTGAATTGTAGACCGATAACTCGCTGTCTCGTGAGTGAATACTTTGCCGACCTTGATGCATTGCAATTTTGTGCATGCAATACTTGCATACTCGCTCACTGATCGTCGCGGCGTGCGGTTGTACTCTAATAAATTAAAATAAAAATAAATAGCAGTGAAAGCCGACTTAAGAAAGTGACAGGATACTTGATTTCCAACTGGATAGTAGCCGGAGTAATAGACTGCGTTAAAAAAATTAACAGAAAAAAAAAATATTTGTTAATTTAATTAGATTAAGATAGTTGTATACAGGTTAAGTGTTTTAATTAGGTTAAGATAAAAATTGGAATGAGTTACTAAGTTTTTCATACAAGTTTTCTTAGTATTAAGCTATCTAGAATTAAGCTATCTAGAATTAGTTGAAAGAGATGTTATAGAAAAAGAAACATTTACATAAATACAAAAATACAAAAAAAAAGCAACCAATAAAAAACTAAAACGAAAAAAGTGCTACACTGTGTTTTAGATGTATATGTTAAGCATATAAATAACATTTGAAGTCACTGTAACAGTGAAAAAATGTTTCTTCTGGATATCACAATTTACAATGGACCAGTTTTCCAGTGTCTGAGCGTTCCAGTGCAATGCTTCCCAATCCCAAAAAACGCTATACTACAGGTTATGGTGCAGCCAGATGTACAAGATATCATATCTATCTTTTCATAGTTAGCGGCAGTGGTGCTGAATTTGCGCTTGATTCTTTCCGCATGTTTTGAGGATTAGATTAGATAATATATGGTTTCACATATATTATATCTGATTTTAAAATATGTATAATCTATCACAAAAACCTTTTATTTCATCGAAGGCAAACATACGGGCATCAGAAAAACAAAATTAATATTAGGCATGTAACGTATAAGATTACTTGCGTGGACCATGAATAAAATTGGTAAACTGACCAGTTCATGTTGCATCCCATTTACATTTGTATGTACATTAGTCAGCGCATTGGCAAACAGCGTGATTTGGGATGCCTCAGAGAGCAGATGGCAATAGACCAGTTTTGACCCAACTCTTTCAGTAATTTAAAGTTATACTGAAATTCGTCTCTCGGAAGCAGGTTGTAATATTTTTACATCATCGGAAATGACTTTATTCGTTTGAATTTCGTCGGCGAACCTGGTTAAGCCATATTCGGATCGCGAAAGAAACTGTACAGCAGAAATCTGTTCTCCAAGCATCACCGTGTACACTCTTTGGAAAACAGTACACACTGTCTTAGCCTCCTTCTGAGTATCCTTGGATATGAAGTTGTCGCTGAAACTATTTCATCAGCTTAAGTGGTTAACTGTGCCATCTTCTTTCCAAATCGAATCCATTGGATGTCAGAGTTATTGGATCATACACCCCGAATTTTAGTATCTTAATGATTATTATTATGTTGGGATAACTCGATCTTTGACTTGTTTGTCGATCTGCTTACCTCCTGTGCAGTAGTTTAAGTACCGAGTCTTAGAGTCAAGATTTCTGTTCGTATTAGAATTTATCGCTCTCAAACTTATTCCTTGATTAAAGCTCTAAGGAAACTTGGGCAGCTTGCCCTGTTAAATTATACGAACTCGGTTGAACATATTCCACTAGTTGCTTAAGGCCGGTCGGGAGCTGTTTTAAAATAGCGAGATTTCGGATATCACTGTCGTATTCGACCGTATTTAAACAGTTCCTCCTCATGTGTTGCTCCACGTTATTTGTTGCAAATTGTCTGTTAATTTGCATCGCAATCAGATGAGACCTACTTCTTCTTCTATAAATAAAGAGTATATCTAGAATACATTTTTTATTTTCAATTGAAAATGTTGCGTTCACTCTAAGAGAGTGTTTCCTTCATTTACGTCAATAAAAGTTTTGGTTAGGATTTTGAGCATCTGAAGCAGAGACAAAAATTAGAAAAAGAAAGACCAAAACAAGTTAATAGAAATAAATCTGATGAAAGCAGATAAATAACAAACTGCATATCATAAACCTCTATTTATGTTTCGTAACATTAATTATCGTAAATGATTACCGTTTATAATAATGTGTGAAGAAAGCTATGTACTTCCTTATATATATTTTTCTCTGACAGACTGCAACCTGAAATAAAAACATACATCTTTCAAAGAACCACCGTCAATATTTTACAAAGATCAATAATAGACGTTTGGAGGACTGCTCTTAACTCTTATTGGGCAATCATAAAATCAATAGTTTTGATTTTATAATCACTATACAAAGAAACTGACTAAAAAAATTTAAAACTTTTCGAAATGAATTTCTAATTAGTTTTAATACTAAAATGCAAATAATACAGACAAGGTCCTACCGTCTGTCACCCGTAAAAGTAATATTCCCAGTGGCTACAAAAACACAAAATAATATGTATGTAATAATATATATGTAAGCATTTAATTTTTACAAATATATATTTTTAGCTTTGTACATTTCTCGCATTAATATAACTTGCAATAAAAACAAACTCAATTTGTTTTTCTATTATTACATCGTATTATTTGACAGGTGGCCGCCGTGGCGTAGTGGGTAGAGTACGACTCTCACACGCCGAAAAGTCTAGGTTCGATTCCAAGCTGAACACCTCGATTTTTTCACGGCACAACTTCTTCCGAGATGCTGTCTAATAACTGTCTAAGAAAGCCTCTCAAACTTCGCCGTTCGAAGTCGGCACAAAACTATAGGTCCCTTCTACTTGTGAGAGAACAGTAGCGCGCACAACACGAGTAGCTGATGAGCAAGTTAGGCCCTGGTCTCCCGTGCCAACAATTATTATTATTATTATTATTATTATTTAACAGCATTTACGCTCAAGAGGAGTGCTTGTACTCACCATTGATTTACTTGTGCGTTCCGAATTTCGATTCCAACTAGATCTAAGATACATATATAAGAAAAAGTGAACCTCCAGGAGAATAATATGACACTATATTTCGTGCCATTTGGTCAGTTTCATCGACCCCACATATTACTTTATTTAAATAAAGACACAGTTTCCTCGTAATTTTGTTTTACTTGTTACTTTTGATATGTTTTTATTTTGTTGTTATACAAGCACTTTCTTATTTGGTTGAGTCTTGAAAACTGCAAGTGCATATCCATTTAATTCGTACAGCGAAGTTAAGAAACGAGACATGTCTTTTTTTTTTTGTTTGCAATTTTATGGAAGTTCCCTCTTGTTTGCACGCATTGCGCTAAGTAAAGGAGTATATGTAGACATTAAAGTTTTACTCCAGAGGAATAATAACTATTCATTGTTATTCTCCTATCTTTCATAGTATATGGTTTTACAAGATTCAATACAACTAATTTACTTAATGGGTTGATTTATAATAACAACAGCCATTTATCACATAACATATTTGGTTTCAATGTCAGACGCCAGCCAGAATTGCATACCAAATTTGTGAAGGTTGTTTGGCATATATTGTGTGTATAGTTGACAAACAATAAATTTATTCAGAACTGTTAAAACTTAAGCAAATTTTTCCCTTTGTAAACGGCTTTGCTAATTTAAACGTTATATAATTAATTTTTTAATTATAACTTCAAAAGTCATGATATCATTGCACAAAAATTATTACAGGTATTAGGAATTTCAAATTAATAAAGAACACTCATTTTGACTGATCTGGTATACCTAATGTTAACTGGGCTATTTCTTAGACAATAAATTCTCTCCGATCGGATTCTGTGATTTGTGACTTACTCAAATGTATCTAGATGTGAGGTAAGAGTACTGACCATATTTCTATCATAACCCATTTGAATTGTAGACCGATAACTCGCTGTCTCGTGAGTGAATACTTTGCCGACCTTGATGCATTGCAATTTTGTGCATGCAATACTTGCATACTCGCTCACTGATCGTCGCGGCGTGCGGTTGTACTCTAATAAATTAAAATAAAAATAAATAGCAGTGAAAGCCGACTTAAGAAAGTGACAGGATACTTGATTTCCAACTGGATAGTAGCCGGAGTAATAGACTGCGTTAAAAAAATTAACAGAAAAAAAAAATATTTGTTAATTTAATTAGATTAAGATAGTTGTATACAGGTTAAGTGTTTTAATTAGGTTAAGATAAAAATTGGAATGAGTTACTAAGTTTTTCATACAAGTTTTCTTAGTATTAAGCTATCTAGAATTAAGCTATCTAGAATTAGTTGAAAGAGATGTTATAGAAAAAGAAACATTTACATAAATACAAAAATACAAAAAAAAAACAACCAATAAAAAACTAAAACGAAAAAAGTGCTACACTGTGTTTTAGATGTATATGTTAAGCATATAAATAACATTTGAAGTCACTGTAACAGTGAAAAAATGTTTCTTCTGGATATCACAATTTACAATGGACCAGTTTTCCAGTGTCTGAGCGTTCCAGTGCAATGCTTCCCAATCCCAAAAAACGCTATACTACAGGTTATGGTGCAGCCAGATGTACAAGATATCATATCTATCTTTTCATAGTTAGCGGCAGTGGTGCTGAATTTGCGCTTGATTCTTTCCGCATGTTTTGAGGATTAGATTAGATAATATATGGTTTCACATATATTATATCTGATTTTAAAATATGTATAATCTATCACAAAAACCTTTTATTTCATCGAAGGCAAACATACGGGCATCAGAAAAACAAAATTAATATTAGGCATGTAACGTATAAGATTACTTGCGTGGACCATGAATAAAATTGGTAAACTGACCAGTTCATGTTGCATCCCATTTACATTTGTATGTACATTAGTCAGCGCATTGGCAAACAGCGTGATTTGGGATGCCTCAGAGAGCAGATGGCAATAGACCAGTTTTGACCCAACTCTTTCAGTAATTTAAAGTTATACTGAAATTCGTCTCTCGGAAGCAGGTTGTAATATTTTTACATCATCGGAAATGACTTTATTCGTTTGAATTTCGTCGGCGAACCTGGTTAAGCCATATTCGGATCGCGAAAGAAACTGTACAGCAGAAATCTGTTCTCCAAGCATCACCGTGTACACTCTTTGGAAAACAGTACACACTGTCTTAGCCTCCTTCTGAGTATCCTTGGATATGAAGTTGTCGCTGAAACTATTTCATCAGCTTAAGTGGTTGACTGTGCCATCTTCTTTCCAAATCGAATCCATTGGATGTCAGAGTTATTGGATCATACAGCCCGAATTTTAGTATCTTAATGATTATTATTATGTTGGGATAACTCGATCTTTGACTTGTTTGTCGATCTGCTTACCTCCTGTGCAGTAGTTTAAGTACCGAGTCTTAGAGTCAAGATTTCTGTTCGTATTAGAATTTATCGCTCTCAAACTTATTCCTTGATTAAAGCTTTAAGCAAACTTGGGCAGCTTGCCCTGTTAAATTATACGAACTCGGTTGAACATATTGCACTAGTTGCTTAAGGCCGGTCGGGAGCTGTTTTAAAATAGCGAGATTTCGGATATCACTGTCGTATTCGACCGTATTTAAACAGTTCCTCCTCATGTGTTGCTCCACGTTATTTGTTGCAAGTTGTCTGTTAATTTGCATCGCAATCAGATGAGACCTACTTCTTCTTCTATAAATAAAGAGTATATCTAGAATACATTTTTTATTTTCAATTGAAAATGTTGCGTTCACTCTAAGAGAGTGTTTCCTTCATTTACGTCAATAAAAGTTTTGGTTAGGATTTTGAGCATCTGAAGCAGAGACAAAAATTAGAAAAAGAAAGACCAAAACAAGTTAATAGAAATAAATCTGATGAAAGCAGATAAATAACAAACTGCATATCATAAACCTCTATTTATGTTTCGTAACATTAATTATCGTAAATGATTACCGTTTATAATAATGTGTGAAGAAAGCTATGTACTTCCTTATATATATTTTTCTCTGACAGACTGCAACCTGAAATAAAAACATACATCTTTCAAAGAACCACCGTCAATATTTTACAAAGATCAATAATAGACGTTTGGAGGACTGCTCTTAACTCTTATTGGGCAATCATAAAATCAATAGTTTTGATTTTATAATCACTATACAAAGAAACTGACTAAAAAAATTTAAAACTTTTCGAAATGAATTTCTAATTAGTTTTAATACTAAAATGCAAATAATACAGACAAGGTCCTACCGTCTGTCATCCGTAAAAGTAATATTCCCAGTGGCTACAAAAACACAAAATAATATGTATGTAATAATATATATGTAAGCATTTAATTTTTACAAATATATATTTTTAGCTTTGTACATTTCTCGCATTAATATAACTTGCAATAAAAACAAACTCAATTTGTTTTTCTATTATTACATCGTATTATTTGACAGGTGGCCGCCGTGGCGTAGTGGGTAGAGTACGACTCTCACACGCCGAAAAGTCTAGGTTCGATTCCAAGCTGAACACCTCGAATTTTTCACGGCACAACTTCTTCCGAGATGCTGTCTAATAACTGTCTAAGAAAGCCTCTCAAACTTCGCCGTTCGAAGTCGGCACAAAACTATAGGTCCCTTCTACTTGTGAGAGAACAGTAGCGCGCACAACACGAGTAGCTGATGAGCAAGTTAGGCCCTGGTCTCCCGTGCCAACAATTATTATTATTATTATTATTATTATTTAACAGCATTTACGCTCAAGAGGAGTGCTTGTACTCACCATTGATTTACTTGTGCGTTCCGAATTTCGATTCCAACTAGATCTAAGATACATATATAAGAAAAAGTGAACCTCCAGGAGAATAATATGACACTATATTTCGTGCCATTTGGTCAGTTTCATCGACCCCACATATTACTTTATTTAAATAAAGACACAGTTTCCTCGTAATTTTGTTTTACTTGTTACTTTTGATATGTTTTTATTTTGTTGTTATACAAGCACTTTCTTATTTGGTTGAGTCTTGAAAACTGCAAGTGCATATCCATTTAATTCGTACAGCGAAGTTAAGAAACGAGACATGTCTTTTTTTTTGTTTGCAATTTTATGGAAGTTCCCTCTTGTTTGCACGCATTGCGCTAAGTAAAGGAGTATATGTAGACATTAAAGTTCTACTCCAGAGGAATAATAACTATTCATTGTTATTCTCCTATCTTTCATAGTATATGGTTTTACAAGATTCAATACAACTAATTTACTTAATGGGTTGATTTATAATAACAACAGCCATTTATCACATAACATATTTGGTTTCAATGTCAGACGCCAGCCAGAATTGCATACCAAATTTGTGAAGGTTGTTTGGCATATATTGTGTGTATAGTTGACAAACAATAAATTTATTCAGAACTGTTAAAACTTAAGCAAATTTTTCCCTTTGTAAACGGCTTTGCTAATTTAAACGTTATATAATTAATTCTTTAATTATAACTTCAAAAGTCATGATATCATTGCACAAAAAATATTACAGGTATTAGGAATTTCAAATTAATAAAGAACACTCATTTTGACTGATCTGGTATACCTAATGTTAACTGGGCTATTTCTTAGACAATAAATTCTCTCCGATCGGATTCTGTGATTTGTGACTTACTCAAATGTATCTAGATGTGAGGTAAGAGTACTGACCATATTTCTATCATAACCCATTTGAATTGTAGACCGATAACTCGCTGTCTCGTGAGTGAATACTTTGCCGAACTTGATGCATTGCAATTTTGTGCATGCAATACTTGCAAACTCGCTCACTGATCGTCGCGGCGTGCGGTTGTACTCTAATAAATTAAAATAAAAATAAAAAGCAGTGAAAGCCGACTTAAGAAAGTGACAGGATACTTGATTTCCAACTGGCTAGTAGCCGGAGTGGTAGACTGCGTTAAAAAAATTAACAGAAAAAAAAATATTTGTTAATTTAATTAGATTAAGATAGTTGTATACAGGTTAAGTGTTTTAATTAGGTTAAGATAAAAATTGGAATGAGTTACTAAGTTTTTCATACAAGTTTTCTTAGTATTAAGCTATCTAGAATTAAGTATAAAATGTTAATATTTACAAACGAAAAATGTCAAGAAGCTGAAAAGCACTATTAATTCAGAACAGATTAACTTAGAGTGCCCAACTAGGGCCAGTAAGATAGATTTGTAAGTTTTAAATAAATGATAAACTAGTTAAGTACTTTGTCCAGATTTAAGAGAATTAATTGATAAATAAAAAATACATTTTTTTAAACTGAAACTGTAAAAGGCGGCGTTAAAAAAAATAAAGTGTTCGGAGCACGGGTTCAATTCCCGGGAGTGACTATGAGCGCAAATTCTGAGGAAAGTGTTTTTTTTTATTGTTATACAAATAACAAATAAGAACAAAGTGTTCCATTAAGCGTGATGGAGTGGCAAGCACTCTCAAAGTCATGTGACGTGAATGTACCGGTGGACAGTGCATCATGCCACCAAGTGAAAGAAGTGGAAGAGACGAAGTAGAGACGGAAGAAGTTGCAGTCGCAGACAAATATAACTTAACGACGGGTAGTGATGGAGGCAAGACCACCAACAGCAGCAACAACAACAATATCAACAACAACAACAACAGCAACAACAATAGTATCAGGAGCTTCAGCAATAGCTCCAGAATCGCTTGGAACAACAATGACAACACGAGCAAAAAGAACAGCTCCTGCAGCAGCATCGTCTCCAGCAGCAGCAAAGGAAGAAATTATGTACTCGATTGTAGACGATGAATTAGCTGACGAGGAGGAAGAAGAAAGAGAGCTCGAAAAACTCATCGCAGGGCTTCGCAACCGAGTAGAGGCTAGACGAGCAGCAAAAAGGGCCCGGGAAGAAGCCAAGCGTGCTAGTTAAGCTTTGTAAGTTGGCCACAGGCAGCTCGTCTTCTTTCTTAATTCAGTACAGAGGGCCCTAAAGGCTTAGTGTATAGTGCTTCTCACTAGACTCGTTTAGAAAAATTAGGGACAAATTAAGGGCGACGGAAGCTGACTTTTATAAATTCACCCCGAAGGGTGACAAAGTCCAGACAATGCTGCTGAAGGGCGTGGATCCTTCTATGGACCCAAAGGAGATCCTCGATGAGTTGCGCCAAGCTAAAGGCGACGATATCGAGTTCGTAGGAGTTAAGCCCATCACCACTGCGGCAGCGAAAAGGAAGAATAGGAAGTTCCTAGTTCAACTCACCCCAGAGAGCAAAATCGAGTGCCTCAAGAGTATCCGATATTTAGACTCCCCTGCTGTTAAATGGGAAAAATTAAACAAGACTAGTCACATGTTACAATGTGCGCGTTGTCAGAGGTTTGGGCATGCCGCAGCGAACTGCAAAATCTAGTCTCGTTGCGTCAAATGCACCAGAAACTACAGCTTCGGAAAATGTCTATTAGGGACCGAAAAAGTCAATGACAGAACTTAACTCTTCGGTGCATTCTGCAGGACAAACGGACACCTGGGAAATTATAGGGGTTGTCCGAAGGTTCAAGAAATAAAGCAAAAAATTGAGTATAAGAGGAAAGAAAAAACGGTAACAGTGAGGTCCATTCCTAGCATGCCAGCTACCGCTGTTACATCGACCCTCTCCTTCGCCAACGTGGCGTCTGGCAGAAGGGCAGCACAACAGACAGTTCCGAAGGTAGCCGTGGTTCCCGAACCTAAGCAGCCGGAAGAAGAAAGTATTTTATGGTCTGCGCTGCGGAGTGTACAGGCCTTGTGCACTCAAGCGCAAGCCATGCAAGCACAGATGTAAGCCCAGACGGCAGAGATGCAGCAGAAGTTCCTCCAACAAGAGGCGAGAGTGGACTTAATCTACTCGAAGCTGTTTGGACCTAACGCTTTCCAAATTTAAATGGCTACGGCAGCATCTAGAGCCCTCAAGATCCCAGCAGTGAATGTAAATTCACTGATACGAACAAAGAGGAAACTAAACTTACGTAACTTTTTGCAGACTGAAAATCCTGACGTGGTAATGGCTAGCGAAACTAAGCTAAGCAAGACGCGCATTCTCAGGTTCAGAAACTACACTGTAGTACGAAGAGACCGGCCACACTCACAAGGGGCGGGGTCGCTCTCTTAATTTAAGAAGACCTTTGTCACAAGGTCATGTATAGAGCTGAAGTACGTAATTTCTAAGTCCTAGAAGCATGCATCGCATGCATCCCTCTCCAAGGTGGAAGTAAGATGTTGGCGATTGCTGTCTACGCACCGGATTCTCGAAATACTCACTTTATTTTGGAGCTTGAAACTCTTTTTACAAGCCTTCGCTTGAATGAGGAAGAGAACTATATCGTTATCGCCAGTGATCTGAATGCTAAACACAGCGATTGGGGTAACAGGATAACAAACTACAGAGGAAACACACTCTCAGGTTGGCTGGCGATGCATACTTTAGAGTTTAATGTAGACTTATATGTTATCGATAGACTATCGTTTCTTAGGAGCGGGTCCTATCTCGATGTGATGCTAGTCGACAGACGACTAACAATACTGAACGTAGAAAGACGCACGGGGAATTGTTTAGCCACATTTGAGTATGAAGGTGATGTATATCGAAATGCTAATATCGCACTTTTTACGCACTCCACGTTCATAAAAGCAGACTGCGGTCAAGACATAAACTCTTGAGCAGACGGTTCATAGATCCACAGAATGCTGAAGTCCGCTCTTTAAAAGCAGAAATCAGAAACCTACTACAGCTGATTAAAATTAATTACAGAATGGCTGTAAGTTTGCAGTGGGGCAACAAAATCCGGGCTGTAAGATCCAGCGCTAATGTTATTTCCGTAAATATTTCCGTAAATAAATAAAATAAGAAGAAGAAATCTACAAAGATCGAAGGTATACCCAATATTGTGCTTCGCCATCTATCCTCAGAGGCAGTGGAGATTTACACGACACTGTTCAACAATGCGCTGAGTCATGCATATTCCTCGTCGCATTGGAAGACAGCTGTGGTGCAACCGATCTCTAAACGCGACTAAGATAGGTCCATCCCAACAAAGCTCCGGTCGATCAGTCTTCTTCCTTGCATTAGCAAGATATTCGAAAAAATTGTTATATCAACTCTGTTACATCAGCTCTGGGTTGAGGATAATAATGTAACACCGGACAACCAGTTTGGCTTCAGAGTGAGGCATGATACCATACATGCCGCGTCAAAGTTGGTTTTCGACATACAATGGGACAAATCCAAGAGCCAATGTACGGGTGCATATCTGATCGACTTGGAAAAGGCGTTCGACACCGTTTAATGGGAAGGACCTTTTCTAAAGTTAGTCAGACTTGGCATAAGTATATCATTGCTATACATGATCCATGACATGATAACAAGTAGGAAGCTCGTTGCCAATAATGGCAAAGTGACGTCTACCATGGTTTTCAACATTATAAACGGTCTGCAACAGGGGGCAGTTGGTTCGCCAACCTCGTTGGCTATATTTACTAGCGATCTTTCGTACTCCATGGCACACGTTATAGCGTACGCGGATGATTTAGTTGCGTACACATCAGCGCAAAAGGTCGAAGTTATTAACAACCTGCTGCAATATGACTTCGAATAGATTCAGCAATATTGTAATAGCTGGAAGTTAAAAATTAATTTCAATAAATGCAAGACTATTTTTTTCAGGACCCCGCTGTCCAGGGCCTCAAGGGACACGAAGTTTCACTGGCGTAAGTTCCGTATTTTTGATCCACGGGAAGAACCGTTTGTTGTGAAAGGCTTGGTGAGGAACTTAGGCCTTTGGTTGGACCAGTATCTATACTTTGAAAAACATGTAGATGCTGCTCTGACGAAAGCCAAGAAAACCTTTACTGTGGCAAGAACGTTGTTTCACAGCAGCCAACTTGATTCCAGTGTGAAGGTAATATGCTATATGGCACTCATCCGGCCGATGATGGTGTACGCTTGTCCTGTGTAGTTCAACGTAAGTCCTTCCCAGAAGGAAGCTGTTTGAGGGTCTCACGACCTGTTTCAGGTTGTATCGAACTCCCGAATCTGGGTACAAGAAATATTATCCCAACGAGGCAAACCTGATGAGGATTGATAATTTCATAATAAAATTGATTCAACGGCACGTTGCACGGTCGTTGACTTCGACCAACAGCCTGATCTTCGGGGCTTACTACCCCAACATTTTGTATTTTGTGAAGGTACGACAGAATAGCTTTATTCCACCAGAGGCATTCCTTTATTTAGATACGATGGGTCTAGTTCAGGACAGGGAGGGATGCCGTAAATCTTCCATGTCGTACGTAGAACAGTGCACTGGCGACTCCTTTATGAACAGAACGTCGCTCGAGGCCGCGACGATTTGCTTCGGTTCAGTAGAGTGATTTCGGCTCTAGACAGGAGAGAGTCTGGTAAAGAACTTCACGTGTACTGGTAGCTGTTTGAAATTCGGCCCCTGCCGCGTTAAACTTGTCTTAATACTTCATTTTATGTGTACGTAAAACTGTCCTCTGGGCAGTCTGTATTCGGTTTTTTAGTGGTCAAGTAAAGTTCCAGGTTAGTTTTTGAGTTAAGTTTTAGGCTTATAGTTTTATATACATATACATAACAAAAAAAAGAGAAAAAAAAAAAACAAAACAAAAAAACAAAAAACAAAAAAAAAACCAAGTGTAGGTAAGTTTCGTACAGTTTTCTTAGCATAATTTAAGTTTAGATTAAGATTAAAAGAAAAAATAACGAAGATGTCGAAAGGCAGTGATATATGTAATGTTAATGTTAGCTTAGAGCACCCGCATAGCAGCAGTAAGATAGATATTAGAAACGAAAATGCTAAGGTAGTTTTAAGGAAATTTGTCTAGTAGATAAGAATAGCATTGAACCTAATTAAAACAAATTTGAAATATAAAACCAAAATGCGGACACGACATATGCTTAACATATATATTTAATACGTCTTAGTGCACCTTTTTTCTGTTTTTTGTAAGTTTTTTTTATCCCGTCTTTACCTTGAGAAGCGAGCTGCACCGAATGCTGGTTCTGGTGCAACCACCAGTAAAAATGGCGTTCTTTGGCAGAAACTGCTCTATCGCGGGCAGAAATCGCTTTGCTGAACCGAAGGAGGTTGTCGTGAGCCACGTCCGGCTCGTATTGGAGTTGCATTTCTACTGTTCAGCGTGCGACGTGGAAGATGATAGGAAAGCCTTTCCTATCTTCTATCAGATCTTTCGCATCCAGATTAAGGAAACTTCAAGCAGAATGAAGCCGTTAAGCCCCAAAGATACAACTGTTGGCTGAATCCATTGCTCGAGCAGTGTGACTCCGAATCAACTTAATCATAAAATTATCTACCCTTTTAAGGTTTGCCTCATTGTACAGACCCTCGTTGGGATAGAATTTCTTGTACTGAGATTTTGGTGTTCGATATAAACAAAGACAGGCCCGAGGACACTGCCTCTCGAACAGCCTCATCTCTTCCATTGGGGAAAGACTCACGTTGAACCACACAGGACAACCATATACCATGATTGGCCAAATGAAAGCTGTGTAGCTGATTAATTTCACTCTGGTGTCAAGTTGACTGTTGTAAAACAGCCCTCTTGCCATAGCGAAGGCATTCTTAGCATTGGTCAGAGCTGTGTCTACATGACTCCCACCATATAGAAACTGGTCCAAACAGATTAATAGATATCTAACTACACTTTTCACTGTCAATGGCCGTCCCAGAGGGTCAAATATTCCAAACCTGCGCCAGTTCATTTTCGTATCCCTTGAGGCTCTGGACACTCGTCGCAAAATCGTTGAATCTCATCGAAGTCACTCTGCAGCAAACTTTTTTTTTACCTTCGGATCCGATCTGTACGCGATTAGATCATCGACAAACGCTTATATGTTAGGCATAGAGCCAATAATATCGCTGATGAATATTGTAAACAAGATCGGCAAACCCACCGCCCCTTGTTGCAAACCATTTTTTATATGGCAGAGAGAAGCGGAAATATCGTTGCCATTTTTCACAACAAACTTTCTTTCTGTTACCACGTCATAAATCTTATATAGCAATGTTTTATTATTGCCGTAGCTGACCAGCTAACGGAAGAGATTTTCTAACCATAGGGTGTCGAACGCCTTTTCCATGTCGACCAGGCAGGCGTCTTGTTTCTGTTCCATTGAATGTTGGAAACCAATTTAGACGTGGCACGAATGGTGTCGTGCCCAGCCCTGAAGCCAAATTGGTTTTCCGGAATTATTGTTTTTTCCTCAACCCATTTTTTCAGAGCTCTAATGACTATTTTCTCGAATACGAAGGGAGATGACTTATAGACCGGCGATTCGTCGGGATAGAGGTATCTCTGCCCCACTTCGGGAAAGGCTGTACCACAGCTGTTTTCCAAAGCGTCGGCAGATGGCGCAGAGCAATATTTGGTATCCCATCGATTCCCACTGACTTCTTCTTTTTCAATGAGTTGAGAATACCTTGTAGTTCTTTCGAAATAAGGAAGTTGCTTCCATCATCGGCAACGACATTATTTGCCGGAAGATCGTCACTGAACCTGGTGAAACCAGGATTCTCGGATCGCCATTAGTTTATTTAATTGCGAAGACAGACATGGTTTAGCAAGGCTCTGCTTTCCAGGTCGTGATTCGGACTACGAGTCTCGTTGACCGTATAGACTCTTTGGAAAACAGCACCAATTGCTCTAACCTTCTCCTGGGGATCCTCAACTAAGAAATAGTCGTGTTCAACCATTGTTCTATCTGGATCGATTCCAGCTGTCCTTAGTAGGATCGCGTTGTCTATTTTTCTGTCGAACACTCTGAATGTCATATTTGATTTTTTTTGTTGGACAGTTGAACTCGAGTCTTATTGTCCCAATTAAAGCTTACAGCTAGTTTGTAACTATGTTTCATCAACTCTTGGAGTGATTTTACCTGCACTTGTTGCACTTGCACTCTTGTTTTTTTTTTTTTTTTTTGGATAGTTCAACTCGAATCTTATTGCCCCAATTCAATCTTACAGCTAGTCTGTAATTATGTTTCATTAACTTTTGGAGTGATTTTACCTGAGACTTCATGGAGCGAATTTCTGCACTCTTTGTGTCTGTAGACCACTTGTATAAGAATTGAAGTTTTGACAGGCGTCTACTTCCTTGCTCGTGAAGTGCATCGATAGAAGTATTCCGTTAGATGTCGTCATAATCGGTTTGTGCTACCTTCGGAAGAGTTTTGTCCGTTGTTCGTTTGATGACTAAATTTGTATGAGGTGTCCGTCAACCTCCTTGTTCGTAAGGTTTCTGTTCGTAATAGGATTGATGACTTATTTCTCTGGTTAAGGTTCTGGAGAAACTTGCCGCGCTCTATTGTAATTATAAGTATGCGGTTGGACATATTCCTCCAGTTTCTCCAGCCTATTCGGTAGCTGTATTACCGCGGCGGGACTACAGTGATCACTGTCATACTCAACCGTAGTTAAATAGTTCCTCGCACGTCGCTTCACATTTAGCATTCTTAGTTGTCTGTTGATTAGCATCACATCCAGAGAAGAAACGCTTCTGGGAAATGATGGTCTATCGATTGCTAGCAAATCCAGCCTGAACTGAATATTGTTTTGTTCCAACAACAATAAGAGAGCGTTTCTACTTTTATGTTTTTCCTTATCTCTTTTACTCTCTGACGGAGTTCTGTAATTCCTTTACACCCCAAATAGGTTGTGGGGTGTCCATTACCTCCGCAGAGTACACATTTGAAGAGCGACTTATTCTCGACTTTATCCATACCCAAAGGACATTCAGATATGCTGTGGCAGAATGTGCAACATGCGCAGCGGAAATCCATATTGTTGTTCTCCGATATGTTACCTAGTCTTCTTCGCTTCGCATATTGAAGTAGTAGTCTAGTAGAAGGCCTGTGGCCTTTCTCCAACCCTCTCCTTATCGAGTTTCTCCAGTTTTTTCAACACCTCGTTAATTTCCTTAGCTTCGTCGTCGGCATCTGAGGTGGCAAGTACTTGAAAAAAGTTATCGCTTCTCTTTCTACTAATATCGGCATTCGTTGCACTCCGATTCATATTAGAGGGCTTCTAATTCCATGACTGGCGCTGTTGAATTTGGTGCTATTGGTCCAGTAGGTTGTGTTTTTACCTTCTCAGCAATCAATAGTAGCTGTTGCTGTCGTCCATCGGTTTACTATGCGTGTCTGCGGTTGTCCTCAGTCCATTGTACCAGGACTCTATTTTCAATCTTTTCGAAAACCTTGCTTAGGCAAGGGATTAGACTTATCGACCGAAGGTTTTCCGGAAGCGAGGAATCTTTGTCCCTTTGGGGGATGGGTTGGAAATGGTTAAGCAATGCTCTGATTTCCAAGTCGTGATTCGGCCTACGAGAATCTTTGATCGTATACACTTCCTATAAAACTCTTCCTATTGCTTCTACCTATTCTTGGGCATCCTCAACAATGAAAAATTTATTGTCCATCACGGCCCCATCTTGATCGATGCCAACTGAAGTCAGTTTGTTTGCGTTGTCAGTTGTCCTGTCGTAGATTAATCTCTTCTTCAATGTATTAGAAATTACCTTTCAAACCGTGAGTCCGAGGATTTCAAATTATTGGAAACCCTTTTTGTTTATTGTGTCGTCCAGTAGCCTTCGGCCAGGGTTAGAACCCCAGCGCTACAAGTGTTTTTTATTTTTAATTTCGTATATTTCCTTTTCCCTCCTTTGAATTCCTTGAAGTTTTATTTTTGTTGTGTATTTACCCATGATGGTTCATCTTTTGCCGGATTTGCGTGCGGCCAAGAGGAAAGGCCGTTCTTTTTATTGTAGCAGACAGAGTGGAGCATTGAGTGCGCCAAGAGAGATAGCAAAAGTCAACAAAAGGTCAACAACTATGACATGAGGGGTGGGATGGCACCTTGTTCTAACATAATCAGGCACGCGAGTTATGTATTTTGTTAAGAAACATGTTTGTAGTTTTAAGGTGGACCTAAGACTAAACTTTATTTGCATTAATATTCTTAACATATGCTACGATATTTCTTATGACCTACTTAATACTACAGACATATTTACGTAGTCAGCAGTGTGCCTTAATGTGCAATCGGAAATGCGAAAATATTAATGTGTTGTTGTGCTTGTGCAATCACGATCGAACTTCCAGAATGCAATGGACTTCGTTGGGCTGATGCAGCAATAAAGGCAATGAACGTATCGAGTTGACTTATTTAAGAGTTTTCATTTTGGGGTGAGGTTACTGACGTAACACCTCCTCCGCTAGATTGGGATACTCTGATTACAGAAAACCTACGAATTTATAATTTATTACTATTTATTGGTTGTATATGTATGTATATATATATATATATATATATATATATATATAAAAGGACAAAAAAACCACATTGTATTACCGGATTGCCTGTCTCGTCCGCCCTACAAAAATAAAAACTGAAAACAAGGAGACGTACTAAAACCAAGCGAAAAACGAACTGCCAGTCGAGATCGTGTACCTGATAAAAAAGAAAGAAAGCGACATTATGCTGGATGTACGGGGGTCTGCCGGAGTTCCAGTGGTTATTTTAATAATTTTGTTTTTTTTTTTTGGGTCCTCAGTCGTTTTCATTCTTCTTTTTATATATATAAATTTAATATTAAATTTTCTAATTTGTGTTCCTCTTTTGTTGATATAGTCCTGACTATCGCGAATGAGTGTTCCCGAAAAGAGGACTTTCCTTCACAGGGCCTTCACCACCATTGTGCTGCACCCAAGACGCCGTGGGACCGCAGAATACGTGAGTCCATGGATTTCAAATTATTGGAATCCCCTTTTGTTTATTGTGTCGTCCAGTAGCCTTCGGCCAGGGTTAGAACCCCAGGGCTGCAAGTGTTTTTTTATTTTTGATTTCGTATATTTCCTTTTCCCTCCTTTGAATTCCTTGAAGTTTTATTTTTGTTGTGTATTTACCTGTTACGGATCTTGTCCGTGCGAACTATGAACACCATAAAATAGTTTATATATATATATATATATGTTTATTTAAGACAAAGGTTTACAATATTTAACGTCCGGGTGAGACACGACCAAGCTGATTCACACTCGTAGAAAAAGTGACTGTCATACCTCCGCTGACAGCAGTGAGTCCGAAATTCTTGTAGTTCGGCGGGTACGTTCATTAATGTTTATTGTGATACACCATAGTACTCCTCCCTCAAGAAAGAGCAAAGCGTACCGGTGGTTTACTTATCCTTCCGGCACGTGTAGTTCGAACTTTGTCAGGGAGGTCATCGCTGTTGAGCACAGATTTCGGAGTGTCTCCTTCCGTTGACGAAGTAGCATCCTCGAGACTGTAGGACGGTTTCAAACGTTGGATGGACACATACACGTCCCTAGATGGCATAGCCAATTTGAAAGCGTGCGGCTGGCTATCCAAGACTGCATACGGGCCGAAGTAGGGTGGTTTTAGTGGCTTTTGTGTACTGTCGACGCGCACATACACGTGCGAAGCGTTGTCCAGGTTCTTTGGAATGAATATGGGTTTCGTTTGTTACCTTGAGAATGTAGGAGATGTCCTCTGAAGAGTCTCCCTAAGCTCCTGAAGAAACGCTATAGGCTCCCGAGCAAGTTTGTTGCTACGTTCAGCTAGCAGATCGCCTGGTAGTCGTAGTTCAGTGCCGTAAACAAGCTGAGAAGGAGATGTACCTGATTCGTTGATCATTGCCCGAAGCCCAAGGAGAACAACAGGAAGCGCCTGAAGCCAGTTTTTGGGTAGCTGAGTGATGAGTGATGTCTTCAGTTCCCGGTGCCACCGTTCCACAATACCATTTACTTGCGGGTGGTATGCGGTGGTATGAATACGGTTGCATCCGATGAGCTCAGTGAACCTCTTAAATAAGGCAGATTCGAACTGCCGTCCTTGATCCGTAGTAAGCCGAACGGGACAGCCAAATCTGGAAACCCAATGTTGGAAAAATGCGTCGGCTACAGTAGTTGCTTGAATATCTTCGATTGGTATGGCTTCTGGCCAACGCGTCGCTCGATCTATGCAAGTCAATAAGTAACTGCAACGATGTCAATGTGCACATGTTCAAACCTCCCTGCTGTAGGAAATGCTCCCAGTGGTGGTGATGTGTGTTTGTAAATTTTGCTCCGCTGGCAGGCCTAACATGTGCGAACCCACTTGGCAATGTCCGAGTTCATACTTGGCCAGAAGAAACGGATTGCGATTGTTTTCCTTGAAGCTCGCACCCCGGGATGACAAAGGTTATGTCGATAAGATGGAGGTATGTATGGACGAGCGCATCCCGTAGATGTTTCGCAAACTACAGCAGTGCATTAGCCTGGAAGAACAAGCTTGTCGAAAGTAAGTTTAGGGTAACCTGCTTTAATTCTGCCTAGCTGCGGGTCGTTGATTTGTTCTTTTGCGATAGCTGCGTAGTCCAGTTCTGGGGAGCTTTCGATGGCTGCTATCCGTGATAGGGCGTCTGCGGCTGCGTTGTCCTCGCCTTTGATATGCCGAATATCTGTCGAGAACTGTGCTATATATTCCAAGTGTCGTTGACGTCGTGGTGTTTCAGCGGGTGATGGAGCGTTTTTGAAGACGAAGGTCAACGGCTAAGATTGCGGTAAAGATTGCGAATTCTCGACATTTCACAAAGCGTCGGAAATGTTGAATCGCCAGCTTAATCGCCAAAAGTTCCCGATCGAAAGTGCTGTAGCGCTGTTGCGCTGGCGTCAACGATTTAGAAAAGTACCCAAGCGGTTCGGGTTTTCCTTGAACGACTTGAAGAAGCACAGATCCTACTGCGGTATTTGATGCGTCACACATCAGCCGTAGTTCCGCGTCAGGGACGGGGTGGGTGAGTGAAACAGCTTCCATGAGTGCGACTCGACAACGTTAGTAGGCGGCTTGTGATGTTGAGGTCCAAGCGAGAGGCGTGTTGTTCTTCTTGTTGACGCCCTGTAGCATTTGGGTGAGTGGTGCCTGGTTTGCTGCTGCATGTAGTAGGCTCGAACGGAAGAAATTGACGACTCCTAAGAAGCAACGTAATTCTGCTACAGTTGTAGGTTGCGGAAACTCGGTGATGGCCTTGATGGTATTTGGTGGTGGTCGTATACCTTCACTATTAATGTGGTATCCCAAAAACACTAGCTCCGTCTTGCCAAACTCGCACTTTTCCAGTTTGACGGTAATGCCATTTGACTGTAGCCGCTTGAAGACTTCTTCCAGGTGTTTGTAATGCTCTTCCGGAGACGAGGATGCAACAAGTAAATCGTCGATGTAGGCAAATGTGTACCCTAAGTTGCCGAATATGGAGTCCACAAACCGTTGCTGAGTTTGGGCAGCGTTTCGTAAGGCAAACGTCATCCGGGTGAACTCGAATAATCCGAATGGAGCTATGATTGCCGTCTTCGGAATATCCTCCGGTACCATAGGAATTTGATGGTATGCGCGAGCTAAGTCTATTCTAGAGAAGATGGTCCTCCCCGGCATTATAAGCTAGAAATCCGTCAACCTAAGTAACGGGTAGCGATCAGGTAGAGTGATGGAGTTCAGTTGTCTGTAATTGTCTGTAATCCCCAACTTTGCTTGTGCAAACAGCTTGGATGCGATGGGTCTTGCTCGGCAAGAGACTGGTGGGCCTGTTGTTTTGAGGTGGTGTCTAACGTTATGCGTGGGTGTACGTTCCGCTGCAAATGGAAGAGTGATCGCGCGGTATCGCTGGAGTAGTTCAGCATATTTGTGGTCTTGGTCAATGGAGTCCAAGACTGTGTAGTCTGCTGTACCGAGTGCTATCGGAGTGCAAATGTTGGTTATCTGGTCGATAAGCCGTCGTCCATGGATGTCCAGAAGCAACCGATAGTTTTGAAGGAAGTCAGCTCCTAGTATGGAATGCGGCACAGCTGCACGAATGAATTTCCAACGAAAGGTTCGACGCAATCCAAAATCTAGCTGCAAAGTGACTGCTTCGTATGTGTTTATTTTGGTTCGGTTGACGGCATATGAACATACGGCGTGGGAGGTAAATTGTCACTTGTCTTGATTGCTAACACCGATATTGCTGCGCCACTGTCGATTAAAAATGGATGGCCAGTAACTTTATCTTTTATGAAGAGGCGACTAGACTTACCAGCAATCGCGGACGCCCCTACAAGCGTTGCTGGGAAGCGTTTCCCTGTAAGAACTTGCAGGGGCTCGTGCACTTACGGGCCTGGTTACCATAGCGGCGATGGTACCAGCAGCATTCATTGGTCGATACAGTTCGATTTCCTCGGTCTCGAGACGTTGGGCGTGAGTGACTTCTTGAAGTACTTCTTGTTGTACGATTCTTGGGAGTGTGTGCTACCTCCAGCGCCGCTTATCTACGTTGGATATCTGCCAGAATATCATTGGTTGTTGGTACCGCTGGAGATCTTTGTGCATGCGTGTGTATTGCTGCCAGTGACGCCGTTGGTTGGCAATCACCTATTACTTTGCCGGCTATTCTTGCCAGGTCGTTTAGCTCACCAGTGACTGCAGACAACACAGCTCTCACGTGCTGTGGTAGCTTAGACAACCAGAGAACTTGAAGCATGTATGTCGGACACTTGTTCCAGATCTTGACGCTCCAAATTTGCAATGACGTATTGATATTTCATTTCGTCAGATGGTCTGGACGGTGCTAGAATTGCTTCAATTTGTGCAAACCACAGCGACTGGCGGTCACGCCAGAGCTGCGGTAAGCGCGCTGCTAGAGAAAGTCCTGCGACATGTTCTGTTCCATGTGGTTGAGGTGCTGATGAGCTCGCATGTGGAGTCTCTGGTACCGTTACCAACGGATCGATTTCGTCTGCCTTTGTGGCCATTTGTCACGCGGTGCACTGAGGTTAGAATTTTTTTTATTGCAGTGGTGTGATTTTGTTTTTTTTTTGTTTATGAACGTATAAACGCGGGGTCACCAATGTTACGGATCTTGTCCGTACGAACTATGAACACCATAAAATAGTTTGTATATATATATGTTTATTTAAAACAAAGGTTTACAATATTTAACGTCCGGGTGAGACACGACCAAGCTGATTCACACTCGTAGAAAAAGTGACTGTCATACCTCCGCTGACAGCAGTGAGTCCGAAATTCTTGTAGTTCGGCGGGTACGTTCATTGATGTTTATTGTGGTACACCACATACCCATGATGGTTCATCTTTTGCCGGATTTGCGTGCGGCGAAGAGGAAAGGCCGTTCTTTTTGGTGTAGCAGACAGGGTGGAGCATTGAGTGCGCCAAGAGAGATAGCAAAGGTCAACAAAAGGTCAACAACTATGACATGAGGATCCCACCCCCACGTAACACCTCCTCCGCTAGATTGAGATACTCTCATTACATAAAACTTACGAATTTATTATTTATTACTATTTATTGGTTGTTTTCTTTGTTTATTAAAAGTATATATATATATATATATGTTTATATATATATATATATATATACATATATATATACATTTTTATTTATTTACTTATTTATTCATCATCAATGGATTTACAATCTGCTGATTACAATATGTTGTTTCTTAACAACAAAGAGAAAAAACAGAGTAAGAAAAATAATTCTATGTATAAATAGATAGTATATAAAATAATTCTATTTACATATATTGAATCTGCATACATTTATGAATTTAAATGGATCGATTGTGAAAAATGTTTTTGATAATATTTTTAAAAGAGTCTCTGCTCATTGAAATGTCAACTTCAGAAGAAACCGAATTAAATAACATTGAAGACCGACTTATTGGATTATTTTGACCATAATTCGTACGGTGAATGGGATGATAGAAAACTTCATCTCTATGTCTTAAACTTACGTCTGGGACGTACAAAGAAATTAAGGCGAGTAGCTCTTCAGATTTTATATTGCAACTTAAAATGTCTATGATAAGTAAAACACTTTGAACTTGTCTTCTACTTTCAAGACTTTTTAAGCCCAAAAGAGCACATCTTGCTGCATATTCAGGTAAACCGTCAGACCACCAGATTTCTCAGAGCAAAACGAGTGAATCTTTTTTGAATTCTTTCAATTCTAATTACGCTATTCTCATAATATGGTGTGCAAATTACACATGAATACTCTAATATAGGGAGTACCAATGATGATAAAATTGACTTAAGCGTATAGGGATCCTTAAAGGCACATGATGTTCTTTTAAGGAAACCTAACATAGAGTTTGCTTGCTACATATAATAAAGTCATAGTGTGCCGAAAAAGTAAATCTTGTATCGAAGTAGATACCGAGATCCTTCACTTATTTGACTTGTACTAGTAATTCGTCTTCAATTCTATAGTTAAAAGTCACCGGCGATAACTTTTTATATACCCTAAACGTCGTGCACTTCGCTATATTAAGTTCAAGGTGATTATATTTACACCAATTCCCAAATAAGTCCAGATCAATTTGTAATTTTAAACAATCAGAGACACTTGAAATTTGTCGAAATAATTTAATATCGTCTGCATACATTAGAATTTCCGCAAATTTAAGAAGTTTTGGAATATCATTCACGAACAGAACAAACAAAAGTGGGCCCTGAGAAAGACCAGATATTACGTCTATATAATTAGATCTGAAACCATTTATTTGGACGACTTGTTTCCGATTTGATAAATAGGAACTCAGCCATGTTAAAAAGCTAGAGTTAAAACCTAGTTTTTGGAGTTTTTGTAATAATAGTCCATGATGAACTCTGTCAAACGCTTTTACGAAGTCAGTATATATAACATCGACTTGCATTCGCTTCTCCATGGAGTTCAAACAGAAATGCGAAAATATACACAAATTTGTTGTGGTTGAACGAACGTTTATAAAACCGTGTTGTTTCGATGTAATGGAGTTTTTAATAACAAATAATAGTTTTAGTTTTACAATAATGGGGGAATTTGGTCCAAACCTGCATTTTTGGTTGACTCTAAGCTGATTAAACCATTATAGATGTCCTCATCTAAGAGTGATGTTAAGTTAAAATCTGTGATTGTTACAATATCTGGATATAACAAATGAATATCTGATATAAATTCCGCATTATAGTTAGATTGAAAGAATTTTGCAAAAAGATCACAAGAAGATTGTGTATCAAAAGACTTCACACCTTCGAGTTCCATTGGCGATGGATACAGCGAACTTTTTCGTTTAGAATTCAAAAAGACCCAAAACGACTGACTATTTTTTTTAATATTACTTTCAACCGTATTAATATGTTGATGGTATAAAAATTTGTTTAAAAAATCAAACTCTCTTAGGAGTTGAAGAAAACGATTTCGGTCCTCTATCCTCCCCGACTTTATTGAATGCTTAAACACTTTATTTTTAACATTTTCTAGATTTTTTAGTCGTTTGTTAAACCACGGACGATTAAAGAAAGATCTTTTTCTAACCACAGGGACAAATAATTCAATGCCACGAAATATGATCTGTTTAAAACCATCATACATGCGATGAAGTGATTGATGATGATGTCTATGTTCCCAGTCAATTGAGCTGTAAAAATTATTCAAACCTATGAAGTCAGCTTTTTTAAAGTTTAATGTGAAGTTATTTTCATTCAAATGAGCAGAGTTGAATTTATAGGTTTCTATTTATACTGCTGTATGATGTATTTGATTGCTTACTAAAGGAAAATCTGATGTATACTGATAATGTTTCACATCATTATTACAAAATATAAGATCTAATATCCTACCTAATACATTTCTGGAATTATTTATTTGAAACAAACCTAACGCGGCTAAAGAGTCCACAATATTCGATTCGATGTTTGTAGTTATGTTAAATGGAACCAATGTCTGTTCCTCATCTAAGAAACACCAATCAATGTTGAATTTGGTCATTTGTCAACCCTTTCACCGTTTCGTTAATATTTGACATAAGTTGAGAATATAATTGAAAATTACTATGTGGTCTAACATAATTTACAATAAAGCAAAATTCAATGTTTTCCATTGTACCATACACACAAAGTTGATCAAGAAATGCAGATTGTGTTGGTAGTTCCTGCTGTCTGCTAGCAAGTGTGTGACGTACAGCAATTAAACACCCCCTCCACGTGTCATACCCGATTCAATCCGCCGGTCAGCACGATAGACAATATATGAAGAATCAAATAATTCTGCATTACTTATTTCCTTGCACAGCCAAGTCTCCGTTAGAATTATGATGAATTCTCATGAAGCGAAGAATTGATGAAAACTTCATTTGTTTTGGTGCGTAGCCCACCGGCATTTTGGAAATCAACGCAAATTTGTAACGGACAAGGTAAAGATGATGAAGCACATTTTGTGTTTATACGCCATCCTTCGATCCGAGATGTTCTCGGTTTTTTGTTTGAGTAATAAATCGCTTAAATTGAACTCCAACAGGCCAAATAGCTGGATCCAGTGCGTCATTGAACGAGTTGAATGGTATTCCAAAGTTAAAATTTATAAAATGCAGTGATGAAATGTCGGCATCCTTCCGGATTAGTTTTCTGCACTGGAGCACATTTTCTGAAAGTTGAAGAAGTTCTCTTGAGTGAAGAAATTAAGGCTTTCTCCGACACACTTTTGTTTAAGCGAGAGAGGTGCAAAAATCGGAGCCTCGGAACAGATGGTAACGATATATCAGCAGAAATCATATTCGCTGTACCGTACAGTTTTTGGGGGCGCTGAACTTTTTGATTTTTCTTTTGCACTACTCGAGTCCATTCATTAACTTGTGCCGAAATTGTTGGAGCTTCGTTGGTGATTAGATGTGCATTGTCTTTACCCGTTGCAATCAGTTGGTTGGGAGTATGGGAACAGCGGGAACATATGCATTATCTTCGGATAATTGAATTACCTCTTCTTCTCCGATGGAAGACTTCTCTTGAGATGAAGAAGTGGTAGCTGGAGATGTTGTAGAGAGTTGATTTTCATTCTATCTCTCATTTCCAGGCTTTTGTTGGGAAGATGGACACTTCTTATTATTATTTTGAGGAATTTTCTCCAAAGAAATTGTATGTGGTTCCGGAATCATTTCACTTTTAGTTTCATTAGAAATTAATTTCGAAACAGGGACGTCAGCACAAGGAAATAATTTAGATTTTATTTAAGCAATGTCTGATTTAATTTGCAGAACTATTGGAAAGAGGGAATTGCCGATGGCAATGCAATTGCAACAGCGTCACAACAAATTGAAATCTGATTGAAGGGCTTTAGCAGAGTCTTCACTCAGTTTAACACACTTTTTATGATAAGTGGAACCACAATAACTATCACATTTGATAAAGTTATAGCGCAAAAGTCTAAGACTACAAATTGCACACTTTTCCATTGTAGGTTTTTTTGTTTTTTTTTTTAATATAATTAAAAATGGAGCGATCAAAGAAACACGTCAGAATCTACAAGAGGGAGAACTGGAACTGATATATGTATATATATATATATATATATATATATCTATATGTATACATACATATATATATATATATATATATATATATGTATATAAAAGGACAAAAAAAAAACAAATTATATTACCGGACTGCCTGGTGCCTCGTCCGCAGTACAAAAATAAAAACTGAAAACAAAGAGGAGGTACTTAAACCACGTGAAAAACGAACTGTCAGTCGAGATCGTGTACCTGATAAAAAAAGAAAGAAAGCGACATTGTGCCGGATGTAATTTTGTTTTTTTGTTTGGGTCCTCAGTCAATTTCATACTTCTTTTTATATATATAGATTTAATATTGAATTTTCTATTTTGTGTTCCTCTTTTGTTGATATAGTCCTGGCTATCGCTAATGAGTGTTCCCGAAAAGAGGACTTTCCTTCACAGGGCCTTCACCACCATCGTGCTGCACGCAAGACGGCGTGGGACTGCAGAATACGTGAGTTCTTGGATTTCAAATTATTGGAAACCCCTTTTGTTTATTGTGTCGTCCAGTAGCCTTCGGCCAGGGTTAGAACCCCAGCGCTACAAGTGTTTTTTTTATTTTTAATTTCGTATATTTCCTTTTCCCTCCTTTGAATTCTTTGAAGTTTTATTTTTGTTGTGTATTTACCCATGATGGTTAATATTTTGCCGGATTTGCGTGTGGGCAAGAGAGAAGGCCGTTCGTTTTGGTGTAGCAGACAGGGTGGAGCATTGAGTGCGCCAAGAGAGATAGCAAAGGTCAACGAAAGGTCAACAACTATGACATGAGGGGTGGGATGGCAACTTGTTCCAACATAATCAGTTACGCGAGTTATGTATTATATGCTACGATATTTCTTATGACCTACTTAATACAACAGACATATTTACGTAGTCAGCAATGTACTTTAATTTGCAATCGGAAATGCGAAAATATTAATGTGTTGTTGTGCAATCACGATCAGGGCTGGTGCAGCAACAAAGGCTATGAACGTATCGAGTTGACTTATTCAAGAGTTTTCATTTTGGGGTGAGTGTACTAACGTAACACCTCCTTCGCTAGATTAAGATGCTCTCATTATATAAAACTTACGAATTTATTATATATTACTATTTATTGGTTGTTTTCTTTGTTTATTAAAAGTTTTACAAGGCATACTTTTCTTTTAGCTCAACGATATTAACAATTTCACAAATACTTTGTGATCGAGATTTGGCATCACAGTGCGGGCGCAGCGTTAACGATTTTAACGCCACCTATTAGCGAACACCAATCTGAAAGGTGACATTGGACTAGCTGCAGCCAACTTCCTCTAAAAAAGGAAATTCCGACTTCGGCAACTTCGCTCACATTCTCGTTTTTTCTAAACACGCATTAGTTTTGCTTTTCTTCCCAGACAATTAAGACGAGTAAATTAATATTACTGAATTCAAGAAATACATATATATATCATTAACTTTTCGATTTAACATTACATTTTGGTGCCTCCTGTGAGGATTGAGGCCTTTATGCTTGAGGATCTCGCATTTATGGCAAAATTAATTTCGTGCAGATTTCATTCCAGAACTGCTAGAAACTTCTACGACTTTTCTTCTATCAACTTGAGATTGTCGGCGGTCAATGTCATCAAAAGAATCCATGACCGTGTACACGGTGCTAACCTAGACGGATGCGACATCGCCCAGTTAAACCAAGAGCTAACCTCAATTACCGGACATTACAATCGGTTTGTGCGAAATCACGAGAAGTTGGTTGGTGCTGCTAGGGAGGATGAATTGGCTGAACATGATCAGCTATGAGAGCAGGTGGAAACTTCCTATAATAAAACCTGCGTCCTATTAAACCGAAAGTTAGCTGCGGCGAAGTGTTCAGAGTCATCCGCATTTTCAAAGCCATCCGAAATTTCAAAGTCAGTTGATACGACCGCCAGTGATTCGCCTAGTTTCGACATACGGTTAGACCCAGTCACAATCCCATCTTTCGACGGATCACACTCCAACTGGCTGACATTCAAGGATATGTTTGAGACACTGGTGCACAATGCCAGTTTCCCAGAGGCATATATGCTTAGTAAGCTTCGACAAGCAGTATATGCAAGGAATGTGCCATTGGTCGGTGGGTTGTATGCGGGTGGTTACGTGGTTACGACGTGTGGATAGCATTAAAAAATCGCTTTGATAGCCCCAGGCTGCTGTCGAAGATACACGTATCAAGATTTTTGAACTTGAAGACAGCTGTAGACGAAAGTTCAAAGTCTCTTCTTACAGTTGTTGATACAGTGCAAGAATCGCTTCTCGCTTTAAAGGTTATGAAGCTTCCTGTGGAACAATGGGATGCCATTACGGTTCCAATCATTGTGTCAAAGCTACCGAGTAGCACAAAACGAGAATGGTGCATGTGTTCGAATCCCAACAAAATTCCCACTACTAAACAACTCCTCGAATTTTTGGAAAGGAGGGCTCATAGCCTCTCTACTGAAGTTTTCCGAGTTGCACAGTGTCCGGAAACATCTGCAAATAAATCTCAGTATAGAAGTCCAAATGTCAAATCCTGTTTGGTTGCTACGGAAGGGCTACGGTGCTGCTATTGCCAAGGGCCTCACAGGGTGACGCGGTGCCAATCCCTCATCAACATGAAAGCTGACCAGCGTTTTGAGGCATTTAAGAATTCTGGTTTGTGCTTTAACTGCCTTAAAACTGGACACAACTCTAAACAGTGCTCATCAGGTGGTTGTCGACAATGTGGTAGGAAGCACCATACTCTATTTTGCCGTGAGATAAGTGGTCAAACTGCAGTCTCCGCATCGTCGAATCCGAAATTCAAGGATACTTCAACAGTAGATGCGAAGTCGTCCCAACCGGCTCCATGACTAGCCGAACCAGTAATAACTTGCCTTACTCGGGGAGATCGTACGGTGTTACTTGCTACTGCGCGCCCATATGCAATTTTCGATGGTAAAGAACAACGCCTAATTCGTCTCCTCTGCGATCCAGGATCGCAGGCAAACTTAATCTCTGATCGAATGGCTCGTTATTTAAATCTTCGCAGAACCAAATGCGAGTTGGAAGTGGAATGAATTGGTGCATTAACTCAGACTCGAACGAAAGGAAGCGTTTCTTTAAAACTTAAGTCAACACACTCTGCATTTTTACTGCGCATATCGGCTTTGGTTGTTTCCTCGATCACCTCGAGAACCCCAGCGGTGCAGGTCGACGTGGCTCTATGGAAGCATTTGGAGGTTCTTCAACTGGCTGACCCACGGTTTGGTAAGCCTGGCGGCATCGATGTGCTCATATAATCTGATGTTTGGGTCTAGTTGTTCAAGGTGGCATCATAAACGGCAAGCAAGATGAACCGCACGCACGAGATTTGGATGGGTTGTTTTTGGTCCAGCTGTGACCTCATCTTCATCAGCGCACTCTGTACGCACACTCAGTGTCCAGGTATCTGAAGGTGAGGCAAGTCTAGAAAAAATAGTCCGGAACTTTTGGAGACTGGAAGAATCGTGAGATGAGGCTAAAGACAATGAGTGTGAGCGGATCTTTTCAACGACTCATTATCGAACTAGAGATGACAGATATATTGTCTACATGCCATTTAGTGGCGATGTGAACGGTCTTAGGGACTCCTATCGAAACGCATTGCGGCAGTTCCATGGTCTCGAACGTCGATAAGCTGGAGATGATGATTTGCGAATGCAGTACGTTGAATTAATGCGTGAGTATTGTACACTAGGTCATATGGAAGAAGCAGGCCAACTAGATGAGCATGGAAGTGGATACTATATACCCCATCACGCGGTGACAATCAAGTTTCGGGTAGTTTTCAACGCTTCTGCTCGGGTACTGGAATCTCTCTAAACGTTGTTCAATTGGTTGGTCCAACGATTCAGGATCCTTTGGTAGACATCATCTATCGATTTCGTCGTTATTCCGTCGCTCTTACGGCGGACATCGAGAAGATGTTTCGCCAAATCTTAGTGGCACCAGATCATCGGAAGTTTCAGCGAATTTTGTGGAGGGATTCACCCGACGAAGAGATCAGAGTGTATAATTTGAACACAGTGACGTATGGCATGGCGTGTAGCCCCTTCAACGCAGTGCGTACATTACATCAATGTGCCCTCGATAACTATGGTGAAGTGGTTGACTGCAATCAGGCGTTAGCAGCGCGTAATGTGATTTCAAGGTCGTTTTATGTAGATGACTTTCTAACCATTTGCGGCTCTATTCCGGAAGCAGTGCAAGTGGGCGCTAACGTCGACAGAATTTTTACCGCTGGACATTTCAGACTTCGAAAATGGAATTCCAACTATCCACAAGTTCTTCAAGGCATCAATGGCGAGGCACCCGCTTCAGCTGAACACATCAATAACCCTACAACAACGTCGGTGCTCGGATTAAAGTGGGATCCAGTGAGCGACGAGCTATTTTTCAACGTGAATCTTAAGCAGGCGGTCAAATACCCCACAAAGAGGACGGTCCTCAGTGAAGTCGCACAATTGTTTGACCCCACCGGGCTCCTCGCCCCGGCCGTTGTTACCGGCAAAATTTTCATCCAAACTGTTTGGTCTGCAGGGCTTACTTGGGATGCCCCTCTACCTACAGATTTGTTTAAGGAATGCCCCTTATTCCGGAATGGACTTCACGCGCTTAACACCTTCCGTGTGCCCAGGTGATTGGGTATGTCGGATAAAGAAGTAGCCACAATTCACGGCTTTTGCGATGCGAGTTCACGCGCATACGCCGCCGTTCTCTATACCAAAACAACTTTGCAAGATGCACCTGCTAACATTTCGCTTCTTACAGCTCGAACCAAGGTGGCTCCATTAAAGAGTTCAACGATACCTCGCTTGGAATTGTGTGCAGCACACTTATTAGCTTTGCTGCTTCAACACGTTCGCACCGCATTAGGATTGCAGAACACACCATATCATTTGTGGTCGGAATCGAAGATTGTGCTTTGTTGGATCCGCAAACATCCAGCTCTATTAAAGCCATTTGTTTCGAATAGGATTAGGCAAATTCAGGAACATACATTTCCCGACCGATGGCATCATATTAGATCGGCTCAAAACCCAGCGGTCGACTTAAGAACGCACCTGTACCCACTGAGTACCGTTTCACGATTATTCTGCCGAAATCGGGTCCTTTAACTGGACTTATAATACTGCAAGCACATGAAACAACGCTGCATGGGGGCATCAGCCGATGCGGACCATGTAGGTACCTGTATAGCGACAACGCCACTGCATTTGTAGGAGCAAACCGCACTCTGAAGGAGGACTTGCATTCTTGGAGCAGTGAACCGAATCGGCAAGCTTTGGCCAATATGGGTTCTAATTGACACCTTATAACCCCCGGAGCCCCACACCAGGGTGGATTATGGGAGGCGGTGGTGAAGTCGGCAAAACGTCATCTGGTGCATCTCGTAGGAGCCCAAACTCTGTGGTATAGCCAGCTGCAGACCCTAGCAGTGCGTATCGAAGCATGTCTTAACTCGCGTCCATTGGTACCGCTGCACGATGACCCAGACGACATACTGGCTTTGACCCCAGGACATTTCCTCATTGAAGGTCCGATTATGGCAGTTCCGGAACAGAGTCGCACTGAAGTTCCAAGTAATCGGCTGAAGCTCTGGCAACGGTTACAAAAACTTCATCAGCAATTTCGGAAACGGTGGAGTGATGCATACTTGCACACCTTACAAATTCGTGGCAAATGGCAGCGACGAGAGGAGAACATACGCGTTGGTGACATAGTACTGGTTAGGCATGAAAATTTGCTTCCGACACATTGGCGTTTAGGCCGAATTACAGAAGTGCACCCGGGCAGCGATGGATTCATACGCAACGCAACATTGAAAACAGCCTATGGTATATGTTCGCGGCCAGTTCAAAAATTGTGTCGTCTACTGGATTCTTTCGAACCAGCTGGTTCGACAGGGCAGTATGATCGAGATTTGGCATCACAGTGCGAGCGCAGCGTTAACGACTATAACGCCACCTAGTAGCGAACACCAATCTGAAAGATGACATTGGACTAGCTGCAGCCAACTTCCTCTATAAAAGGAAATTCCGACTTCGGCAACTTCGCTCACATTCTCGTTTTTTCTAAACACGCATTAGTTTTGCTTTTCTTCCCAGACAATAAAGACGTGTAAATTAATATTTCTGAATTCAAAAAATATATATATTTAACTTTAACTTTTCGATTTTACATTACACTTTGGTTTGTATTAATAATACATTAATTTTAAATAAATAAATGTCATAAAATCATCAATGCCGCAATAACAACGAAAATGAATAACAAACTGGTAGTCATAAAACTAAAATGAATGGTTTTATGGGACCTTAACTCGTCAATAGCCTTGATATAAGTTAATTTTTTAATATAATGTCTTCACAGGTGATCTTATTAAGGGTTTGTCCCTATATTCAAAAAGTTTGTTTGAAAATTGAAGTCTTTATACATAAAAGAAGTTACATTTCCTTGGTAATCTTTTAACTCAAGAACCGCCGAACCGATTGACACAACAATTTTCGTTCTTTTCTATGAGGAGGTGGTTTATTTCAAATCGGTGCAGCCATTCCTGAGTTATAACATTTTATGTGAATAATGGAAATGCCTGTATGGGAAAAACAACAACAATTGCACAGCCGCTTATGAGAGTTTCTGTTGTACTGTATGATTGTATATGTGTACACAGTTATCAAATGAGGCTGTAAGTGGAATTTAGTTGATAGTTCTCTTATGTGCTTTGAGTTCTTTTATATCGTGCTCTCATTGCGAACAGACATACTTTTGGTGAGTGTTAATCATGTGTTTGCTTTAACCACGTACACACATTGAACTTTGAATTGAATTTATAATTTGTTCTTGACATAATTTTCACTGTTTTGGTCTTACCTTCAATTAGTAATATACTGTACTGAAATAATGTCACGTGCAAGACGAACAAATATTAGCAGACGTTCACATCAATTATATGTTACAGCGTTAAATCAAAGATCACAAAGTGAAGAAGATCGTGTTCGACAAAATGAAATGGAAACACAACGACACAGACGGAGAGATCAGTCGGTTAACCTCCGTTTATGATATACGTCAAATGGAACGCGCGAGTTACATCGGACGTTCACACCAACATTGGACTTCCACTGTGTCAGCATATGAAGTTCAATCGTGAATCAATGTGTGTTGCATACATTGCAGTTTTGCACATTTCGTAATGAGTCAATCACTACTCAACCGAAATGGGTCATTGCGATCATATGACGAGAAGCATTGACTTCATATGCTGGCAATTAGTTTGTAAAGTAGAATAAGTGATTTTGGTATTAATGAAATTCAGTCTTAAGACCACCATTAAAGAAGACACAAGTGTTTTCCTTAATATAACTGGCTCAGTCCAAGTTAAAGATAACTGATAAACGCTTTTGGTACTGACTGAAGAAAAGTACAATCGTGTTCTGCTCTTGTGAATTTGTGTTCTATTGAGACAACTAAATATTGTAATGGCTACTAGCACTACACCAGAACATAGAATTGAAACCCTTCAGGCGATCATTCAAGCCCAAGAACATTAAATAAAATAATAAATAAATTATATAATAAATCAGTTCCGCCAATTAAATACCTTTGGTGGAAAATCGGGTTATAATCTGTGTACCTCCATTAAATCCGTGGAAGGTCTATTAAAACTTTGTGAAGATGATCGAGAATTAAAAGAATTTAGTATCCAGATGGTACTGGTAGAAAAAATCCAGGGAGAAGCAGCAAGATGCATTCAATCATTGGGAGATGCAATAACATTGGAGGCAGCAAAAATTCTACTGCAGCAACATTTTCGAACTACCCGGACCTATTCCGAAGTATTCTGTTATTGTCGCTTCGCTAAGGTTAGTAATTTAAGAGAACTCTTTAATATATTTAATAATGTTATATACCAAATAAACGAAATGTATGAATTCGACGATGGTAAACCGAAAGTTTACAGTCGAACTAGAACCGAAGTTCTTGTAGGAAAAATTGATGGGTGTTTTAGATTACACATTGACTTAAATTTACGTATCACAGAAATGTTTAACAAATATTCTTAGCTCAGGCTATTAGACGATATCAGAGCTATTGATAAGAGGCATAGGAAAAACTCAACATTTAACTCCAAAGTTGTGCCGAGCGATAAGAATAGGCAGGGTAAAATTAAATTCGAGTTAGAAACTCAGTTAATAAATCAAACCAACAGTGGTCGAGATATCCCAATACGAATAGAAAGAATAATTCAAAAGAAATTGATAATATTGAACCTGACGATTTTCGGCATTAGGCCTAGGAAATAAGATTTTTTGCAACCTTACCATAAATGGCAAAAAATATAAGACGTTGATAGATACTGGTTCAACAATCAGCATAATTAACTCTATGAAAGTTGAATGTAACAACTTTCCAATAGACGAAGTGAAAACTGTAACATTCAACACAATTAATAATGTTTCGACCCAAAAAGTCAAAATTATTGTTACCGATACACCTTCCGAATTTAGAATGAGCCCCCAAAGTAAAATGAAGTGGTATGAAATGAAACTAAAAAACAAATCGTATGATTTGTTGCTTGGTATGGATTTCATACGTGAAAACGCCGTAATGTTAACTTTCACTACAAAAATATGAAACTTAATAATACTGTAAGTGTGAAGTTATTTTCTGACGATTCCGAGTTATTGGAATGCTTTTAGTTGTCTGACCAAGGTAGTAAAACCATAAATTTATCTCACATAAAACAAAACGAACGAGACAAAGTTAAGGAATTTTGAAATAGTTTAATAACTAAGTCTATCAGGAAGGCGATCAGTTAACAAACACTGATTCAGTAATGCATGAAATTCAAACCAAAACTGATCAGCAGATATGCTCTCGTTTGTATCGATTACCCCGTAAGCATGAGGATGAGGTTAAAAGACAAGTAGAGGAAATGGAGAAGCAAGGAATTGTACGAAAATCTCATAGTAAATATGTTTCGCCAATAGTCGTAGTACTAAAGAAAGAAGCTAATTCGGAGAAACAAAAACTTGGAACATGTGTCGATTACAGAAGACTAAACGAAATAACTATTGACGATAAGTTTCCTTTGCCTAATATTGACAACTTACTAGGCAAGTTAGGGCGAACTCAATATTTTACAACCCTGGACTTAGCCAAGGGATATTATCTAATTCGAATGCACCCTAGGGACATTCATAAGACTACTTTTGCGACGCCAAACGGTCTATTTGAATTTACTCGGATGCCATTCGGCTTAAAAAATGCACCGGCTACCTTCCAGAGATTGATGAATGAAATATTGAGAGACTACATAAATATAATTTGTGTGATTTATTTAGATGATATCTTCATATTTTCGACCAGCTTCGAGGTACATTTATTAGCTATAAAAACTATTTTGCAAGTCTTAGCAAAGCATAACTTAAAAGTACAGTTCCATAAATGTTCATTTTTGCGTCACGTCACAGCAAATAAGTGTCCCATGTTTGGAGATAGTTATTAATAGATTCAAGACCCAAATAATAATAGTTAACCAAAAAGAACAAGAAATAGAAAGAGTCTTAGCTCACAGAATAATTTTTATTGAACGCAATGATGTACCTAACAATATTAATGACATAGTCCGAAGACATGTAACTAAAGGAAAAGTTGGGCTATACTCAGAACTAGACAATTCTGTGTATAATCAGGTTGTACCTGAACGAACTTTTCTTACCAAATACATGTATAAAATTTGTTAAGTGTAAATATTTTGCGAAAGATCTTACGTCTGATGATGAATCTCTGAGTCAAGTCTATCTATACCATAAGAAAAAATCGGGTCATTATGGTATAGTTTCAAACTATGAAGGAATGAAGCATATCGTCTACTGTCCAAACCTTCGACTTTTAATCCATAAAGTTGTGAACAACTGTGATACTTGTACTGCCGGAAAGTACGACAGAAAACCCATCAAGAAAAAATTTGAATTTACGGAAACGCCTTCTAATATCAATGAAATCATTCATATAGACACATATGTAAACAATCCTTTATTATATGCATTGATAAGTTTTCCAAACATGCTGCTAGCTTTCATTTAAAAAACCGAAATAATCGAACACTCGTTGAAAAAATTCGCCAATTCACAGCAATTAAAGGTAAAATGAAAAAAGCAATTTGTGACAATGAATTTAATAACACAACTGTAAAGTATTTTTTCAGAGAAGAAGACATTCAGGTGCATTTTGTTATGCAGAATAGCCACACTGGAAACGGTGATATAGAGCGTCTGAACAGCACCCTCACCGAACGAATTCGTGCCTTGAATATAGAAAATAGGATTAATATCATCGATCAAATGAATAAAGCAATTGGTCTGTATAATAATTCCTTCCATTCCACAATTCAAACTACACCACTTAATGTCCAAAATTACCAGATAGATAGGACTATCATAAAAGACAGGCTAGAGAAAAATAAACGGCAGAAAAATACAAAACTTAATACAAAAAGGGAATCTTATGTTGAAACTCCCGAACAGGGATTTATAAAGAATAACGTTAACGTGAGACATAAGGAACAGCCGAAATTAAGAAAATATATGCTAAGAAATGTTCATGAAGCTAATATAAAAATACCCTTACAATTTTCAGATATTACTCCAGCTGACAATAAAGCTACTTCTAATAACTGTGTCATTCCAGACATTGAAAATTGAACGAGTCGAGTCAAATTTAGGATATGCTGTCGTAAATATAGGCTCCGAAGAAATAGTTAATAGGTACGACATACTTTTACATGTAATCAAAACACAGGATATATTTGATGCACTAGTACAGTTTTAGTCGCTTATGGAATCATTAGATATTGAAGTAGATAGAAAAAGTTTACTAATTGAAGAAATGAGTAATATTAAAAATAAAGCATATAGTATAATTCCGCATAGATATAAACGAGGACTCTTTAATTTTGTTGGAAGTGCATTTAAGTTGTTATATGGAACATAAGACGACGAAGATAGACAAAATATTGAACAACATTTCTCTATTGTTGATCAAAATAACCATACAGTAATTAATAATATGAATCAACAAATAAAGATCAATTCTAACTACAATGAAAGCATTACTCAGATAAAACAAACCATTCAATCAGATAAAGAGAAGATTATATATAAAATTTATGAAATTCAAGGGTTGCCAAAGGCATTACATACAGAAGTATTATTTATAGAACAAATGTTCAAACTAAACAGACTCAAAGAAAATTCAACAAAACGTTGCTTTAGCTCGAACAGGTATATTACATCCAAACGTATTAACAAATGATGAAATTTTACTACTACTAGCTTTTTGAAGTCGAAATTATAGACTTCAAAAAGCTCTCGAATGTAAGAACTGGAGTAGCTACAGCTGAAAATGTAAATATTATTTTTGAAATAAAATTAAGAGTCGAATTTATCAAAATAAATAAAAAGTTAATAATCCCTATGCCAAATACCGATTTAAACGAAATTAAAACACACATAGAATATTTTGTAGAAGTTAATAAGAAAACGTATTTATATGAAGAAAATAAATCATTACAAGAACTAAGATTAAATGAGCATTGTGTTTTTAAAAGAAAATGTACTCTGATGAAAAATGTACGAGAACAAATTATTGAAATAGATAACACTGTACTAATATTGAAAAGTGTAAATATGAAGAGATTAAACAGTACTTGTGATGAAAGGCAATTTTTACTTTCTGGAAATTATTTTCTAAATTACAATAATTGTACAATATTTAATGTTTTTGAATAAATCGAAAGCTTTGTAATTCCGGAATATGAAAACAACTTTAATCCAGATACTGAACTGACTTTTGATGAAATTGTTCTCAATCAAGAAGAAAATTTGAAAGCTATAAAAGAGTTAAAATTTCATAGGTCCATTAATTATGCTATAGGAAGTACTACAGTTATATTGTTCTTAGGTATAACATCATTATTAATAATTCTAGTGAAGAAGCAAAACAAAATCGAAATAAGTATGAAAGGCAATACAACAGAAAGTATCAATAAAGAAAATCAATAGTGTAAATATGACCTAGAAATATTAAAATCAAAATATGGTGTAATATGTATAAGTATAAGCAGAAGAATTCGGGAGAATTCAAAATTTGGTGGACGGCGAGTTACATTGGACGTTCACACCAACATTGGACTTCCACTGTGTCAGCATATGAAGTTCAATCGTGAATCAATGTGTGTTGCATACATTGCAGTTTTGCACATTTCGTAATGAGTCAATCACTACTCAACCGAAATGGGTCATTGCGATCATATGACGAAAAGCATTGACTTCATATGCTGGCAATTAGTTTGTAAAGTAGAATAAGTGATTTTGGTGTTAATAAAATTCAGTCTTAAGACCACTATTAAAGAAGACACATGTGTTTTCCTTAATATAACTGGCTCAGTCGAAGTTAAAGATAACCGATAAACGCTCTTGGTGCTGACTGAAGAAAAGTACAATCGTGTTGTGCTCTTGTGAATTTGTGTTGTATTGAGACAATTGAATATTGTAATGGCTACTAGCACTACAACAGAACCTAGAATTGAAGCCTTTCAGGTGATCATTCAAGCCCAAGAACATTTAATAAACAAATGGGCGCCGACCAGCCGAGGCAATGACGAAACGCACTCGTACAAGTTTAAGTTGAGTTGCCTTAATATAACTCGCGTGCCAAATAAGTTTTCAATTTCCCGACTTTTATTTTCACAAATTATAAGCTGAGTTTTGAATCGGTTCACAATAGTTTCCAGTGTGGGGATTTGATTGTCATTTGTTGGCTGCAGTAAGTTAATCTCATTTGTGTCGGGGTGAAGCTGTGTTATATTGTTAATTGACTTAAAAATTGAGGACCGCGCTGTAATTAAATTAAACAGCCCGAATAAAGGTGAAAACGATGACAGAGATCACCAAGCTTTCAACTGGTATACCATTCTTTATGATCATCTTACCCTTTCAAAGGTACAAGGTGGGTGCCACGAATGCTGACAGTGCCTCAGAAAAAGTAGAAATCGCATGCTGTAGAGAACTTTTGAAGTAGTGTAGTGAGAACGCGGACGGTATTATGGATCGAATTGTTACTGGGGACTAAACATGGGTTCACCACTATGGCCCTGAAAGCAAAAAATTGAACAGACCACCCGAAGAAATTCAAAGTCACTCCGTTTGCCGTTAAGCTCATGGAAGTACCGTGTCATCCTCCAACGCATGCAGACGTGTCGTCGCTGCATGCACTCAATCAAAAAAGTTAATTTTATTCCTCGCGCCGAAAAAAATAAACACCAATTAACGCGGTCCACCCAACACCTCCGCGAGTGAAACGAAAAAAAAAACAAACGAAAATCTAACATAAAGTGCAGTGTAGTGCAAAGAAGTGTGTTGGTAGAGCACACGCGGTCCGCTCCCCCCTCTCCCACTCCTTCACAAAACACTGTTGGGCATTCTCGGTCGCAACTCCCGTTTGTTCTACCAGACGGGCTGGGGCGATGTCCGAGTCTGCCTAACATCTGACATAGCGGATTCGGAAGTGTAAATATTTGTTAGTGGACCAATTCAAGTCAATGTACGGGCATAACACCTACATTGACTTGTTTTGCGAAGCTAAACGCAGAATTCACACTTCTGAACTCTGCTTACTTTCACCAACTGCATTGTCGGAGTTGGTTTTCAGATGCCTAAGACTGATATGAGGGGGCAATTTCGTGTTGACCTGAGCAACATTGCGTAGTGTGTTGCTTACCAAATTCAACCACAATATGGCCACTGTTTCAATCCGGAATTTAATTTTCTGTGGTTAAAACTCTCTGTCCGTAAGCATTTAATCCATTACTGCTTTGTTTATAGAAGTCCAAACATGGACAGCAACTCAACTTATAACGAGTTTGATGCGCTGTCCGACTCCATCACAAGAATTGTATCCCTGTATCCTCGCACTGAAATCGCTATTGCGGGCGATTTCAATGTACACAATTCTACTAAGCTTCGACATTCAGGCCAGACAACACCCGAAGGAAGGTATGTTGAAATCTTCGCTGAGGTAAATAATTTAACCCAGCTTGTGAATGAGCCAACACGAATACCTGACATTGCAGATCATACCGCTAAAACCTTGGATCTGTTTCTCACCTCCCATCCGGAAAAATATTCAATTGATATATTGTCACCTCTAGGCTCGTCCGACCACTGTGTCGTGTCAGCCAAATTCTCGTACTCCTCCCACACAGTTAGAGAACAAATTCCGAAAAGAACAGTATGGCTCTACGAGAAAGCCAACTGGAGCGGACTTAACAACTTCTTTAGGAATTTTAACTGGTCACTATGCTTCCTCGATAGTGACGTGGATGCCGCTACTGATGCGATCACAAACGTTATTTCGCTGGGCATGAGGTCCTTCATTCCTCACAGAGTGAAGAGCATCAAGCCTAAGGCAAACGCGTGGTTTGACTTGAGCTGTAAAGAAACTATCAGGATGAGAGAGTTGAGTTTCCGGGACTATAAAGCCAACCCTTCTGAGGAAGCCCGGAATAAGTTCAAACGGATCCGAAATGACTGTAGTGCATTAACAAGACGTGTTAAGTTCTCCTTTGACCAAACGTTGAGGCAAAAAGTTCTATAATGCCCCAAGGGTAGCAGAAGCTTTTGGTCTTTCGTAAGAAACATAAGGAATTCAGCCTCGTCTTCGATCCCGACGCTCATTTGCAATGACATTCCAGCTGTCAGCTCTTTGGACAAAGCTAATCTGCTTGCTGCACACTTTGCAGCCAGCTCAACGCTGCCAGATAGCACTTTGTCCCCGCCTGTACTTGAGAGTGTAAATTTCTCCATGGGGCAAATCCATTTTCGCACTCGTACAGTAGCAAGAGTACTTAAAGATCTAAACATACACAAATCCGCTGGCCCGGATGGTATACCCCTTGTTCTTCTGAAGAGGTGTTCATCTACGCTGGCAAAACCACTGCGTAAGCTTTTCCATCTGTCCTACTCTTCAGGGCTCTTTCCGAGTAAGTGGAAAACTGCATTTGTCCAGCCCGTCCCTAAAAAGGGCGAATGCTCGTCACCCACCTCCAACCGACCCATAGCACTAACGTCCCTTCTCTCCAAGGTCATGGAAACGCTTATCAACCGTCAGCTTATGAAATATCTTGAGTCCCGGAAGCTTCTTAATGACCGGCAGTACGGCTTCCGAAGCAACCGTTCCACTGGTGATCTGATGGCATATCTCACTGAAAAGTGGAACCAACCTTTGCACAATGCAGGAGAAAGCAAGATTGTTGCGCTTGATATTTCTAATGCATTTGACAGGGTCTGGCACCAGGCTCTCTTGTCGAAAATGCGTGCTTTTGGGATCGATGAGTCTCTTCTTCAATGGATTAGAAATTACATTTCGAATCGTTCAATACAAGTCGTTTTGGATGGATTCAAGTCTGATATTCACCATATTAATGCTGGTGTTCCCCAGGGCTCTGTTTTGTCTTCGACACTCTTTCTCATTTTTATAAATGATCTCTTGTCTGCTACTTCTAATCCTATTCATTCCTTCGCTGATGACAGTACCCTCAGCTTTTCATATTCGTTCCTTGGCTCACGTCCCTCCACTTCGGCCTTAGACTCGGAACGGCAGCGTATGTTAAGCACATTAAATTCCGACCTTGACAGCATAATCGATTGGGGAAATAAGAATATAGTGGAATTCAATGCTTCCAAAACACAGTGCTGTCTACTGTCGTTAAAGCGATTACAATATAATCAGCCGTTATCTATGGACGGCACTTGTGTTGTTGAAACCGAAAGACTTTCCATCCTCGGTATGTGTATCAACCCAACAATTAGTTGGAACGATCACATATTTGAGGTCGACAAAAATGCTGCGAAATGTCTAGGCTTCCTTAAACGATGCAAGAAGTACTTCACCCCCTCTGATCTGGCTACAATATACAAGGCATACATATGCCCAAAACTTGAGTATAACGCTCCTATCTGGTCAGGTGCTTCTAAGACCTCCCTGCAGCTGCTGGATAGAATTCAAAAGCGAGCGATAAAACTTATAGGTGACAGTAATATTGCGAAGTCGATTGACTCATTAGAACACCGACGTAATGTCGCGTCGTTGTCACTCTTTTATCGCTATTTTAACAAGAAATGCTCAGATGAATTAGCCAGTTGCATTCCTCCCCTTCAAGAATTCACCCGCAATACGCCCCTCGCTAGGAATGCCCATCAATTCACCCCCAAGCCCTCTTTCGGACGTACAGTCAAATTCAGAGACTCGTTCTTTAGCCGCACTACACGAATCTGGAATGCTCTTCCCAGCTCGATTTTTCCTCCTCATTACAATCCACAGGCATTTAAAACCAATGTGCATCGGTACCTCCTCTCCCTCTCTTCCTCTATACCTTCGGCCCGTGCTGTGACTTGATCCGGTCACTTAAGGGTCTTCGCAACCCCTTTTGCACGCGTCAATAATAAAAAAAAAGCTCATGGCCACAGTTTTTTGGGACTCAAAGGGAACCTGCTTATTGAGTAAAAAAAAAAGTGAATCTATCAACGCCACACCCTACGCTTCCACTTTGCATAATTTGCAGGAGCAAATGAAAAAGAAAAGACGGGGTAAACGCTCCTGTTCACACGCCGCAATTTCCAAGGCTGCTGCGCGAGATTGTGGTTTCAAAGAAATCCAACACCCACCCTATAGTCCAGACCTTGCCCCTAGTGATTATTTCCTGTTTCCGGATTTGAAAAAATGTTTTCGTGGAAAAAGCTTTTAGGATGATGAATTCAAGTCGGCAAGTAATGGGTATTGTGCAAATTTTTTTTTTTTTTTTTGAGGAATTAAAAAAAGCTTATCTCAAGATGTAACAAATGCATAGATGTTAGGGGAGATTATTTTGAAAAATAAAAACAATTTAAATTGAACTCGAATTTTCCTTCATATCGATCGAGAATATATTGAACGCCCCTCGTACGTTCTTTCTTTCTCATTTAAGTGACTAAGGTTGATATAATCAACAAACGGAATCCTAGAAGTATTATAATAGCGTCATAATTCGTACTATCAAAGTCCAAAACATTCCATGAAATTTTCTTTGTTTTCTCTTTCTTTCTTTCTTTTTTGATTTTCATTTTTATTACACTGGAACCATTTAATGTCGAATAGTGTTCTGGTTTGGTAAGAAGTTTTGTTCTGATTGGTAAGGATATTTGGTTTAATTAAGCTGGTTATTGACCCAGTGTCAATTAAACATCTAATTGTTTGATTGTTTATTGTTATGTTAACTACCGGTAATTTCTGTGCTTAGGCTAATTGTGAAAATTTGTACTAACTTGGCCTGAATTTAGTCCTGTTTAGTCCGGTTAGAATAACTTTATTTTTTTATTAAAGCTTTTCTTATTTTGGCTAAACCCTTTTCGACTTTTGAAATCTTTCGTTTAGATAATTTTGAGAAGTGTCATCTTGTGAGTTAGGCAAGAGATTGGAGTTAAAGTTCCATTTCTTTCTATGTTGAATATGAATTGATCTATTTACGTCCAATAATTTATATATTGAACAATAATAGAACAATATAAAATAATTATTAAGAAATTTGTAATTTTGAATACTTATGTCTATTAAACTATTTTTTACATTAAGGTGAACCCTAGCACAACAGTTTATTTCTGCTAGATGTAGTTCTTTTA